>PVJI01000330.1:0-289036 GCA_004026765.1 Micronycteris hirsuta | reverse complement strand
TCTGCTTCAAGTTTAGGTTAAGAGGCAGGATTGAAATTGGGGCTACCTAGAACAAGTCACACACAAAAGTGAAATCAGGAGTTTCAGTGATGGTTCACTTCCAGATACTCCACTTGGCTCTTTTCCATATCTGTCTGTCCTTTTCTAAAAATTCCCTATTTTTTCGTTACAGTCTCTATTCTGTTACCTTTAGTGACTTTAAACTTGCTGGTTTTGTATTGTCTTTCAGCCATCCTTTCTAATCCTTGGGATGCCAATTCCCCGACTACCTGTGTCTACTTAGGTGGTTCATTTCTTCTCGTGCTTTCTAAGTTTTTGTTATGTCCTCGTCTTCAGCGCGGACTGTTTTATTTGCAGTGAGAGTGCTCTAGCAGTAACACCATTTTGCATCGGCTTTGGCTGGGGCCCCAGGGCTGAACAGAGACCAGATGAACTTTTATGTTAATTTCTTGGCCTAGAATTCTCAGTATCAGAAGACAGGTAGTAGAAGTTAGGACCCACACAGCATAAATTTGGTTTGGTAATCTCTTAGAGGAGAATCCCCCCTGCCCCACCCCCTGCCTTCCTGTTTCAAGCTCTGAGACACAGCGATCTTGCTTTCTGTTTCTCTGGACTGGTGGGAAGAGTTTTGCCAGTCACTTTTGGGCAGCTTTACACAAGGGTCTCAGTTCCAGCCTGCCCCTAGGCCCTGTCCCCACCCCCTCCCTGACTGCCACATCAGGCTCAGGGGACAGCTCTCTCTGGCTGCCAGTTTCCTCTTTGGTTCTGAAACATGATGATTCCCCTTGTTGTTTTTTGTCTTTACTTTGGTTATATATATCCGTATATATAGATATATATCCATATCTACCTATCTGTCTATCTGGAGAGAGACGCGGTTTGCACATTTATGTGTCTGCAGGGTTGGGAGACCCGTTCCCATTAGCCCAGCCCTACAGGTTGTAGGGGCCTCCTGTTCTCCGAGGGATTTGTTTCACAAAATAACTTCCAGAATATCCACAATATGTCTTGGGCTAAACATAAAATCATCCCAGGGCTCTTAATAAGCATGAATTTGTACTTATTTGAATAATTAAGAGTTTTTGACTTTTGATTAACTAGAACATTCTATTAGACCAGTGTGCTGGTTAATTCTGGTGAGTGTTTCATCACCTTAAACCTGACATTTCTTGTTGCAAAGGGGTAGGGGTATCTTTGGTTTGAAGATTTTTCGTTTGTGTTCTTCCTTCTCCAGGCAACATCTTTTCTTTCCGCAGGGGTATAACTTATGTCTCTAATCATAAACTTCATATATATACGTATTTTCCCCCTTGCCCATCAGGAAACAGTTAAAAACTCAAAGCTCACATCCTCTGCATCAATTACCCCTGCACTTACCCAAATGAATCGCATCAAATTATTTTGCCTTTATTAGCATGAGAGTTAGTGAGTATTCCTGTTTTTTAGATATGTACTCAATAATCTATAATAACAAGGGCCTTGGTGAGGGCATTATGGTGTCTTCTACTTTTATGCGTATCTCACCAGGCCCAGGAAGGTGCTCTGTACCCAGTGAATATTTGGTTATTTTGCAGAAAGATTTCATGAATGTTCTTGTGCTATTCTTTTATTTCCCCTTTTTTATTGTATTTACTGGGGTGACACTGGTTAACAAAATTATCCAGGTTACAACACATCATCTGGATTGTGTTGTAACCTGGATTGTACACGGGATTGTGTGATCACCGCCCCAAGTCAAGTCTCTGTTCTTGTCCTACTCGTCTCAGGCCCTCCTGGTTCCCTCCAGCCATTTTGTCGCCAGAGGGCATCAGCAACTCAGGATCCCAGTTTGAGAACTCAGGAGCTTCATCTCTTCCCAGTGCCAGCTGCTGAGCCCATTACCCAGAGCGAGGCAGGAAGAGCTCAGGCTCTTGAATAGCAATGACATCAAGATCAGTAGCCCTCCTTCCCCCAGCCAAGCTCTGCTTTGAAGCCAGTGAGGCAACCGGCCCCCTGTCCTGCTGGCATTTCCTCTTCTGGTACTCAGTGGCTCATTAAGGGGTGGAGGGCTTGGGGAGGGGCCAGGAGAAATGGGAACAGCTACTGGAATGAAAGGCAGGTGCCAGGGACTCTTTGGTTTCCAGGCTGGAGGCATATCTAGAGAGGCAGCATTTCATTTTCTTACTGGGATTACATTGGAGGGACTTCCTTCCTGCAGCCTATGGCTAGGACCCCAGACACTAGAAGTGGCCAAAAAGACAACCCCCTTCCTCTGTGGGGTATGAGGTTGTCCCCCGTTCCATGGGCTCCACTATATTTCCCCAGTGATCCCAGATGAGGTCTGAGTCCTCTCCCTGCTTCCTGAAAGCCCAGGAATTCCTTACTTCCGCCACACCATCCTGGAATGCCTTCCTGGATCCTGGAACTGCCTTTGGTCTTAACTGGTATCATGACAGTGGAATTACTTTCTAATCTGGGGGGTAGATGTGAGTCCAGGCCTGTGAGTGGAAAGTAAGGTAAGCCAAACCAAGCAAAGAAGCGCAACTGATGGCCGGAAATTTGGGAACTAGTGGGGACAGGCAGTGGGGCTGTTAAGAGGGAAGTTTCTGTTTCTTGTCTTTTTATTTTTTAATGGACTTAGGACACTGGAGAAAGTGGGGGGAAGTGTGCAGACAGGAAGGGGGGATTGGAAGCAAGCCAAAAAACAACAACTATAGTTTGACTTGCTGCATTCCTAACGTTGAACTCATTCTAGTCTACTCCCAATATAAAAGGAAAGGGCAGGGCATCGCAGCTGCCCCAAAGCTCCAGATTCAGACCTGGGCCTCTGGGGCAGCTGGGGGGGGGGGGGGGGTCTTGGTTGCAGTGGCCCTAAGGAACCTGCGCAAACTCGACTCATTACACAGAGTCCACAGACTCTTGAAGAGGCTCCTGAGTGCCCTGCATTTCCCTGGCAGGGCTGGTCAACCCCAGACAGGTCCCTTCCTGGGCTTTGATGAGTTTGGCATATAAACACAATGCAGTTGTAAAATGTTTAACATTCTGTAACAACCCTGGCTGAATCAGCAGGTCAGTCTCATGGGTTCAGATCGGTCTTGGGGTGCTCCAAGCCTTAGCAGGGTGTTCGGGAGCGAGCCCTGCCTTTGCCTCTGCTGCTGTGGCCTGAAAGCAGCCGTAAGACTCAGCGTGGCTGTGCGCCAGTCTAACTTCATGAAAGAACACTTAAATTTGCGTTTCATATGATTTTTAAGTGTCATGAAATACTAAGCACCTTTCTTTTTTAAATTCATTTTTATTTTTGTATCCGAACCCAAGGACACATTTTTTCATTGCTTTTAGAGGGGGAGAGAGAGGAACATCGAAGTGAGAGAGTAACATTGATTAGTTGCCTCCTCTACATGTGCCCGGATGAGGGATCGAACCAGGGATCATATGCACCCAGATAGGGGATGGAACCTGTGACTCGGGTATGTTCCCCGACTGGGAACTGGACCGCAACCTTTTGGTTATGGGATGACACCCCAACCAACTGAGCCGCACCGGCCAGGGCTAACCACTCTCCTTTTCATTTTTTTTTTTTTAATTGTGGTAAGAACACATCATGAAGTCTATTCTCTTAACAAATTTTAAGCATACAATACACTATTGTCAATTGTAGGTCTTTTGCTTGGTTTTTAATGCTTTAAAAATGTAAAAGCTCTTCGTTCTCAGGCCATACAAATCTGGATGGTGGGCCAGAATTGGCCCCTGGACTGTGCTTTGCCAGCCTCTGGTCTAGAAAACTTGGTCAATGGCAGCCGAAGGTTAGATTCTGTTGCAGCATCAGCTACCAAGGAATAAGGGCAAGAAGAGCTGTGTTTGTGAACCTGCGGGCCCCTGGAGAAGAATCCCTAATTATTTCTGTTCTTTCTCTGTCAATAAACCCCATTTTTTTTTAGTTCCACATGAAAAGAGTCGATGAAGTTTCACTCTTCTTTTGTATAAAAAAGGGATAAACGTGTACCAGCAATTTTATCACACGCGGAGAAGCACCAAAACAACAGACACTGGGGACCAGCAGCCGGGAAGCTGTTCAAGTGGCCCCGAGGAACCTGCGCAAACGCGAGGCCCGGGCCGGGGCCCTTCGCTCTGCAGAACGCAGTTCCTCAGCCTGTCAGGGCGCTCACCGAGGCAGGCAGGTGGGTCCTTGCTGAGGCCGGGGTCCTGAATCTTGGTCTCACACCTCCGCCAGGTCTTCAGGAAGCTACAGAACGGGAGGAATCCTGTTGTATTCTCGGTCCCATCACCTCGGCCCCAGGCCGGCACTGGCGGTTTCCAACATGGCGCCATGAGCCTTGGGTTCCTCTCTGGTGCGTGTGTTCCCTGACCTCAGCTGCTCGATTTCTTTTCTTTTTTGTTTGAGAAGGCCACCTGTTGCTTTCAGAAAAGCCGATTTGGAATGGAAATCTCCCCTTCTGCTTTGCACCACGGTCTGATGGCGCCTTATCTCCCACTGGTGTCAGAGGGCTGGAACCCCCAGAACAGACGCACTCAGCTGGTCAGTGCCTTGAGCAGAGTTGCATTGCTGGGCTCAGCTCCCCAGTGAGGATATTATTGGGAGTCTCTTTGGAAATGGTTGGCTGGTCGCCACTCAGCTGCTGGGACAACTGTCATTTCCCTAAATGATGTACCTGTGCAGAGAGCCCCAGCTGGTGGCAGGGTGGGGTTGGGCCCATGAGCACCAGGGGCCTGGGCTCCCTGCAACCCCCTCAGGTGCTTTTCCGCACGGAAGAACAGGTACTCTTTTTTATTTTGTTTTGTTTTGTTTTGTTTTGTTTTGTTTTATTTTATTTTATTATTGTTCAAGTACAGTTTTCTCCCTTTCCCCCGCCCCTCCCCACCACCCCAGCCCTTCCCCGCTCCCTCCCAGAACAGGTAGGTATTCTTGCAGGCGGGAGCCTCATACCTCAGTTGAATTTGTCTCCTTAAGGCTGTTCTCCTCAAGCCCAGAACAACTCAGTAGCTACCCTCCACTCAATTAAAAAAGAAAAAAAAACTCCGAAGACTGTCTGTACCATCTTTACAATCAGCAACACTGAACAAATAGTTCTCTGAAGCCACCTACTGCTTAAAGCCTCTGGATCTCGGGTCCTGCCGTTCCAGGCTGTTCCCTCTGCCTGGAGCGCTCGCCTTCCTTCCATCTGGCTGATGGCATCACTTCACAAAGAAGGCCTTCCCTCACCCCATCCCTCTCAGCCGAGCCAAATGCCCTTCCTCTCTGCTTCTCTATGTATCTGGTTTTGCATTTCTTCAATGCCTGTCCCAAGCCCTTCATCAGCTATATTACAAGGTGATCACATCTGACTTGAAGCTGGATGAAGAAAGCAACAATGATTAAAGAGCATTGGAAATACGGTTTTACATCCTTAGCCTTAATGACGAACTTCTCTCAAGGTGTACGGTGGGCCCTAAAAGACTGGCTGTGACTAGCTGAGGCCACTATGGTTAGTATGACATTTAAAGCTCCAGCTTCCAGACCAAGTTTATTGTGATATCTTGTTAGCAAATACAAAAATAACTTTTGAATTATTGATAAACAAATTATTTAAAAATATTTTCTAGGCTTCTCATTATTCCAAGATCTCAATGTCTATGCCTGTCTTGTAATAAAGTATTCATATACATAGACCAATGCATAGCATATCATAAGCATTCAGTAAGTTGTTAGCCACTTTTAAATGTACATACAAAAATTTTAGTTTTTACATATATACACACATGTATATATGTACATAGACAGAGGATCCATACAGAACATTTCTATTTTTTTTACTGATATAGGAACATTAACAAACATTTTGATGTCTGGACTGTAAGTTCCTGAAGGGGCAGAAAGCACATGTTAACTGTCCTTTATTTTTCCTAAGCACAAAGCGAGGCACCAGGCATGCAGAAGGCATTGAAAACGCAGCTGAACAGTAGTACCCTGAGCTGCTCACCTGCGTAAGCCGGCCTCGTAAGTAGGTATGGAAAGTGAACAGGGCACAATAAACAGAGGACAGCTTTAGAAGTGAAAAGGTGTAAACAGACAGACTTGTACGGAGAGGCAGAGGGAGAGGAGCTAAGTGGGCGTGCGTTCTGTCAGCAGCCAAAGTTGGCATGAACCCCGCCTGTTCTCCTGTGCGGGAGGGTCCACCCTGCTCCCTGTTTCTCCAGGGATCCTGCCTCTGCCTCAGCAGCCTGGAGGGTGGGGCGGTTCCCCGGCACCACCTGCATCTTGGCATTCCTACAGAGAGCTGTTGGCCTATAAAGATCTTTTCCTTTTATCTCGGTTGTAACAACACAGCGACCAAGGCTTTTGTTTTCTTTTTTTTTATGTTTCCTTCCACTTATTTTGATTAATACTTTTACATAGATGTTACCAATTCTGTGTTTGGTATTCTGTATTCCCTAACTTGCTTGATTTTTTTTTTTACATTTTGACCTCTTTACCCATTTCTTTCATCCCCACTCCCACCTCTGGTAACCACCAATCTATTCTCTGTATCTCTAAGCTTGGTTTAAAAAATTTTTTTAGATTCCATATATGAAGGATCATAGGTATTTGTCTTTCTCTGTGTGACTTATTTCACTTAGCATAATGCCTTTGAGGTTTAGTCATGTTGTCTCACATGGCAAGATTTCCTTCATTTTTATGGCTGAATGATACTCCGTTGTATACATATGTCATCATTTCTTCGTTCATTCATTCATCAGTGGCCACTTAGGTTGTTTCCATATCTGAGCTGTTATAAATAGTGCTACAGTGAACATGAAGGTGTCCATAACTTTTTGAGTTAGTGTTTTTATTTTCACTTTATATGGTGGACCATTTCAAACACACAAAAAGGGAAAGAGAATAGTATCAATATTTTCCCTCCCAAGTACCCATAACCCACCCGCCAGAATGGTCAGCACATGGCCAGTCTCGCTTCACTTCTAGTCTCTTGGGTTGTCTCATATTTTAATTCAGCTTCATAAGATTTTTTATTGCATTAAAACATATATAATATAAAATTTGCCATCTTAACCACTTTTAGATGTACAACTCAGTGGCATTAATTATATTCACAATGTTGTGCAATCATTACCACTGTCTATTTCTAAAATGTTTTTCACCATCCGAAACAGAAATTCCGTGCCCATTAAGCAATAACTCTCCCTTCCCCCTGACCTCAGCCCTGGTAATTTGAATTTACTTATTCTAGATATTTCATATAAGTGGAATCATATTGTACTTGTCAATATGGATGTTGATTATTTTCCTTAGCATCACATTTTCAAGTTTCATCCATATTTTAGCATGTATCAGAACTTATTCTGCTGTAAAGCTGAATAATACTCCATTGTATGTGTCTATCACATTTTGCTTACCGATTCATCTGTTGATGGACACTGGGTTGCTTGCACCTTTTCGTTATTGTAAATAATGCTTCAGTGAATATCGGTGAACAAATACCTGTTTGAGCCCTGTTTTCAATTCTTTTGGGTACATACCTAGGAGTGGAAGTGTTGGGCCATATGATAATCTATGTTTAACTTTCTGAGAAATGGTCAAACTCTTTACCACAGTGACGGAAGGGTCCCAGTTTCTCCACATCTTCTCCAATCCTTATTTTCTATTTAGAAAAAATTATAGTCATCCTAGTAGATGTGAAGTCATAGCTCATTGTGGTTTTGATTTGTATTTCCCTGATGTTGACCATCTTTTCGTGTTCTTACTGAGTATGAACATGAAATATCTATATCTATTTCTATTAATATCTCTTCAATTCCTTTGCCCGTCTTTAAATTGGGTTGTTTATCTTTTTGTTGTTGAGTTGCAGGAGTTCTTTATATATTCTGGATGTTAACCCTTTATTAAACATATGATTTACAAATATTTTCTTCCATACTGAGGATTGTCATTTCACTTTCTCAGTAGTTTTCTTTGATGTACAAAAGTTTTTTATTTCAATGAAATTCCATTTGCTTATTTTTCCTTTGATGCCTGAGCTTTTTAAGTGTGACATTTAAAAAATGGTTGCAAAATCTAAGGTCATGAAGACTAGTTCATTTTTTTTCTTTTAAGAGTTTTATAGTTTTATTTCTTAAAATTAGGTCCTTATCTATTTTTTTGTTAATTGTTATCTATGGAAAGAGGCTTAGAAGTAATTGTTATAAAGCAGCTTATATAGTGAGGAGGCAGTGACTGTTTATTCTATGCAGCGATTGGTTATAATATATAATTTTCTTAAATGATAGCAAATTGGTTAGTGGTTACCACTTATAAATTTTAGGGAACAGTTTAAATTTCACTTATGGTTTCAGAGGCATAAGCAAGAAGTGATACAGGTCAAGTTAGTATCGCTTGTCTTGCAAAATAAGCTAAATTAAACTTTGCTGTATAACTAACCTGGTTTTGTTTGCTCAGGAAATTTTCAGATTTGGTCTTCATTTGTGTTTGATTTTAACGGGTGCAATGTAAAGGCCCAATAGTGTGCTTTTCCATGTGAATATCCAGTTTTCCTAGCACCATTTGTTGAGGCTATTCTCTTCCTATCAAATGATTGTCCCCCTTATTGACTATCATTTGACCTTGTGGGGGGTTACTTCTGGGGTCTCAATTTTATTCTATTGGTCTATGTACTAATCCTTATGTCAGTACCACACTGCTTTTTAATTTTTTAATTTTAGAGAGAGAGAGAGGAAGGAGAAGGGGGATAGAGAGGAAGGGAGAGGGGAGAGAGAGAAAGAGAGAAAGAGAAATTGATTTGTTGTTCCACTTATTTATGCATTCATTGATTGCTTCTTGTATATGCTCTGATCTGAGATGGAACCTATAACTTTGGCATATCAGGATGATGCTCTAATCAACTAAGCCATCTGGGCGGGGCCACATGGTTTTGATTATTGTTGCTTTGTAGTAAGTTTAGAAATCAAGAAGTATGAGTTCTCCAACTTCGTTCTTTTTTTTTCAAGATTGTTTAGCTATTTGCAATGCCTTCAGATTTCATATAAATTTTAAGATGAGATTTTTCATCTTTGCAAAAAAAAATGCCTACAGATGCAACATATGAAATCAGTGTAATATGTGACATTAATAGAATGAAGGGGGAAAAACCATGATCATCTTAACTGATGCAGAAAAAGGTTGATGGTGATGAAATATATTGGGATTTTGATTACAGATTGCAATGAGTCTGTATATTGCTTGGGGTAGTATCATCATCTTAACAATATTAAGTCTTCCAATCTGGGAACATAGGTTGTTTTTCCATTTATTTTCTTTCAGCAATTTGTAGTTTTCAGTGTACAAGTATTTGGCCTCCTTGATTAAATGTATTGCTAAGTATTTTGCTCATTTTGATGCTATTGCAAATGTAATTATTCTCTCAGTTTCCTTTCTAGATTGTTTAGTGGTAGTGTATAGAAATACAACTGATTTTATATTTTGTATCCTACAACTTTGTTGAGTTTGCTTATTAGCACTAATAATTTTTTGTGGATTCTTTAGAGTATTAGAGATAGTTTTCCTTTTCCACTTTGGATACATTTTATTTCTTTTTTTTCTCTCTCATTGTTCTGGCTTGGACTTCTAGTTTTACGTTGAAAAGAAGTGGCAAAAGTGGGCATTCTTGTCTTGTTCTTGATCTCAGGGAGGAAAAACACCATTGAGTCTGGTGTTTTTCATACAAAGCATTTATCATGTTGAGGCAGTTCCCTTCTACTACTACTTTATTGAATGTTTTTATTATGAAAACATGTTCATATTAGATTTTGTCAACATCAAACGTTTCTGCATTAGTTGAGAAGATTATGTTTTTTCCCCTTCGTTTTATTAATGTCACATATTACATTGGCTTTATATTTTGCAGTCCTAGGATAAATCTCACTTGGTCCTGGTGTATAATCTTTTTAATATGCTGCTGAATTCGGTTTGCTGGAATTTTCTTGAGGATTTTTTGCAACTATGTTCACAAGGCACATTAGTCTATAGTTTTCTTGTAGTGTTCTTATCTGTGGTGTCAGGATGAGTTAGGAAGTGTTCCCTCCTCTTCATTGTTTTAGAAGAGTTTGAGAAGAATTGGGATCAATTCTTCTTTAATGTTTGGTAGAATTCACCAGTGAACCCATGTAGTTTTTTTTCTTTGTTAGGAGGTTTTGGTTAATGACTCAGTTTCCTTACTTGTTATAGATCTATTTACATTTTCTATCTCTTTTTGAGTCAGTTTTGGTAGAAATTTGTGTTTCCAAGAGTTTGCCCATTTAATTTAGATTATCCATTCTGTTGGTGTTGATATTATTCTTTTTTAATCCTTTTTATTTCTGCAAAGTCGGTAATGATGTTTTTTCTCTTATTTCTCATTTTAGTAATTTGGGTCTGTGTTTTTCTTAGTCGAGGCACCGCGCACTTTCATTGCATTACATTGGGAGGCATCTAAAATCTGGCTGTCTCTCTTTTGGTAATATTAAAATTGATCAGTGGGGTTTGGGTCTTGTCAGCCTGATCCATTCATTATAAAACTCTCTGTTAGCTTTCACCTAATGATTTTCATAGTTTTTGATGATCATTGCCCACACCTATTATTTCATAGGGGGATGCTGAAGTTTTGAGGAACCTGTTTCAATGAACTCATCAGACATGCCATGGTAGAATGAAAGATGTATTTTCCATATCCAGCTTTCTGGTTCTGAAGATTGGTGTGATAGAAAAGAAACACATCCAAGAGCCAAGAGCATGGAGACCAGCCACATGGGTAAGATCTTAGATAAATTACTTGGCTCTTTAAGCTACAATCTGCAAAAGTAGAACACTGGACAAGATGACCTGTCCAAGCACCTTGCAGTTCTGACTCTCCAGAGGTCTATTCTTTAAAATGGTTAAGAGGGTAATTTTTTAAAAAAAATTTAATTTCTTTATTTTTAGAGAGGGGAAGGGAGGGAGAAAGAGAGGGTAAGAAACATCAATGTGTGATTGCCCCTCGCACGCCCCCTACTGGGACCCTGGCCTGCAACCCAGGCATGTGCCCTGATCAGGAGTCGAATCGGTGGCCCTTTGGTTCCCAGTCTGGCGCTCAATCCACTGAGCCACACCAGCCACGGCTATTTTTTAAATTTAACATGTAAACGCAGTTATGACTGGTCAGCTTTCAAGATACCTATGCCTTAGTTCCTGTGACTCATTTTATAAAAAATGTTCCTTCTTTTAAAGTTTTGTGAAAGAATTCAGGTCCAATCCATTGCATTTCAGTGGTTATACTTATCACAGGAGACATCACCCCAGGAAAGCTGCTCAAAGGGACCATCCCTCCCTTTATCAAAGGGCTCATTCCCTAAAACACTGTCCACACTTGGATTGGGCAGAAATTTCTCCCATTCTCCCAAGAGCATCTCGTGTCCTCACATGCTCTCCACCTTGGGCAAACTCTTCGCAGGTAAGGGTCTTGTAAAGTCATTCATTCTAAGGTGTAATTGACCTAGACGTTCCCTTTCAGGGGTCTTTTCATTTGAATAAGAGATAAAACCTTCAGCAAAAAGCATGAATGTATAATGGGGGAATTTTAAGGGGAATTTATTTTCTTGGAGGAAGACATTTTTCTATCTCCCTCAAATCATATGCTACATCATCCTTAAAACAGTGTGCCTGACAATGGTTCTGACAATATTGTTTAATCCATTGTTCTTCCCGATGTTCTACAACCTCTTGGAAGCTGTACAAGAGAAAGACTGCCTTTAAATGTCTCCAGAGAGGGCTCATCACGGTCCAGTTAGGCTGGGGAACCAGGTGAGAAAATTACCCTTGGAGGAGGTGGTAGTGGATAAGGGTCCTAGGGGTAAATCAGTTAGGGAAAGAGGGTGTTCCAGGAAGTTTGTGGTGGAATAGCTAGCCTTGGGAATGAGAAACCTTTTCAGTAGGAGGGTATTATCTTTGGTCAAGTTCAAAATGAGAGATGAGAACCAAATATAATGAGTATCAAGCCTGTAAGTTTGAATGTAACTATGAATGAATAAATGAAGGTGAAGTGCCCAGGACTGAGGCTGAGAATAATGAGTGAATGCCAATGGGCCCCTTTTCTGAGGTGCCTGCATATAAACCAAGGCAGACCCGGCAGCTTAAAGAAACCACACCAATCTGGCAAATATCTACACTTTCGTGTATGGTAGTCCTAGCATCTGGGAGGCTGGTTTTTTTTTTTTTTTTTTTTTCCTTTTCTATGCTTTTCCAAGTCCTAATCATTTGTTAACACTCAACTTCAATTCCCATATCCATGAAGTTTTTCTGATTACTCTCATCTGGAAGTGATTTTTTCTTCCTCGGGACCCAGCTATCACGGATGCTCACTTCCCTCCTTCTGTCCTTGTCATTTGGCAGTGATTTTCCTGTGTTTAAGTCTTGCCTTCTAAAGTGGAATCTGTTGAAGGTAACAATCATGCCTGATGCCTCTTGGTATCTCCCAGCACCCGTCCTGGTGCCCCGCACGTGGTTATGTGCGGTAAGTACTGACCAATGAATAAGTAATCGATTCTGTGGGGCAGGCGTTCTTTCTCAGCCATCCTCTTCCAAAAAAGGGACTTGCTTGAGAAGTTTCCCTGGGACAAATGACAATGAACGTGGAGAACTGGCTATCCAGTGACTTGTTCCCCCTGAGCAAAGGGGCTGCTGCTGGGTTTAGGCTGCTCTGCCTGCCTTGCTTTAAAAAGTCTTTCCCACGACAGACTCAGGACCTGAAGTCCAGTGCCATTAGCACCACTACTGAGAGATGAGTGGTGAGAGATGCAGCCAAGCATGCCGACCTCTGGCCTGGTTCCGCTCTGCACTTTTTGCAGCAAGGCAGTTTGGTGTTTCATTCCCAGCTCAACACATGGAGCGTGCCCAAATCGGGTACTCACTGGGCTTTGGTGCGGGATGTGGGCTTGCATCTCCGAGCGGGTAAGGACGTGGGCTGGATGCACATGTGTATGCATATGAATGTGATGAGTCTTTTAGTGGGAGGGGCACACATCTGAGTCCCTGAGTTTCTGTCAACTGTGTGGCTGCAGCCCTGAGTTTGTGTGTCTGATGGTGGGGAGTTCCTATCCGCACATGTGTGTGCCGTGTGGGTGTTACACTTGTGCCCACCTGTGTGTGTGACCGTACGTGAGAGCACTTCCATCTGAGTTTCTGCCTTGCTGGGTGTGTGCACCAGTATGTCTCACCTTTGCGTGAGTGTGTATGGCCATGCAAAGCGGCTCTCCTGCTGGCTCCTTCTTGTCCCCAGACCCTAGATTTGACCACATGAAACAGATTTCAAATGGTTCATTGGCCTCCTTCTCCTTCTTGAGATGAGGATGAAGGCATGGAGGAGGCCAGTGCTGCCCCTCGCCAGGGCTCTTTGCCTCCAGAACGCGGTTTCTTTTTGGTACTCTGTGGTCCCGATTGGGCCGGGGAGCCAGGGAGCCCTGGGCCTTGAGTGTCCATAGAATCCCTTGGAATATTTCAATGGGATCTAGATGCCAAAAAGAAATGGCATCTTTTTATTTTCATATTAATTAATTAAAGGGAGAACGTTTTTAGAAACCCAGAGCTGCCTCCCACTCCCCCACCTCCCAGGACAGGGCTTACATTCCCAAAGCTGTTTACGTTCTTTGCCTCCTTGCCTCCCTGCTCCACACCCTTTTCAGGACCTCCTTCCTTTGGGCTTGCAGATAAACTGTGTGCCTACGAACAAAGCCATCCTTCCTGCTCTGGGGGAGCCCAGCCACACCCTGTCGGGCCATAGCTCAGAAGTCTAGCTTCCTTCACCCATTCTTCTTCCACCCTCCTTCCCTGCTGGATTAACCCTTCCATCTCCTCCAGGAAGCAGAGGAGGCCAATGCTAACTTCTTGCTTTTTGTCTGCAGCCCTCCCTGCATCTCCCCCTCACGACCCCTACACTGCCAAACCCCTCTCCAGCCCAGAAGGAAGAACGAGCTGCCAGTTCCGGCCAGAGGAGAACATCATCAGGCTGAAGACCCAGGAGAACTGGCTTCTCTTCCCAGCTTCGCCACCCCATTTTCTCTGTGACCCTGAACAGTCTCCTCACTAAATCTTAACAGCACAGTCTGTAAAAGGGGCAGGATCACCGCAGCCCCTTGCTGCTGCCAATATCTTGCAGAGCATCTGTGGAGCGACATCGTCCCAGGAGCCCAGGGCCGCTGGGCAGGAGAGAGGGCAGCATGAGTGAGCCAGGGCTGGGCAGACGGATGGCTGAATGCGATTATCTTACCAGTCGTGGGAAAGGGCCTGTCAGCAAGGGGAGCTGAGTAAAAAGTACAGCAGGCTCTCCTCGAACTCGAAGATGTCCCCTTGGCATGCCCTTCCTTGGTTCCTTTCCCGTCTCCATCTCCGATAAAGCCGCCCTGCCCGGTGGCTATGCCCACAGCTGCCCACCGCAGCACTGGCAGGAGTGCTTTGGGAGAACAAAGCGAACCCACTCCCTCTGTGGGGTTGGGAGTCCCCTGTCTGGGTGCAGGGGCTGGGTCCTCGTTGCCTCTCTATCAGCATGCTTAATATGGAGACTGGAACAGAGAAGAGTGCGCCCAGTGGTGACTGAATAGCTGGCACCCCACTGGCAAGGTCCTCCTGTGGTGACTTAGGCTGCATGGCAGGCCTGAGGGTGTCTCCTCCTCCTCCTGTTTCACCTTTGTCACGAAAGGGAAGACAGTCCTCTCCTGACTTGAGGCAAATGCGTTGTCTCCTCTTGAGATTAACAAACAAACAAACAAACAAACAAACAAAACCGAGTGGTCTTTTCCCCATCATGACTTCTTTAAAAACAGGAAACACTTTCCTTTTCCCCCTACCACAGCCTCTCCGCTGGCATCTGGGCCCTGACCGCCCCCTTGTTTCCTGATGGGCTTTTGTCCATCCAAAAGGGTATGTGGGGCTCGGCTGCCTCCTCTTTCCAGCCACAGAAGTTCCTTACTCAAGGTCGTGCTTTCCCTGTTGGAGGAGAAACTATCTTCAGTGTTTTGCACTCTTTCCTTCCAAGTGCCAGCCACCCTTCCTCAGCACCTGCTTTCTAGGGGTAAAGATGTGGGTTGACGGAAGAGAAGGGGCCGGAGCGTGTTCAGCATGAGTACCAGCTTCTTTTTGAGGCTCCAGGCTTGCACGAACTCTCCCTCCCAGGGGAGAGTGGGGGAGAGCACGTGACCTCCTCCACGCTGTCTCCTTCTCCCCGTCAAAGAAAGGGCCTTCCGAAGAAACCAGCCGCAGCGGCAGTCATGGGTGGCACGGAAGGTGATGCAGGTTGCTAGGCACCCTCTCCAGCTCTCTCCCTGCCCCACTGGTTTGACCTCCTCTCCCTGAGGCACCCTCTGAGGGAGAGGGGGCCTTACTGAACCCCAAGAAAGTCTTGTCTGGTCTACTGGTAGCATGTGTAACATTTCCTAGCGCTTGGGGAGCAGCTTCTCCAGTGGTCAAGGATTTTGATGATTATTCAAAGAGACTAGAACAACAACTCCACAGCAGGCTGTGGAGAAGGGAGACAGAGTATATGGAGGTTGGGGTGCAGGGAGGACGTCTGCCTAGTTTTTGCTCCCTTCCAAGAAGTTTAAAGCCAGAGGGGAAAAGTTTTAAATTATAGATGATCATACCTCTAACACATGTCGTCTTAGACGAGGTGCCAGGCTGCCGTCACCTGAACTCCTCTCCCCTGCGCTTCTTCCTACCCTGTTCCATGAACATGCACATAGATGCACACATCATGCAGTCAGTGGTGAGGGGCACAGCACCAACCACAGGCTACAGCTCCGGTGCTCCTAGAACTTCCGCCCACCAGGAGGCTGCTGCCTCGTCCACTTCTGCTGACCACCCATTCTGAGTCACAGACCATCGTACAACTGCCCCTGATGCGACAGGATAGCTTGCATCTTTGGGGCCCCCAACAAATAAACCGCAGCCTGGTGGCCTGAACTCAGTAGATTGAGAGGCCCTCATTCATTGTCTGCTTCCAAGGGCACAGAACAAGGGTCATCTGGGGGCCCAGGGCCAGGGTAAAGCTCCCTCTGGGCAACACGTGCTGCTGTCCACAGTTGGATGACCTCTGAGGACCAGGCAGCACTAATATCCCTAGGGCCAGTCATTAGGATGACTTCCCAAAGCAGCAGGTTATTTGCCTCTGAACCCTGGCTGGCCATCAGGAAATGACGGCAGGAGTGTAAATCGGTATTTTGCCGGGGAAGGGTAATTTGGTAACACCTTTTAAATTTGCAAAAGTAAAGGCCTTATGATCTAGTGATTCTATCTGTAGGAATTTGTTTTACAAATACACTACACACATATGAAATGACATGTGAACAAGTTATTCACTGCAACATCCTTTATTAGTTGGGAGAAAATTAGATGTCCCTCAGTAGTCAACCAGTTTTGTGGGTTATGGTATATCCATATAGCGGAATACTAAAAATGGGAAGCGTCTGTGTATTGGTATGAAAGGGTCACAGATATAGATTGTTAAATTAAAATAATTAAGGTGCAGCCCGAGGGTGTGGCTCAGTGGATTGAGTGCTGGCCTGCAAACCGAAGGGTCGCTGGTTTGATTCCTAATCAGGGCACATGCCTGGGTTTTGGGCCCGGTCCCCAGAGAGGGCCACGTGAGAGCAACTACACATTGATGTTTCTCTCCCTGTCTTTCTTCCTCCCTCCCCCTCTCTCTAAAAATAAATAAGTAAAAATCTTTAAAGAAATAATAAAATAATTAAGGTGCAGAAAATTGGGTACATTTTACTACTATTAGTGTAGAAAAGAAAGGACAAAAGCATATGTGTTTGTATGGACTTATTTTTATGTAAAATATTGCTGGAAGGATAAACAAGAGAGTAATGGTGGTTACTTGCTTGGGACAGACAAACCAGGGTGAAGGCATTTTGTATAGTTTGATGGTTGAAAAAGTGATTGCATGACCCATTCAAAAGATTAAATTTGGAAAGAAAGCAAAGCGGCAAAAGGAGGAGCCTTTCACCCTGCCGTCAGTGTGGGCCGGGGAAGGCCAGACAGAGGATTCGAGGAGGAAGGCCCGCCCTCCCCTGCAGAGGAGGAAGTGCGCCGGGGGCCTCAGCCTCGCTCTGCTGGCTCAGGAAAGCCTCCACTCACAGGGGCCTGGAATTCCTCTTCCCACCGCCTCCTATGGTAACCGGCATAACCATTCCCCAAACTCAGGCACACGAGTTCCCCTCATGTGGTTAGGGTTTTTGTTTTTGTTTTTAATGTAAACATTTTTACACACTTCTTCAGAATAACAAGGTCAACCTGCAAAACACTGACATCCTTTAAAGTTGCCTGACTTCCTGGCACCCCTTTCCCTTCCCCCACCAATCCTGATGTCCTGGGGGGGAAAACTTGCTGCATGGCATGGATTTGTTCTAGAAGTTACTCTTTAAGAATCTTATGACACCCCTTTGAGATAACTGGCAACACTCTGGGATGTTGCAAAAACAGCTTGGGAGTGACTGCCTTGATGATCAGCAGGAGGCCCCAGCCAAGACTCAGGCCAAGTGGGGCCTCCACCACTCAGACCTGGGGCAGGGGCTGTGGCTGAGCCGCGTCACTTCCAGCCTCCAGGCATTTTCTTGGAGCCCAAGCTCTGCTTGGGGCACTGCATGGGCACAGAAGCCATTTCCTTGGGAGCCAGTGACAAACTCAGCTCATGGGTGAGCTGCTGGATCCCTGGGAGATGAAACTGGTTCTTTTTCCTCAGGGATAATTTTAGGTCCTCACTTCCCCTCCAGGCTTTCAAACTCCCAACCCCTGGCTCAGCCTCCCAGAGGGATTGCTTAGACCAGTGACTAGACAGCGCTCTTTGGAAATATAGAGCTGTTCAAAAGAGACATGCTAAGGCATGGCCCTGGAGGCATTTTCCATGATAATTTTCCCCCTTTTTGTCTTATTGTTTCAGGGAAGGAAGCAAGACGGCTCAAGTCACGTTCCGATAGGACTTAGTAAAGGTATCATATCTTCCTGGCCCTGACCTTGAACCCAGGGGCTTATTTTCCAGCCTTACTTCCCCACATCCAATTTTGGAGGAACTGGCTTAGAGAATGGAATAGCTTTGCTGGGGGAATCAGCTGTAAGTCTGGCGGAGGGGAGGGGGAGGGGAGGTCAGCTCCCGGCTTCTGCGAACCTCTAATGAGACTGACTGCAGAGAGACTCCCGGAGCATTAAAATACCAGGCCTTTCATTCCACACACTCGAACATGCCACGTGTGAGCTCCTCGACTCGATGTCTTCTAATTTTTTAAAGTTCATGAATAAAATCTTCAAGGAAGTGGAGCGAACGCGTTCCCACTGGGACGGTGGTGATGGAATATTTGTGGAGAGTCGGAGGCGATGTAGACAAGTCTCAACCTCAAACCCATTCATTCGTTTTTAACATGTCTTTACAACAGAAGATTTTTTTAAAAAAATTTAAAGGTCTTATTTATTTATTTTTTGAAAGATTTTATTTATTTTCAGAGAGAGGGAAAGGGAGGGAGAGGGAGAGAAACACTGACGTGGGATGGCTGCCTCTCACGTGGGCCCTGACTGGGGCACCTGCAACCCAGGCCTGTGCCCTGCCCAGGAATCCAAGCCGCGACCTTTCACCTTTGCGGCACAAGCCCAAACGACAGAGCCACACCGGTCAGGGCACAGCGGAAGATTTTTCAGAGAAAGGGCCCATCTAGAAAATGTCAAGATGGAAATGTGAACTGCGGAAGATGGAGAAATAGAAACTCTCAGCATCCCAGGCTGCAGGAGGCCAAATCAAAATTCAAATGAGCAGGCCGGAGAAAACGACTGATTTCCCGGTAGCTGGGGTGGGGGGAGGAGGGAGAACAGACTACCGGAGGGGCAGGGAGGGTAAGTGAAGTAGAGGGAAAGGGGGCATATTTCACTGAAATGACCTCTCGGGAGACGAGGGGATACTGACTGCCCTCTGTTACTTAACTTACTGTATCTTAGGGGCGGGGACCCAAGGAGCCCAGGGGCTGTCGCGCATGGAAAGGGTTACCCTTTCCTCTGACACAGCAAGTGAGGAGGCCGGGAAGCCAGTGCCGACCAGCGCTGGGCTGAGCGCGTGGAACTGGTCGTGGCAGGAGCGGGCACACCCTGGCAGAGCCGGCAGGGCCTCCGCGCTCCAGATCTGGCTAAAGGGGAAGTCGGGCATCCATCTCGCTTCCCTCGCTACCCTCCAATTCCCCTCCTGACGCCGAGCGTTGAGGCTATGGGCCGCTGCCCCTTTAAGGGACGACACTCCCCGCCGCACTCCCCCCCACCCCCAGGCGGTGGCACCAAGTTGGGGGGGGGGGATAGGGAGGGACTGGGTAGGCTAAGTTTTCTCTCCCAGTCAACTAGGGAAGATGGCCCAGGCCAGGGAGGTCGCTCCCACGCCCCGCTGCCCCCTCCTCTGGGTCGCATGAGCGGGGAGCTCCTTTCCCTCTTTCCGCCCCGCTCGGTGCACGGCGTGGGAATGGCTCCGCGGCCAGACGGGAACAGCTCTCTGCCCTCGTGGCCGTATGTCCCCACCCTGGCGCCCAATACCTCCAACACGAGTGCGCTGTCAGGGGCGCCGTGGGCAGTGGCACTGGCGGGGGCGCTGCTGACTCTGGCCGTGCTGGCCACCGTGGGAGGCAACCTGTTGGTTATCGTGGCCATCGCCCGGACGCCGAGACTCCAGACCATGACCAACGTGTTCGTGACTTCTCTGGCCTCAGCGGACCTGGTGGTAGGACTCCTGGTAGTGCCGCCGGGGGCCACCTTGGCGCTGACTGGCCACTGGCCCCTGGGAGCCACTGGCTGCGAGCTGTGGACTTCGGTGGACGTGCTGTGCGTTACCGCCAGCATCGAAACCTTGTGCGCCCTGGCGGTAGACCGATACCTGGCCGTGACCAACCCACTGCGCTACCGCGCGCTGGTCAC
This sequence comes from Micronycteris hirsuta, assembly GCA_004026765.1. Lineage (NCBI taxonomy): Eukaryota > Metazoa > Chordata > Mammalia > Chiroptera > Phyllostomidae > Micronycteris > Micronycteris hirsuta. Next base: position 269,142 of record PVJI01000330.1, on the reverse strand, counting down.
CAAACGCCGAGCCCGGGCAGCCGTTGTCTTCGTGTGGGTCGTGTCCGCCGCGGTGTCCTTTGCGCCCATCATGAGCAAATGGTGGCGTGCTGGGGCCGACGCCGAGTCGCAGCGTTGCCACTCCAACCCGCGCTGCTGCTCCTTCGCCTCCAACATGCCCTACGCGCTGCTTTCCTCCTCCGTCTCCTTCTATCTGCCGATGCTGGTGATGCTCTTCGTCTACGCGCGAGTTTTCGTGGTGGCCACGCGCCAGCTGCGCTTGCTGCGTCGGGAGCTGGGCCGCTTCCCGCCAGAGGAGTCTCCGCCGGCGGCGTCTCGGTCTCCGTCCCCAGACCCCGCGGGGCGCGGCGCTTCGCCCGCAGCGGCGCCCTCCTACGATCGCAGGCCGGTGCGTCTCCTGTCTCTCCGGGAACACCGGGCCCTGCGCACCTTGGGTCTGATCATGGGCACCTTCACTCTCTGCTGGTTGCCCTTCTTTGTGTGCAACGTGGTGCGCGCCCTCGGCGGGCCCTCTCTGGTTCCCAATCGGGCTTTCTTCGCCCTGAACTGGTTGGGTTATGCCAACTCTGCCTTCAACCCCTTCATCTACTGCCGCAGCCCCGACTTTCGCTGCGCCTTCCGCCGCCTGCTGTGCCGCTGCCGGCCGGAGGAGCGCCCCGCCGTGGTCTCGGCTTCCCGCACCCCTGCGGCACTGACCAGCTCCGCGGAGTCCAGGCAGTTCCCGCCGCTCGGCAGGTAGGGCACCGAGGCAAAGGCGCGGACAGCTCGGGGTCAGGAAGCGCTCGGTATCTCCTCTGGTTAATTTCTTGAGTTTGGGGTTTAGTGTGAGAAGGTGGAGCAGGGGAAGGACTCTGCATTTGAAGAAGGGGGTACATGGATTAGGGAGCAAAAATGGAAACCACGGTCCGTTCTTTTCCCGAATCCGACCCGTTCGGCCCTAGGACTGAAACGGAGGAGGGCGAGCGGGTTGTTCCTCACCCCAGCGACCCGTGTGTGCTCCAGGAAAGTGCTGCTGTGCCCGAGGCCTCTGGCCAGCCTGGTCAGTCAAGGTTTGAGTTTCTCCCTTAGTTCTGTGGTCACCTGGATTCCTGGCCACGTTTTGGGCTGGCTCTGGGCTCGCAGAGACGACTGGAGCCTCTCCCAAGTCCTTGGCCTCCGTTCTGTTTTCTTTGAAAGGTCTGATAGCTCTGAAGGTGAGGATCCACTTAAGGCATGGAGGACAGAGGGGAGCGAGCAACCAGTGGGCGTGGGTGGGGCCCGGATGCTTTTGTACAATTATGTGTTTTCCAGGGTCTGACCTCTCCCCTCCCCCCTAGTTCCCCCGTCCCCACCCTTTGTGTCCCCACCCCAAGATTTGCTATCTTCGTTTTTTCCAGGGCTTCCTGGGGGATTTCTTAGGCCTTGAAGGACGAGAAACCACAGCTCCGTTGAACCAGAACCCTTGGAAAGCTCTGGCCTGTTTAGAATGAGCCCTGTGGAGCTCCCCAGACGGAAAACTCTGCCCTCCAGAACCTGATGGCTGGGCCACCTGCTGGGGAATTGGGGACTGAGGGGGAGGGAAATCCTTACCAAGCAGGTTAAACCCCATCCCTGAACTTCACCAATACCTCAGCACCTGGAGAGTCCAGCTGCCCGGGCTCAGCTGCTCTCTGGGAGCCGCTGGGCTAGCGTTGGCAGGCACCTTGCTCACTTGTGTGCATGTGCTTAGCACAGGGAGAGCACCCCTCGTTCTATTCCTTTTGCCTCCCCGCCCCCAGACCTGATGAACCAGCCGGTGTTCTCTAGGCTCAGCAGCCCAGGCTGAGAGCAGGAAGCTAAAAAGTCAAGGTTTGGGGTCTCTGTCCCTGACTTCCTCACCACATTCTCTAAGCACGAGCCCCACTTTAGACACGGAGCAGCTCTCATCTACCTCACAACAGTGTCAGAAGGACTTCTTCAGGGCCCGGGGGACTCCGAGGTTCATAGGGAGGCGAACCATTAGAAAGGATCCCTTCTTTACTTTTTAAAATCCACTTAATAAATATTATTGAATGCAGTTCATCCATGCCCTCTTTTTTCTCCATTTGTTTTCTTTTCATAATCCACTTACTCCTTTTTTAGAGCTGGCTTTTAACGGAGGCAATAAATTAGGACTAATCCTTGTCCCTTTCTTCTTAATCCTCATGAAACGAAAGTGAAACATCGGTTTGGATAAAGGGGACCAAGCTCGAACCTTTGACACTACTCCCTCCCCATCCTTTCCAAAACGCCTGGAATCCAGTTCAAGTGAGTAGCAAAGCCACGCTACCCACGGGGCTCGAGCAGAGTGTCCATAGCTTTGGGTTTGCTGGGCTCAGGCCCTGGGCACGTGGAGTGCAGGTCAGCTCCTTTGCTGTAAGCCGGTGGTGGCTTCACAGGAGCCCGTTGCCAGCAGGGACCAGCTTTGTTCTGCACTGTACGTGTGCATTTCTGGAGGAACAGAGCATTGTGTTGGGCAAATGCCTTGGGTTATAAATATATTCTGACGTTTCCCATTCTCTTCATAACCTCTACCTTCCCACTCCCTTTCCTGGGCTGCAGAAATCTATCTTATCCTCTGAAAGTAAAACACTGGAGTTACAAGTTTGAGCCAGTTGATAATTTTATTTTTCTTATTCCAACTTTTATGAACCTTATCAGGCAGTTTTCTATGGAAAGAAAATTTCTATGGAAATCTCTGGATCGTTTTGGGAGTTCTTCTTTAAACTCCATGAGCAGAGGCCATTGTCCGGGCTGATTTACAGGGTAGCTTGTAAATCATAAAAAGTTTAATGTGATGCACGACAGCAGCATACAATGCCCTGGCTAGGTTCAGGGGCTCCAGGCCTATAAAACTGTGATCTGCCCTGAGGATAAGCGTGGTGGATTTCCACATATGGGTGTTCCCTGTGAATTGGACCTGACCTAGGCTGCTCTCTTTTCTCCAGGGGCCCAGGTTTTATTTCTTAGGATGTTTGCGTACCAAAGTTGACTTCTTATTTTCGACGCAGAGCAGTGGGAGATCTGTGCTGTCTGAGGTTAGAAGGTTTCTGGGCACTGGCTCAACTTTTGAACCCTGTGAGGAGAAGGAAGGGTTGCTTTAGCTTGAGAATAAGTAAGAGGGCCTCCTTCCCCCATATCTGAATATTTTCCCAACATCACTGAGGGAAGTTGCCCAGTCAGTCCTAGGCAGGGGGGAAGGATGACTTGGGGCAGGGGGGTGGAGTGGAGCTGGATTCTGGTTTGTACAAATGCCCTTGAACATTATCCAGGAACTCATACTGCTTGAGTCTTGCTTGACGTGTACCCGTGTGCCAGCTGTCAGACTCCTTTGGAGTGTTTAGACTTGCACTGGGGCTGTGGACTCCATCTGCGAATTGTCACCAGTGTATCTGACAGATGGAGAGGCAGCCGCTCTGGTCACAGCTCCAGCAACTTGTGTCCAGGTGTCGGGCTGAGGGAGATTTACGTCCCTGGATGGGGAGCAGGCTGCTTTTGTTAGCATGCGGCCTGAGCACTTGAACTATGGAAGACAAATAACCGTCCTCTGAAGCAAGGGATGTGAAGACTTACAGACCAGTGAGAATGAAAAGCCCGTGGAGCCCCTGGCCTTGCCAGAGTCCCTTAGCCGGAGCTGGGCATGGGACAGAAGTGACAGGGAGAAGGGGCTGAGTGGAGGAGAGGCAATGAGGAGTGACTGGACTTTCCGGAGGGATTGCTAAGGAACAGGCAGAATGAGGGCAAGGGGGAGGCTGACAACAGCTTTTCTTCAGAGTCTCTCCGTGGTGGATTCTTCTGGGGAACGTGGTGAGTTCAGGCTGTGGTCCTCCGCTGTACTCCACCCCAGCTTCATTCTGCAACACTTCCTAGAGTAGGAGCAGCTTCTCCGTCTTGTCCAGGGGGCACAGGTGAAGGCCACAGAAATAGTGTCCCTTTATGTTTCCATCCTGAAAACCAAAGACCCAGGCTCCTCTCGGGCCTCCTGGTGGACTACGTCTATGTTCGCGTGTCTGCCCAGAAGGGAAGTGGGCGCCTGGCGTGGGGAGTACCGCTAATGCTCTCCCCTGCCCCCTGCAAAAAGTCCTAAATATCATCAGCCTTAGGCTAATTAGTGAGTGGTTGAAGCACAATGCATAACTCAGTTTGATTAGCAGATACTCCAGAAGGCCATCTAATCTTTCATTAGCTCATCCTATTACGAGATGAAAGAAAATCAAAATGCTTTCCCCGTCTATAAAGTAAAAGGAGACTAAAACTTTCTCCCCTCTCTTGCCTTCAGAAGGGGAATGAGCATTTCTGGGATGACTGGCTCTCCTAAAGTTCTGCGACGTCCTAGACAGAGCTTAGCACCTTTAGCATCTGCTCTACACAAGGCATAAGTGGTGCTAGGCGCCCCCTGATGGAGATGTGAGGTACAACAGGTGTGGACTTGGCAAGGTTGATCTGGGGAAAACATAAATCGGGGCGTTCCACCCCGCCCCGCCCCCAGCCCCGCCTAAGCTAACTGAGAGAGACCACAGAAATGATTTAGTACAATCCTTTGATAAAATGGATGAAGAAACTGACTTCTGGAGAGGCGAACTGTGAGATGCCAAGATTACTTTAGTAAGTGGAATGCAGCACTGTGGTCGGTAGTAGAAAGAGCAGAGAATTCACAGCTGAAAAACAAGGAAGAAAGGGAGGAGGAAAGAAACGATCATTCACTGAGCAGAAATAAATGCAACTGTTTTATTTGGTGCCACTAGAAATGTTGTGTTGTAGTGACACAAATAAAAAACAGAGCCTCCTAGAAATCAAAATGCTGGCTTGTCTCAGTTGGAAGGACAGTCTGTCAGACTCCAGAGTTTCTTTTCTCTTCTCTCTACACACTGCTAATAGTCAGTCACGTGACACTGAGCAAGTTCGTTGCATCTCCGACTCACTGTCTGCCAGTGAATCAAATGGAGATTTTATTGTTGCTCCACTCAGCTCATGCAGACTGCTTTTGAAGACCAAAGGAGCGCTTCTCCAGTGCAAGTGGTGTCATTAGAGTATGGAGCTGGGACTGATTTTTAGGTCACCTGGTTTTGATTCTTGCATGGCCCTGCTTCTGTTGATAGCCTGGATCTCGGACCCACTTGCCTTTGGTCTCTGTAGGTTCCTTTCCACCTCACACTAATTCTGCTGGCTCCATATCACGTTCAGACCCTGGCCTGGCCTGGCCTGTGCCTGACATTCTGGTTCTGGTCCGGTTCACCCTATCATTGCCCACGCAGGATTTATAATGAGCTAAATTTTAAGGCTGGATGGAAGGTTTAGGACAGAGAACACTTCCAGATGTCAGTGCTTTGTGGGACATAGTCAGGTTTGTGAGAAGGGGGCCCTAAGGCACCAGGAAAAAAAGATAGTGTATTAGTTTACTAGGGCTGCCATAGCAAATGACCCCAAACATTAATGTATTCTCTCACAGTTCCAGAAGCTGGAAGTCCAAAGTCATGACGTGGGCTGGATCATGCTCTCTGAAGGCTCTAGGGGGTGAATCTCTCTTTGCCTCTTATTGTTTCTGGTGTTTGGGGCCATCCTGGGTTGCTGGGCTTGCAGCTGCATTACTCCAATTCACCTATGTGTCTGTGTCCAATTTTACCTCTTCTTCTTTTTTTTCCCTTTTTTGGAGAAAGAGAGGGAGGGAAACATCAGTGTGTGATTGCCTCTCACATGGCCCTTACCAGGGACCTGGCCCTCAACCCAGGCATGTGCCCTGACCGGGAATTGAACCAGCGACCCTTTGGTTCGCAACCCGCACTCAATCCGTTGAGCTACACCAGCCAGGCCAATTTTACCTCTTCTTAGAAGAACATTAGCCATGGCTGGGTGGCTCAGTTGGTTGGAACATTGTCCCATACACCAAAAAAAGATTGCAGTTTTGATCCCTGGTCAGGGCACAAACCTGGGTTGCAGGTTTGATCCCCAGTCTGGGCTCATGCAGAAGGCATCCGATTGATGTTTCTCTATTAAATCTGTGTTTCTCTCTCTCTCTCAAAAATCAATAAAAACATATCCTTGGGTGAGGGCTTAAAAAAAACAAACAACCAGTTATTGGATCAGGGCCCAACTTAACAAGACTTAATTTTTTTCAAACATTAGTGGTTTGTGGCTTCTTTTGTTTTTTGTTTTTTTAAGATTTTATTTATTTATTTTTAGAGAGAGGGGAAGGGAGGAAGAAAGATAGGGAGAAAAACATCAGTGTGTGGTTGCCTCTGGCACGCCCCCTACTGGGGACCTGGGCTGCAACCCAGGCATATGCCCAGATCAGGAATTGAACTGGTGACCCTTTGGTTTGCAGACCGGCACTCAGTCCACTGAGCCAAACCAGCCAGGGCAATAAGACTTAATTTTAACATGATTATATCTATAAAAACCTTATTTCCAAATAAGGTCACATTCACAAGTTCTGGAGGTTAGGACTTCAACATAGCTTAGGGGGATACAATTTAACCTACAACAGGGGGTATGATGGGGAGGAAGAACACTATTATGCCTAGCCTTTCAATGCTCGTCTTATTCCTGCTCTTCCCCACATTGCCAAGGCTCTGTTTCATCCTATACTCAGTCAGAAGTGTGGTGGAGTGCTTCCATTCCCGGATCTCCATTTCTAGGCCTTTCCTCCCATCTCTCTGGGCCCCAGAGTGGAGAGGCCACTGAAAAGTCAAACCTGTGTTTGTTGACTCCTGTGGGCTGAAGTTGCTACTCATTCTCCATTCTTCTCTTCATCCTTTAGTGATAGATCCCTTAAGTTTCAGCTGGGCACATGGCCTCACTATAGTCATATTGCAGCCTTACTTGCAGCTGGGTGTGACTATATACTAAGTTCTAGCTAGCTGCAGTGTGTAGCTTCCAGGTCTGCCATGAAAGAGGAAAGGCAGCCCTGGCTGGTGTGGCTCAGTGGATTGAGTGCTGGCCTGTGAACCCAAGGGTCACCGGTTCGATTCCCTGTCAGGGCACATGCCTGGGTTAAGGGCCAGGTCCCCAGCAGGGAGTGCACGAGTGGCAACCACATATTGATGTTTCTTTCCCTCTTTTTCCTTCCCTTCCCCTCTCTCTAAAAATAAATAAAATCTTAAAAAAAAAAAAAGAAAGAAAGAAAGAGGATCCCCTGCATCCACTTCTTCCCTTCCTGATGACTGGAATGCAGGTGTGATGGTAAGAACTGACGCAGCCACCTTGAGTCATAAGACGGCAACCATGTGTTGCAGATGGCAGAAAAACCAGACAGGGGGAGGAGCCTGGGTGTCCAACAGTGTAGAGCCAGGATTTTGGCCCTGACTGTTTATTTATTTTTTTTAAATATTTTATTTATTTATTTTCAGAGAGGAGAAGAGAGGGAGAAAGAGCAATGTATGGTTGCCTCTCACATGGCCCTCACTGGGGACCTGGCGCGCAACTCAGGCATGTGCCCCGACTGGGAATCGAACTGGGACCTTTTGGTTCCCAGCCCGCGCTCAATCCACTGAGCTACACCAGCCGGGCTGACTGTTTATTTTTAAGGCTCTTAAGTAAAAGAGAAATAAACTTTTATCTTAAGCCACTGTTATTTTAACCTTTTTAAAAACACTGGCTGAATTAAACAAATACATCAGTGAGGAGATGATAAAAGAGAGTACGAATGGGCATCTGCCTACATTCGGTGATCAGTGGAGGCTGGGTTACCGAGTTGTCTTGCTGTGGTACCTCTTAGGGCACCTCTGATCTCTGGGAACTGGCATCTCTGTCGTTTGAGTTTGTGTTGTACCTGAGACCACCAAGTCCATCTCCTTGACATTGATTCATGTGGAGGCAATGATCAGTAAGTGTACTGGTTTTCAAAGCTTCCACAAAAATGACCACAACCTTGGTGATTCCAAACAACAGAAATTTATCCTTTCATAATTCTGGAGGCCAGAAGTTTGGAATCAGGTGCCAGTAAAGCTGGCTCCTTCTGCAGGCTCTGAAGGAGAATCTGGGCCACGTTTCTTTCCTACCTTTGGGCGGCCCCAGCGATTCTTGGCATTCCCTGATTTCCATATACCGCTCACCTCTGTCTTCCTTATACGTTCCCCTGTGCCCCTGTGTGTCTTCTTCTTCTCTTATAAGGTCATGCATCATTGAATTTGGGACCTATCTAACCCAGAATGATTTCATTTCAATTATATCTGCAAATACCCTCATTCCAAATAAGATCACATTCTGAGGGTCCAGGTAAACATATATTTTAGGAGTCACTATCCAACCCACTACAGTGAGATACACTTATGAACCCTTTAACTAACAGTTATGGTCTCATAAGATGATTATCCACACCAGGCACCCCTCAGGGAAGGGCCACTCTCTTGAACAATGTAGTAGGCAGAATTCTGAAATGATCCCCAATAAACTGTGACCTTGGATTATCCCCTCCCCTGGAATGTGGGTGGAACCTGTAATCTAACGAACAGGATATGGCAATGGTGAGGGGATGTCACTTGTTTGATATGCTATATGAAAGAGGTGAAGGGATTTCTAAGATGCCATGAAGGTCCCTATCAGTTAACTTAAATTAATATAAAGGAAGATAATCCTGGGTGGGCCTGACCTAATGAGGCGAGGCCTTAGAAGAAAGTCAGAGGTCAGAGACGAAAGAAGTCAGAGGGACAAACCTGATGGCCTTCAGGAAGCTAGCCACCATGAACTCTGCAACCGCAAGGAGTGGATTCTGCCAACAACTCTGTGAGTGGGAAGAGGACCCTGAACCTCAGATGGGACCATGGCCTTGGCTGACATCTTTACTACAGCCTGGTGAGACCCTGAGCAGAAGACCTAGCTAAACCATGTGCAGACTTATGACGCATGAACATTGTGAGATAATAAATGTGTGTTGTTCTAAGCTGCTAAGGTTGTGGTAATTTGTTACACAACATGAGAAAATGAATATAGACTTGCCGCACAATTCTACCAAAGGCTATTCTTTCTAACGGTCCTTCTGTGGTGTTTTAAAAGGTTCCCCATCAGAAATGAAAACACAATGGGACCAAGAGCTCAGGAAGATCCCGTGATCTGTCGTGGCCCACTATTCTTGTCAGAGGCTTCCTGGGGACTTCCAATCGGGTGTCCCAGGGACAGGGTCTCTCTATCGCCATCCTTCACTTCTGAGGCAATGACCCGTCATCCCATGACACCTCGACCTCAGCCCACACAGATTTTAAGAAAATTAGGAGCTAAAGGTTCAGAACCCATTTACTACAGTTTTCATTTCTAAATTGCTAGTGAGGTGCTGCACTTTTTAACACGAAGGCATGCACACATAGTCCTCAAAATTTGTTTAGCAAGAGATAAGATGAAATATGGCTTCCACTGTTGGTATTCCCAGAAGGGGGCAGAAAAGGGTCATTTCTTCCCGGAGAAGAGAGAAATGGGAGTCGGAGAGCTTTGCATCAGCTCAGCACCACTGCAGTGTCTCAAGTTTCCCTTCCAGTCTCTGGATCGTGTGAGTGAGCCCTTCCTCTAAGACCTCCCCTTGGGCCCCAACCTGAGTCTAATAGGCATTAGAACAGTCTCCCAAAACGTCAGGGACAGGGGCTGGGAGAAGGAGGGATGCACAGGCAGCTGCTTCTCCAATGGAGAAATTCCTACCATTTCTGGGGAAGGAGAAACCCAGGGGCTGATGGGGAACTTCACGACTCCAGCCACCTCAGGCTTCAGAGGCTGGTTGTGCGGGGACTTCCCCTCGTGGACTGAGGGAAGAGCTAATCTTAACAGCAAACTCAGTCTTACCCCTAACCTGCTCTCACGTCCATCCTCTTGGTAGGGTCACTGGCTCTCTGAAATTGACCTGGGCGGTCTGGTATTAGACTTCTGACCTGGCTTTCTTTGCAAGTTGTAATGAAGGAATGTCTGTTTCTTGAAAAAAACAAAGCTGAGGTATGCAAGTGGTGCAAAAATAAGTGGTAACTATTATTGATACATTGGATACTGCTTAAAGTAAGCGGATTTTTTTCAGAACCGCCCCTACCCGCCAGCATCTCCCTCCAGGCCTGGTCTGGTGCCTGGTGTTTTCACAGAGGACATCTGGCAAGTCTCCCCAGTAGCCACTGCCTTCCTGCCTACTTCTGATTTCTCTCTAGTTCAGGGGTGTCAAACTCATTTTCACTGGGGGCCACATCAGCCTTGAGGTTGCCTTCAAATGGCCGAATGTAATTTTAGGACTGTGTACATGCAACTACTACTTAACAGTTAAGCAAGAGCTCGGTGCTGCCGCCCGGTAGAAACAAGGTGCCGGGCCGGATAAAACAAGGTGGGGGACCTTGTGTCTGCCACCTGTGCTCTAATTCATCCTCCACAGGCCCTCAGGGGGGTTTTTCTAAAATATGAGTCTAAAATGTCATCTTTGTGGCTCAGTGGCTTGCTAAAGCATTTGGGGTAAAATTCAGACCCCTTAACATAGAGGCCTGGTGTTCGATGGGCCGTGCCTACCTCCCTAACCTGATTTCCCACTGCTCACCTCCCCTGTCCACTTTTGACTCCAGCCAGGCTTAAATTCACTAGAGAACTCGCTTTACCTTTTGCTGTCTCTGCACCTTCACACAGACCACGCCCTCTGTCATGCATCCAAACACAGGTCGTACACTCTGCGATCCGCCCATCCGTTCGTCCCAGCAGTAAGTTTTTATCAAGATAGCAGACGCTAGATGTGTTGCAATGTAAAACTGACAAGGTTTGTCCATGGCTTGGATGTGGCGTACAAGTGAAAAAGGGAGAAATCAGGGATGAGACCAAGATTTCTGGCCCGAGCACCTGGTAGAGTGGACTTGCCACTTACTAAAATGGGGGAGGAGGGGAGGGAGGCGAGGGGGACAGGAAACCATAGTTAGTTTTTGGACATAGTAAATTTGAAAAGTCTATTAGTTATGTCTTAGAATTTCAAATAGGCATTTAGATTTCCCAGCCTGTAAGTTAGAAGGGAAGTCGGAGATGAACAAGGGTACGAAATTTGGCACAAGGGTACGAAAGCTCGTGGGAGTGGCTGAGCACACCTGCGTGGTGACCACGGATAGAGACTACAGACTGTGTCAAATCGACGCATTGTACACCTTAAACTTACACAATTCATAAGTCAACGACACTTCAATAAAGCTGGAAAAAATACAGCAAAATAACTTGAAGCATTGAATAAAAGAATTCAGAGGACGGAGCCCTGGAGCATTGTAACAGTTAAAGGTCCGTAATAGAAGGAGCCAGGAACACCACTGAGAAGCGGCAGCAATGAGGTGAGAGCAGAAGCGAAAGCGGGTAGCGGCCTGGGCGCCACGGAAGAAGGTGCTCCCAGGAGGAAGTGGCCAGTTTTGACACATGCCGTTGAAACATCAAATAAGAGGAGAATGGGGATACACCTTCGTACTGACAGAATGAAGGTCTATCGTTTGTTACCTCGACAAGAGCAACTTGATGGTGTGGAGGGGATGAAATGCCGATCAGAGTGGGTTCCACGAAACTTGCGAGGTGAAGAAGCAGAGGCAGAGAGCATAGAACGTTCTTTCAGTGGCTATTGCTCTGAAGGGGACCAGAGAAATGCGGTGTGGTGGATGACCCTGTGGTTTTTTTGGTCAGCCCGGGTGCCCTGTTTCCCAGACTCCTTGTTGGATTCCAGGTCCGAGTTCTCCAAAAGAGGATCTTGCTCGAGATTTGAGAGGCAGAAATGAACAGAGTCCCCGCTAATACCTGAAGGACTCGGGGTGAGAAATGGAAGTAGAGGTGGCAGGCGGGTTCTGACTTGTCTTCAGACGGCCCCCCGTCCAGCTCTGGTTCAGACTGTGGGCCCTGCCATCCCTCGGAGCACCGGGCCCACCGCCAGCCCAGCCGCTGCAGACCCGCAGGCGTGGCAGCTGCGCAGAAGCTCCATCTTCCCCATAGACCTCGCCACGCATTTCCCCTCCTTGGTGCCATTCCTGCAGCAGGGATATCTGGCTTCTTGAATTTTCCTACAAGGCCTGATTTGTCCACATCCCAGTGCTTCAGGAAGACTGATTAATGATTTTTCTCGGATTCTTCAGCTCCCTCCTCTGGACCCTCACTTCCCCAGGCCTCCCTCCAATCGTGTGAGGCCCAATTCCTGTAACACCCACAACACTCCCAGCAGATCTGCTTCCTGGGCTGAACACGGGCTGACACGTTGGGGTGATAGCTGCAGAGGGGATGTGAAGTCAAAGGAGTGTTGTTGGTTTTTAAGATGGGAGCTTTGCTGCCTGTTTGTTTGCTTGAGAGAATTTTCCCGGGAAGTGGAGGAGCTGATGATAGAGAAGAGAAAGGATGACTTCAAGGGTGTGGTAGCTGGGTCCCAGGGCACGAGGGGGAGGGTTGGACTGAGATAGGGGCACAGGAGGGGCGGCTCAAACGTCGCCCTAAGAGGAAAGACAGTAGGTGGGGACTTGTGTACATAGATCAGTAGTTACAGTGGGAGCACGTGGAAGCCTCTTTCAATTGCTTTTCTTGTCTCTGTGAAAGAAGTAACAGCAGTTGATGAGTCCACTGGGAGGAGAAAGAGAAAGGTGTGACATGATTCTGAAAATTTGTCCTTTTTTTGGCTGCCTAGCCTGTGGACCTCTTTCTAGCCTTCGGAGAATTCTGCATTTTCTGAATCTTGATGGGAGACAGAGCCCACCCATCACAATTGGAGCTGAAATGGTCAGACCCCCAGTCCTACCAACCTTTAGTGAGAGCATGGGGAGGGGCCAGCAGGGGCCAGGAGGGGTCACATGAGTAGGTTCAGCCAATCAGGCAAAGACTTCCTCAACTGTGTGCCTGGCAGTTGAAGTTAGAAGGGACCACAGTGTGACACAGCAACCGTGGCACCAAAGTCCAATCTGTTGGACATGCAGTGGCATTGGGGCCAGCAGAGGAGTGTAAGGGTGGAGCCGGTCACAGCGTAGTCTGTTGTTCAGAAGTGGCATCCTCACCGGCTTCCTTCTGCTCCCAAATCTCCAGCTTCCCTGTCAATTACGTGAGCTGCCAGATATCCTTTCACTAAATCTCTTTTATGCTCCAATCAGCGAGGCGGTTTCTGCTGCTCACAACCGAGAGCTCAAACTGATACTGGCAGGGAAAAAGGCTTGATTCAACGAATGTTCTTTCCAGCTTCTCTCTCCAGGTAGTTGGCATCATTTTGGGGGATTGCCTCCATGTCGGAGGTAGTAACTTCTGGAAGCTTTAGTTAGGGTCATTTCCGTATAACTGCATGACTAGAGAGCAATGAAAGGCTCTTCTCCAAAGGGCTCCAATAGGCCGGGCTTGAACCACATTCCCCTTCTGAGAACAAACATTGTGACTCAAGAGTCAGAACTCAAAGTTCCATTCCTGACCATGCAATTTGGGAGCGATGGACACCCGCCTCGGCTCTAGGTGGTTGGGTTAAACTCGCTAGAGGATCCCGTGCTCCTCCATGGTAAGGTCAGGGATGGGCCGGTGAGTCACGGCAACCAAAGGAAAGGAGAAGGAAGGCTTGGGGCTTCAGGAGAGGAAACGTCCCTGCTCTCCCAGGGAGCAGAGAGGAGAGATGCTCTGTCTCCCTCTGGGTAATATGGATGTGATGTCCGGAAAGGCTGCAGCCCTTTTTTAAAAAACATAAACGCTGGCCCAGCTGGTGTAGCTCAGTGGATCGAGTGCGGGCTGGGAACCAAAGGGTCCCGGTTTGATTCCCAGTCGTGGCACATGCTTGGGCTGCAGGACAGGTCCCCAGTGGGGGACATGTGAGAGGCAACCATACATTGCTTTCTCCCTCTCTTTCTCCCTCCCTTCTCCTCTCTCTAAAAATAAATAAATAAAATCTTTAGAAAAAAACATAAACACTATTTTTGAGTGGGAAATCTATTCATGTGGTTTAACATTCCCAAGCTACAAAGTAGTAAACAGTGAAAAGCAAGTCAGCCTTCCTCCCTGTCCGTGCCCACCCCCACCCCACTGCACTTTCCCAAGGAAATCATAGCCACGTGCTTCTGTGTGTCCTTCCAGAGATTCTCTGTGCATATACAAGCACGCACACGCAAGTGTCTCTTTTATTCCTCCCGAAGCGTTCCCCTCTCTGCTCTCTATTCTCTGCCTCCCTTGTTTTTACTTACTGATGTATCTCGGAGATTTTCCACACTTACACACATAGGTCTGCCTGTAACAGCAGCACAGAATTCCATTATGGATAGTCCATTATTAATTAAGCATTCTTTCAGTGATTGACATTTGGTTCATTTGCACATAGTTGCCATGAAAATTCCTCAAATACATATCATTTTGCACATATGCTACATTTGCTTTTGCTCCATGCCCGGAGTCAGCCAGAGACCAAAGCTGAAGCAACCAGAAGAGTGGAGGCAGGGAGACTGCAGAGAATGAAGCTAGAACCCTGAGGACACGGTGGCACAGTGGACTGGACTGGGAATGAGGTCACATGTATGTGGGCCTGCCCAGTGATAGAGCCCATAAATTCTCTCTCTAGCTCCAGGCAGTTTGGGTTGGGCATTTTTAAATTACTTGTAGCATAAAAAGTTCTCATCGGCACACATGTTAGAATTCTCACATGTGAAATGCACAGAAAGTATGATGAAAATAATATGTAAATTTGATGTCATTTATCTTAAAATATAAACATTGCTTTTTAAAAATGGGGAGGGGGTCACCAAAATGTTATCTGCGGTTATGGATCAATTGTAGGAAATCTGTGCTCTCTGTTACAGTTTGTTGGAGTTTTAAAGTTTTCTACAACAGTGGGGATTGCTTCCATAACCGTTTGTCTCCAGGCAGGCTTCCTGACAGCACAGCCTGCGGAGGGGATTCGGGGCTCGTGATCTGCAGCGGGAGTCCCCTGCAGGAGGAGCCTCTAATGGGGTGAGGGGGGCAGACCTGGGAAGGGGAGGAGGCCATGCGAGGATGGGGTCCCCCGGGCCCACGTCCAGTTTTGACCTGATATGTGGAGGGGCCCTGGAATACAAATTGAGTCCCAGAGTTACCCCAAGACAGACGGCTGGCCTTTTGTACACCTTGATCGGGCAGTCTTCGGCTACCTGTCTTGGCGGGGCTGGGACCTGCCAGGCAATTTTGAGGTGGGTTGGCTCCTGTCAGCCAAAGGCAATGCTCCAGAGAAGGTAGATCTGGACGATGAGGCTGACCCCACCAGCAGGGCTGGGAGAAGGTATCTGGGTGAGATTCCAACAACACTTTGTTTTTATTTTTACATTTGAAGTTATTTTTATTTTATTTTTACATTTTGGTAAAAGATTTTATTTATTTACTCTTGGAGAGAGGAGAAGGGAGGGAGAAAGAGAGGGAGAGAAACATTGATGTGTGGTTGCCTCTCACACACCCCCAACTGGGGACCTGGCCTGCAGTCTACGCACGTGCCCTGAGTGGGAATCAAACTGGTGACCTTTCAGTTTGCAGGCTGGCACTCAATCCACTGAACCACACTAGCCAGGGTTATGAAGTTATTTTTAAAAAAGAAAAGAAAAAGAAAGCAAAATTCAAGACTGATCCTCCAGGGGCTGACTCTTTCCACCTTTGACCTTTGCCTTTTAACCTGCTGCTTGGCTGCCACAGAAACAGTTAACAGTGTACAAGTCTTGACTCTAGATAACTGAGAGAAATAGGCTGGCTTACTTTAATTGTAAGTCAAACTGTTCCTAAACCTAGGACTCTTTATAAAAATAACTGTGGAGCCCTGGCTGGTGTGGCTGAGTGGATTGAGTGTTGGCCTGGGAAACAAAGGGTCGTGGGTTCGATTCCCAGGTAGGGCACATGCCTGGGTTACAGGCCAGGTCCTCCAGTAGGGGGCATGTGAAAGGCAACCACACAGTGATGTTTCTCTCCCTCTCTTTCTCCTTCCCCCTCTCTAAAAAAAAACAAAACAAAAAAACAAACAAAAAAAAAAACTATGGAAAGAAACTTAAAACCAGGAGCCCTTAGCAAAATGAAAGTAGAAGCTCTTTAAATGTATCCCTCATGGGTGGGGTAGAGGAGAGTGGTAGGGGGAATAGTTGAACAGTCAATCAATCAATCAATCAATCCCTCTGGATTGAGATACTGCTGGATCTGAGGTTTTCACTTTTGTTGGAGGGGCCCTTACCTGGCTCATTGCTTGCCTGCCTTGCCTTATCTACTTTTTCTCCTTTTTATTGGGCGATTTGCAGCCAGAGAAGAGAAGGCAATGATTTAGGGAGGAGTGCTGAGAATTTACTCTCTACTCCCCCACCCAGCCACCTTTCAGGGATTCTCCTCTAGTGCCATAGAGCATTCCCATAGTCCTTGAGGATCGCCACCACGGAGACTGGGAGTTGGGTTCTGTTGCTCTGGTGACCAGTTGTCAGGGGCCTCTGCATGGTAGCTGCCAGGGTTCTGGGAAAGCTTAGGCCAGAAGCGGGAGAGAACACAGGAGTGGAGTCATAGTCTTGGCTCTGCTTTCATCCCAGTGATGTCCACCCTTTCAGTATTCTTGGATGTGCCTCTAGCCCAGAAGCCGGAGGGCAGCTTGTTAAAGACGTACAAAGAAGACGATTGCCCTAACAAGATATTCCTGGCCTATAGAGGTAGATGCCTAAGACTTAGTACATCACAATTGCCTCTAGGGGGCAGTATTCCCTTGCCGCAGAGGAATCAGGAGATAGGTCTGTTCTTGTTTAACAAAATTGCCCATTGAAGAAAAGAGCAGAAAATGTCCTGGGTCATTCTGCCTTTCTCTGGGGGCTTCCAGAGCTTGGTATAAGCTCTGGTATATTGACTTCCCCAGCTCTGTGTGGGGCCTGCGTGGGCACTACACTTTCTTCCGCCTCTTCCTCCACCCCTGCTCTGTTCCTCAGCCAAGAATGGTTCCCGAAATGGACACTTACGATGCACAGCCAGTCCTTGCCACTGTGAAAGTCAACGTTACCTTTGTTTAATTTCAGGGTGTGTCTATAACTCCCAGGTTGTGGATATCATTTTTACCCTTTAAAATGGCATAGGTTAAAGACAAAAATTATAGCTATTCACTAACAGTGCAGTATTTTTATAAAAGAGGGGGAAAAAGGGAAGTTGTCTTTTCCTCGGCAACTTCCCAAAGCCCCAAGAAAGCCAGGACAGATGAAGTGTTCGTGAGCCGTCTGTCGAGCCCCCAGGCCCGGCCTCCAGAGCGCCCCCTGCGGTTCTTCTCACAGTCTGCAGGACCAGCGAAGGCCAGCCCTGGGTTTCTGCCGCGGTGCACAAGACCCGCCTGCAGATTGCACAGGATCCCTCCCTGAACTACGAGTACACGCCGGTGAAGGGCATGAAATCGTTCATCCAGGCCTGCTTGGAACTCCTCTTTGGAAAGCACAGCCAAGTCATTATGGAGAACAGGGTGAGAAGAAGGGCCTGTTCTTTGCTCACCCAGACACGTGGAGTGGAGGTCAGAGATTGCACAGTCATAAACCTGAAAGGGACTGTGGAGGGCCCCCTGGCATTGACAAGGGAGACACCTGAGGCTCACAGAGTCCAAAGTTTGTCACTGAAGGGCAGAGCCAGCATCTCAAAGCCCGTGCTGCTGGCGCCAGCCCACGCTGCTGATATGCAAGCTCTTGCTGGAAAGGAAGGCCCTGAACCATGGTGGCACTAGTATCACCATTACTCTTTTTTTTTTTTTAAGAGAGGGGAGGGGAGGGAAAAAGAGAGGGAGAGAAAGATCAGTGTGTGGTTTCCTCTCAGATACACCCCACCGGGGACCTGGCCAGCAACCCAGGCATGTGCCCTGACTGGGAATCGAACCAGCCCCTGGTTCGCAGGATGACGCTCAATCCACTGAGCCACACTAGCTGGGACACCACTAATCTTTTAAAATGTTATTTCTGTTTATTTTTTTGCTGGCAGGTAGAGGGCATACACACTGTTGGTGACAGTGGCGCCTTCCAACTTGGGGCCCAGTTCCTCAGAACTTGGCATCGGGATTCTCAAATAGTTTATATCATTTCTTCTCAAAAAGGTGAGTGTTATGCAAAATGAGGGTGACAGAAGATCCCCGTCCCCTGTTCCTAATTCCCACCCCATTTACAATCTTCACTGTTGTCCTTCTCACTCTCTGTCATGACAAATGGGGGACAAGCCAAGGTTATGCTTGTCCTTTTCCTGTCATTGCCCCACTTTCACCCAGTGACCCTCAAGCCCGTTCTCTGGTGTGTCTGCCTCCGTCTCTCCATTGCCCATGTACCGGCTGGTGGGGGGCTGTGTTCCCACAGAGCAGCATGGACTCGTCTTCCGGGACATGGGCTTTACGGTGTACGAACACTGCTTCTGGGACTGCAAGGAGCTGTGCATGGACGCCAACATCCTCCTCAATGTGGTGAAGGTAGAGGGCACCCCCCCAGAATCTTCTCCTCAGACGTGATTCACAGTTTTGTTTTCCTTTCCTCCCCACCCCCTTGATTATCCAAGGCCTTTTCTAGGCTGGCATTTGTCTAGTCCTTTGGTAGGCACCAATGTGGAGGGTCACTTCTCCTCTCAACACCCTGGTGCCACTGCCACTCCGTCGGGGCAGTGCCTGACGAGACAGTCTTTATCTGCAGCAGGCCCCATGTGGCTGTGTCTTTGTGATCGGGAACATTGGCAACTGCAACTTGACACGGTATCAGTGGGAAAAGTTGGTGGCCACCATGAAGGTGAGTCCGATGACTCACCCAACTTTCCCATTCTCTCCATCCACCATCACCTTCCTCAGCCTCATCCTTCTCCTTTCTCCTACAGAAGAAGCAGATATTCCCATTTTTTGACATTCCCTATCAAGGTTTATCCACCGGTGACCTGGAAGAAGATACTAGATTCTTAGAGTACTTTGTGTCTGGAGGGTTGGAGTTCTTCTGCAGCCAGTTGCTGTCCAGGAATTTTGGCATTTATGGTAGGGCGTGGGTGGAGGGACAAGGGGGGTCTGGTGCTGAAGTGGCGCCGCGCCCATGGCGAGTGCTGTGGGTGACATCTCCTGCCCTGTGGAGAGAGCTGAGACCTCCACAGAGGGCAGCGAGGAGACCCAAGAGAAGGTGTAGACTTCGGGTTCTTGGCATCATCTTAGCTCAGTTAGTTAAACTGGCACCCTTAGTCCTTGGTTCCTATCTATAAAATGAGGGTTAAGATTAGTTATTTTTCTAGTTCCTCCCACCTCTGAAACTCTTACTTATAGCTACTCTTTCTGGGAGAAGAGCCTCTGGCAACTTCTTGGGGCCCGGACACCAGCTTGGCTGGGTCGGGCTGAGGGCCCCGTAGGGTGCCCTGCTCCTCTTCGAGGCTGGAGGCAGAGTGACAGGGGAAAGCCCTGGTAGGGGTGGAGGAGACTGAGAACGAGGCTGTCTCTCCCAATGCTGCAGATGAAGGAGTGGGGCTCCTAGTTGTGGTGGCACTCAACAACCAGCTCCTGCTGTGCGTCCTCTCCCAGCTGGTGAACTTAGCCCTGGCCCTGTGGCTAAACCCTCCTACCTCCGGTGCCCGCATTATCACCTCCATCCTCTGTAACTCTGCTCTGCAGGAAGCCTGGTAAGGGTGAAGGGTTGGGCCAGGGAGGGATGGGCAGAGGCTCTGAGTACCTACAGACTTCCTGATTCACAGGATTCTGCTGGGTGCTTCTCTTCCTGCCACAGTTGCCCCTTTACTCCATTCATTCATCCGCATTTACTGAGGACCCACTGCATTCCAGTGACAGTGACTATGCCAATACTTGCCCTACTATAGGGGAGTAGATAGTAGGACATTCTTTGGGGACACAGGCTGTTAAATTATTTGAACTCTTCCAGATTGCAGGAGATTAAGAAGCCTCAAGGGCTTGCTACTCTGGCAAAGTCTGCCAAGAGTCTGCTTGGCTTGCTTGAATTAATACAGGCTGAAGCTTTTTTCCTATTCATAACCAGCTCAGATCACTGGCTCCACTAGAGTGCCCTGAGGCACTCTGGTTGGGGGCTTTTGAAAGGAAGAGGAGCGGAAGGACAGTGAGGAGGCTGGGAGCAGGGGAGACCTCACACTCTAACTCCTCGCTGCCTTACCTTTGGCAGGAAGCAGAGTCTGAAAGAGGTTGTAGAGGACATCATGCTGATTAAGGAAAAGGTTAGGGAGAAGCTCCGGCTCCTGGGAACCCCTGGCTCTTGGGATCACATCACCAACCAGAGTGGGATCCATTGCTACCTTGGACTCGACTGTAAGTGTCCAGGAGGGGATTGCTCTCTCCTTTCTGACCTTGGGCTTGTATTTGAACATTAAACTTCGCTGACGGGGTGACCAATCCCTAGCTTCACTCCAGGTTTGGGTTCTTCCTTGAGGGAAGTGAAGCTGCTTTGAAGACCCCTCTGACTGTGCCCCCCAGAAATGCTGACACTCCCTATCCCCCGTAATCCACCTTGGGCTAGAGGGGACTTAGAGGTGGCCACCCCAGGATCTGAGACCCTATGATTGTCACCAGTCCAACAGGTAGAATACATGGTCAAGAAGAAACATATCTACCTCCCCAAGACTAGTCGGATTAACTTCACCTGCATCAATGCCTGCAATGTAGACTACATTGCTGAGAGCATCAATGAGGCTGTCCGCTTCACGAGGGGCTCAGGGAACGAGCTTCAGAAATAAGTGACTCCTAGTTAGAATAAAAGTGTTAGCCTCTGCAAAAGTCCTGTGCTGATGATTCACTGCCACAGTTTATTTCTCTGCAAAGCACTCTGTCTCTCCGTCTACTTATAAAGCATTTGTCTGACCTCAGCAAAGAGGGAGAAAGAGGCCCAGAGAAGAAGGAGATACCTACCGTAACATACCATCTCGTATTTATTGAACACTTACTACGTTAAAGCCCTGATCTGGTGTCTTAGTTCGTTCAACTGCTCTAACAAAATGTTATAGACTGAGTGGTTTATACACAACAAATTCATGTGTCCCATTTCTCAAGGCTGGGCAGTCCAAGGGCAAGGCGCCAACAGATTCAGGGTCTGGTGAAGGCCCACCACGCGGTTCATAACCAGCATCTTCTGGCTGGTTATGGCAGAAGAGGGGAGGGATCTCACTGGGGCTTCTTTTATAAGAGCACTAATTCCATTCATGAGGGTTCTTCCTTCATGACCTAACCATGTCCAAATACCATCACATTGGTGATTAGATTTCAACATACGAATTGGAGGGAAGCACATTTAGACCATTGTGTCTGGGCATCAAATGGAATGTAAAAAGTCATGTATAGTCCAGCCCTTTTTCTCGAGCAGCTTAACTGGGGACAGCCTCCCACGTGAAACACTTACGTGACGTTTCAAGGCCGACTGTAATAAAACATGGCAACAGATTATATAGATGTGAGGATTCCAGTCCCGAGCCTTGATGTCATTCCAGTGGAGTAAAGGTGAATTGTCCTGAAGAGCTCTTCCCAAATTACAGACTCATGAGAAAATTTAATGTCGCTGATGTTTTAAGACACTAAGTTTGGGAGTGATTTGTTACACAAGTTTAGATAGCTGGGACAATTATTTTGTCTTTTGTGTTTCTTTTAATCTGTAGTTTCTTCCTTTATATTTTTATTCCGCAATTTTTTTAAATTGGAGAATTGGATTTTTCATCCTGTGAGGTTTCTCACAGAATGAATTTTGCTAATTTCATCTCCATGGTGTCATTAACATGTTCCTCATTCTCTCCGCATTTTTGAAAAATGAAAATCTAAA
Organism: Micronycteris hirsuta; assembly: GCA_004026765.1. Taxonomy (NCBI): domain Eukaryota; kingdom Metazoa; phylum Chordata; class Mammalia; order Chiroptera; family Phyllostomidae; genus Micronycteris; species Micronycteris hirsuta. Next base: position 247,492 of record PVJI01000330.1, on the reverse strand, counting down.
TTAGCTCTGGCTGGTGTGGCTCAGTGGATTAACTGCCTGTCTGTGAGCCAAAGGGTGGCAGGTTCGATTCTCAGTCATGGCACATGCCTGGGTTATGGGCCACACAAGAAGCAACCACACATTGATGTTTTTCTCCCTCTCTTTGCCCTCCTGTCTAAAAATAAATAAATAACATCTTTAAAGAAAATAAAAAAAATAAAATGTCTGGGCTTTGCCCTGCCCTGCATGGCGGTATCCGTCTGACCAGAGGATGGCCTGTTCAATTCCTGGTCAGGACACGTGCCTGGGTTGCGGTCTCTGTGCTTTGGGGTGTGATGTTTCTCTCCCTCGCTTTCTCCCTCCCTTGCTCTCTATCTAAAATTAAAAAAACAAAAACAAAAAACAGTGAATAGTAAATCAGAGACTATCACATTACCGAAAGTATATATCTAACCGATACCTTGCTTGAGTACATTTTAAAACATTTTTAAATGTCTGACCTTTGAGCTGTAGGAGCCAATTTAAATTAGTTTGTGAGATCTTTTCATTCAACCCTAGCACTCTTTGGTAGCTTCTTTACTTTCTGGCATGAGAAAAAGTTCCAAGAAAATGTTGAATATTTTCTACCCCAGACCTAGAATCAGTTGTTTCTCAGAGGAGCTCTAGTCATTTTTTGCAGATATAAGTATTTCTACACCACAACCTGAGCTGTTAAGGTGCTCATCACTACTCGATTGGCCATTATTTCCAGCTCTTTTCAGTGAGATAAGATGTGTTGAGGGCCTGCCCTCCTTTGCAAACCAGCCTGGGACACTGGAGACGTGGGGGCTTGGGCTGAGCGAGTTGTCAGCAAATGCATCTGACTCTTCCAAGGAGGCCGGCCGTCATTAATACTACAGCTAACGGTGGTTGAGTGCTTATGCAGAGCTGTGCTGTTCTAAGAGCTTTACCTCCATCGTCTCATTCAATCCTCATAACAGGTCAAGGAGGTAGGTTATTATTATTATCATCTTCATGTTACAATCTTGGGAGCACCAGTAACCGGACCAACCAAGTTCACAGCCACAGTAAAGACTACAGGGGTCGACATTCTTGGTGCTCCGTCTCCTGCTGCCTTCCTCCACCCAGGCTGCCCCCATTACCCTTCATTCTCGCCCCCAGGGGCTCTTGAACCCAACCCTAGAGAGGCGACACACACCCAGAGCAGGCCCAGAGGAGCCCCAGGGTCCGGCCGCAGCGACCTAACTATGCCGCCTGCGCCTTTCGGAGAACGCAGAGCCGCCCAAGTGCGTCCCCGCGGAGCAGATACTGTTCTTCGCGGGGAGGACAACTTGCCCACCGTGGGGCTGGTATCACATGGAGATGAAGGGACTGGCAGGACGAAGGAACTGGTCGACAGCTTTTCTGATGACTGGGAAAGCCCTGTGAAAGGACGCAAAAGTGATTGCGGGCCAGCTGGGCTGCAGAAAGGCCAGGTCCCGCGGCCGGCCGGGGCTGCGGGCGGCTTCTGTCCAAGACACCGCGTCTCCGTTTTTGCCGTGACAGTCAGGCTCCCCTCTGTCGTTGCTGACGGCTGGCCGATGAGGACCCCGCGGGCCCAGGCTTCTGTAAGTGTCCTGGGCGGAGGACGCCAGCGGAGGAGCAAGAATTCCAAAACGCTGTGGCTGCTGCCCCGCCCCCCCGCCGCGACCCGCCCTCTGGGATCTCGGGTGTCCGGAGCACCCGCCACCGAAGGTGCCTGCGAATCCGAGGGTCTCCTTGCGGGCGCACGCCGGGACTGCAGAGGGTTGCAGAGGGTCCCAGAGGATCCCCGGGACGTGCGTCCCCGCGTCCCCGGGGGGGGGGGCGGGCGCCCGAGCCCAGCACCGTGCGGGCGCACGCTTTGCGGCGCGTTTCTTGGGCTGCCTTCTCCCCTTTTCCGTCGGTTGGGGGTCCCACAAGACCTGGTAATAAGCGAAAAGAAAAGGGGGTGTGGGGCGGTTAGGTAGGCCTGCCCCGGTTGGCAGACGGCTGGAGATGCGCCATAAGCCCCGGCACCAGGGCGCTTCTTCCAAGACGCCCTGTTCTCCGCTCCCCGCGGGCGGAGATGGCTTCAGGGTCGGCCTCAGATCCGGTGTGTGGGTGGGAGGGTGGAGGGGGAGCCCAGGGTCGGGAGGGCGTCCCAGCTTCGTCTGAAGGAAGTCCAGAACGGTGTCCTGTGGCGGGCCAAGCGGGCGGCCTCCCGAACCGAGCGGACAGCGGAGCCCCGGGGCAATAACCATGGTCTCGCTTCCGACCACGGGTGCCCGGGTTATGGGGCCCACGACCAGCGTGCCCCTAGGTGGGAGCCCAGAGCTGAGAGAAAGGCTACACCTAGGCATCTACCTGGACGGGATGGAGGTAGGGGTTGCTTGCAGTGGATGGAGCGGCGCTCGGAACTGCTCTTGAGCGCCCCCAGCGGGCCTTCGTGGCAGGTTTCCTGGCAGGTTTCGTCCTTTCCTGGCTCCCGGGCCTTTCCTGTGGAGCCGAATCGTGCGTTCTGGCCCACACTTCTCCCCTGCACATGCAGCAGACGCCCTCGCCCTACCCCGTGATTTAAGATTTAAGTGTTGTTTTCTGCTTGCTCACCACACTCCAGCCACACTGGTCTTCCTTCCAGTTCTTCCAATACAAGCAGGCCTTCCCGTCTCAGGGCCTTTGCACGTGCTGTCTCTTCTGCCAATAACACTTTCCCTGCTTTTTGCAAGGTTAGCTCTGTCTCATTGTGCGAGTCTCAGCTCTTAGCATAAATACATCCCCTCAGAGAGGCTTTTTATCGAGTTCTCTTACCAAGTAAGTTCTCCCCTCACACACAAACATTTGTCTCCTATGTTTCTGGTCCCCTTTGTCCCTCTTGCCACTTTGTATTATTCTATGTTATTCTCTGATTTTGACAATTTAAGGTAAAATGGGGCAGGGGACATATTGCCTTGTCAAGCCTGTGACTCTCACTTAATAAGTTCTCAAATTTTTGTGATAGTACTTTTGTTAATTAATTGACTCCTTGCTCCATACAGCATTAGAGCCAGAAAATGCCTCTGGCGATAGGGCAGTCTACCCAGCTTTGCAGGAATCTACTGTTCGTCTCAGCATAAGGCTGGCACCTAAGCATAGTCTTCATTCACTGAATCCTCCCTCAGAGGCCTAAGAGGCAGCTGCCTCTGCAGGGCGGTGTGCCTGGGCCCTCACAAAGGGTCTGGCACTCGGGAGCTCAGTAACTGCGGGACGCTGAGTGCAGGTGAGCCTCCCAATCACAGCCTTGACTCCTCTTTGTCTCCCTGTGAGGCAAACTCAGCATATCCCTGCATTCCTCTGACACCAATCTCACGCCACAAAGCCGAAGCTGTCATGGGGACATGGGGAAGTGAAATTCTCCAACATGACACACTCGGTAAAATCCCCACTAGGCCTCCCTGCTGTTCCCCCAAAGTCCCTGGCTGGCTACCAGCTCCCTCATTTGCCTCCCCTTCCTCTTACCTGTTTACAACCTCTCCAACCTCTTAATGACCTTGAGCAATTCTGTTCAGACCCCAGGTTTACACATTGCACTCAGCACAGTCCAGCCTTGGAAGGCGGCATAGAGAGCTTCTCTTGTTACAGGAGCACACCCTCTGGGGGTGCTGCCTCCCCCTCCACATACCCGAGCAGCTCATTTAGTATTTCCCCAAAGAAAATGGCTTTCCTTTCAGGGGGTGGGGAGGAGGGGAGGTGTACTCTGTACTCAAGAAAAATGAGCTTTTCTCCAATTTATCACAATTTTTTAAAAATAAGGATAATTTTATGGTTAGGAGAATGCACTATGGGGTGAAGCAGAACTGAGGTTGAATCTGTGCTCTGCATTTACCTGACTTTGGGAAAATTCCTTATGATCCCTAAGGCCCTGTTTTTTCCTCTGTAAAATGGGAATCGAAATACCCACTTTTATGGGTTGTGATAAAATCATGTCTTCAAAAAGCATAATAAGTGTTATTATTGGAAGTCTTCTGGAAAGTTCTGTGGTCACTCAAATCCCCAGGAGAGAACTCAAGGAGTCACCCAAGGCCAGAGTGGGTTATGAAAGGTTCCGCAAGGATTCATGGTGTCAGTGAAAAACACTGCATGGCAATCAAGAAGAACTTGAGATATGAGAGGGGGCATGGTCGGAACTGGGGGAGCAGGTGTTCAAAGTGTTGCTGGGGTTCAGATGGAAAGAGTTTGGGGAGCCTGGTTGCACAAGAATGTGAATTACTTCCTGGGCAGCCTCCTCCTGTCTCTGGCTTCCCAAGAATGTCTGCAGATGCATCACCCTCCCCTCACGACCCCACTTCAGTCTTTCTTCCTAGCGCTTGGCTCCAGTTTTCCTTCTGTGATGTCCTTGCCACCCCGTTGTCCTCGCCCACTTGGTCCGCAACTGCGGGCACACACAGGCAGGGAGACTGTTGAACGTCATGCGGTTCACAGGCCTCGATTGTCCAAGAAAGAATCTGGATACACCCATGAAAGCCCCAGATGCTATTTGCCAAGGCTGCCTGCTGGGGTTTCAGCTTTTTCTGGGTCAGGGACCCCTGGAGAACCTGAGGAAAGGTAGAGAAAGTCTCCCTAGAAAAATATGTGTTCCCACATGCACATGAAATTTGCATACACTTTCGAGGGTCTGGGACTCAGTGAAGCCTGTCCAGTCCCCCCTAAGTGTCCTTAAGATTCAGGCAGTTCAGACGACAGCTCTCCCGTCCTTTCCTGGTCAGTGTCTCACAGCTGCAGCAGCAGGAAAACAATCGAACCTCAACTGTTGTCCTTTCTTCTGCCTTCTCTTTGTCAGGAGGTGCCAAAACCAGGAAATAAAAACTGCTTTAAGGAGGGGTAGAGACAAAAACTAAACAAACCAGTGTTTATAGACAGCCTGTGGGGAAATGAGAAATGGCTGAGCTAGTGAGCTATACTCTGTGAGTTCCACAGGGATTCATGGCGTCAGCGAAACAAATGTATGGCGATCAAGAAGAACTTGAGATATGAGAAAGGAAATGGACAGTCCTGGGGGGAGAATGGTGTTGAAAATGTGACTGGATTTCAGATAAAAAGACTTTTGGGAGACTGATTGCACAAGAATGCGAATTACTTAACAGTACTGAACTGGACACTTAAAAATGTAAGTTATGTGTTCTGTGTGTTTTACCACAACTTTAAACACTGACTGAGCAGCACGTCCTCTGTGAGAACTTTGAAGGGTTTGTCCTCCTGACTCCTTCCTGTCAGGGTGTGCAGAGGCGCAATGGCAGAGTTTGGGTTCGGGACCTGGTTTATCAGTGGTAAGTTGGTTTTGTAGGGATCGCTGATGTGGGGGAGTTAGCATAAAGCTGAGGGGAACTGGTGGTTGGATGGAGGGGTGGGACTGGAGTGGAGTGGGCAGGGGCCAGGTGGGAGAAGGCATAAAGCAGGTGTCAGAAAGATGTCCTGCCCTCCCTCTGCCTTTTCCGAGTCTCAGGCACGGTGGGAATGAGAACCTGTAAGTCTGAGACGTACGCAGACTTTCTCCCGGTTCCTGATTTTGAGGCAGCAGGTGGTGCTGTTCAGCAAACTCGGGAGCAGGGAAGAAGAAACCTGAGCTTGAATTGAGCAGTGGGGCACCTCTGCCCTGGTAACTCCCTCCCTTTGCCTGGGCCAGAGCAGAGGAGGAGGGAGGGCTGGGATCTGCTCTTGTGTGCATTTCCCACATGTGTTGGTATCCCAAGTGTCTTTGGAATGTGGCTCAGGTGAAGTCCTGGGTGGTGGCTACCAGTAGACATCTGGGAGGGGTAAAGAAATTCAAAGGCATTCATTCTTCCACACCCCAAGATCTGCCAGGCTGACTCTCTATCCACCTAGATGTGTGTGTGTGTGTGTGTGTGTGTAGGCACGTGGAGGGTGGGGGTGCTGCAATGGCTTTGCCTGCTCCTGCTGCTCCTAGGAACCCCCTTTCCTTAGAAAGCTCAAACTGCTCTTAGGAGTCTGGGACCCCACAGCCAACAGACCAAATGCTTGGAAAAACATCTCCTTACATGTCCTTTTCAATTGCAGGCTTGTATCCGGTGCATTTGGGTTCCAGGAAGCATCCGTGAGGACCAACTGGTGAGCTGTGGTGCTTGCCACGTGCGTGAGGGCACTGAACTAGGTCAGAGGTCTCCTTCTGGCCTGCGAATCTGGATTTGATTGTTCCACTGGGCTTTGTCCCCAACAATGATAGGATTCTGGAGAATGAAAACACAACACTGGTTTAACAGCCTCAGCAAGTTTTAGAAAGCCCAGCACACCAAGGCCCAACGTGCCTCTGGGACTTTGCGGAACGCTGGTCTCACTCCTAGCACAGTTTCCAGTCCCTGCCCTTGTTTTTCCTCTGCCTCACCTTTCTCCTGGTATTCTAATTTATGTTGTTTAACTCCATTTGTGCGGTTTTGTAAACAGCATTAAATTCTTTTTGAAACAGGGCAGGGCAGAAATAAATAGAAAAGAAAACATGACTCTGAGAGGGTTAGATATTTTGATATTGGCTGAACCTTGTCCTAACGTAAGAAAATGACCACCTCCTTTGTGACTGTAACATCCAGAATCTTCCAAGACTGACTGTAGAAAGAGGATCTCCTTATGGGAAAAGGTGACAGAACTACATGGCCCGGCATTCCTAATGCCTCACCAAGCTTTAGGACCCCAGGGTGGGGGCTGAGGAGGCTGAGTCCTTTTAATGGGTGGGCCATGGTGGACTCGTGACCTCTCACCTAGTAATCCCCTCAGAGCTTCTCAATCCCTAAACTCATAAGGCTGGAATATTTGAAATAACTTCTAAAAAGACCATGAGATAAACAAGATAGGAGCAGAAAATAACATGAAACTAGGTCATCCAAGTGATAGCTTGTGATTTTTCATTTTATTTTCCACTAGGGGAGCCGCTCTCCCCTCGTCTTCTAGCCCGCCCCAAGACAGTGCTGCCCTCTTAGGGTGCACCCACACACCCCCTCCAAGTCTGGCGCTAGGAGAGCAAGGTCTGGACAGAAATAGGGACTGTCGCTGTCCACCAGCCTTCCCCGGGCCCCTCTCCCAGTCTACTTCCTACCTGAGGATCTGCTGCTTTTCCAGGGGATTGAAACTTGTAACGACTCCCTTGTCCATCACGGAATTATAGAACATGCGGGGACTTCAACTTTCGCACAAAAGCGGGTCAGGGCAGTGGTCATTTTCTCATGCTACTTAGAAACCCTAGCAATTCTCAAGCTGTAGCACCTCCTCTTCCCCTTCCTCAACAGCGTGCTCCTTCCAACACACCTTCCTCAAGCCGCTTTCAAACCAGGTGGTATTTCCTAACACCCAGCACCAACCTTGGCTTTCAGTTTAACTCACACAGTTCCTCCTGCCCTCTATCTTAAAAGATGAATGTAGCCATACCAAATACTTAAAGGCATTTCCCTGCCTTCTCTGAGGTGTTTCAACCAAAGGCTTGTGGTCAGAGGCACCTAAGTGTTGAAAAGACATTGTTATTATCAAATTAGACTTCAAAGGGTTTTAGAGATGTAGGAGGCCACGGAGGTGATTTAATGCCATTCTTGTGGAATATCGAGGCTGGAAGTGATCAGATGACCTGCTGCAGGTCCCAGAGCTGAAGAGTCACATCTAAACGGAAGTGTAATCATGACTGAGCTTTTTTACAGAAGTAGGTGGCGCATATAAATACATACATATATATGCATGCAAGATCATAAAATTAGGACTTAAATTCATAAAGGCATGATTTGTGTTTTGTGTACAATTGTAGCTGTTTGTGATGGCTTTTAAGGTATGCATGGGAACAACTCTGGGTCTTAATAGATGGAATGAATGAACGAGCCTGAGGAGTAGGAAATCTAATTCCACTGAATACAGAGCTCTAGGGGAAACAGTGAAATTTAGATGTGGTTTGATCCTTTAGAAGTTCATGAAGGGTAAAGCAGACTTGGATCAGCTCTGTCACGATTTAATAAGGAGGTCAGGATCACTACATGTGAAAAAATAGTAACACAAACAAGGAAACTGATCAGTAAAGTACATGCAAATTACATGTGTATAGGTATGTAGTGGGTATGTAAATACATGTGTGCAGCTATGTAGCAGCTGCCCATTTACACATGTTATTTTTTATGGCATTATAAATATCCAGTAAAGACGGTGGCATTTGGAATGAAATTTTTTTCATTACTCCTCACCTGAGGATATATTTATTGATTTTAGAGAAAGTGGAAGGGAGAGAGAGAGAGAGAAACATCCATGTGAGAGAGAAACATTGATTGGTTGACCTCCCATATGCGTCCCAACTGGGGACTGAACCTGCCACCTAGGTATGTACCTTCACTGGGGGATTGAACTTGCAACTTTTTGGTGTACAGGATGACACTCCAACCAACTGAGCCACCTAGCCAGGGCTGGAATGAATTCTTGTACAACTTCCAGCTCAGCTTTAAGTACATGAAGATATTTAGTGGTATGCCTCCTATCTCTTGGTTTGGTTCTGATAAAGTAAATAATATTCTCAGTACAAACCTCTGCTCTGAGCTCCAGACCCATAAACCCAGCCATGTGTTTGCCTCACTCTCGGGTGTCTCAAAGGTACCCAAGGCTCAACATGTCCGCAATGGAACCTGATCTTTCTTCCAGTGTCCCTGTGTAAGCTAATGGCATCACTGTCTGCGGTTATGTGAGCCAGGAACCTGGAGAAGGAGCATCACCTTCTGTTTTGTTTTCTGCTGCAGCTTCAAGACCCACAACGGCACACGGCACAGTGTGTGTATGTCATAAGTCCCGTGGAATCACAACTGCAGTCTCTAGATTGCATCCTTTCCCTCCTTCTCACCATTACTACTCAGCCCAGCTGCCTAACTCACCTCCCTTCACCCATGCTCAGCCTGTTCTGTGTCCTCCCTTCAGCCACTGATCTTTCCAAAACAGAAATCCGTCCCTAAGACAAGCATTCTTGCCGTGGCCTCCGGGGTTGTGCATGGTCTGTGCCCTACCGTTCTCCCCGCCGTATCTTTGGGCCTAGTCGTTAGCCTTTTGACACTGCCGCTGCTCCCTCCTGCCACAGGGCCTTCACACACACTGCTTCCTCTGCTCGGACCGTTCCTCCCCTCTTCACCCACGTAACTTCTACCACCCTCTGGTGCCACTCTCAGAGAAGCTCAGATGCATGGGATGTCCAGATGTCAAGTGTGTTTGAGGACGATGTCATAGTCAAAAGAAGATGAAAAACAGCACTTGTCATGGTTTTATTTTTACATTTGTTTGTGTAACAATTTTCTGCATAAAACTTTTCACTCCTTGTTAGAGGCTTTGCCTGTCTTTCTATGGGAGGTCAAGGATCTAGTCAAGGACCATTAAAACATGCCAGCCTTTCTTTCTTTGTGTATGCTTGGAAAGTGCCATCAAATATATTTAACTGTATTCTTTTTTTTCTATTGAGTATACATCCTCAAAATATAGATCCCACTCTGTTGTTGGATCAAAGTTTATGAAGATCCTTCCTTAGCACAATTTGAATGTTTAATAATGTTTGATAAAAATACCCCATGATGGTAGACTGTGAGGTCCTTTTTAGCTTGTGAATGCCTTATGGGATGGTTTAAGTGTAGTTCAGCCTGAAGACAGGTATAGGCCTTGTGAAGTGTTTTCTTACCCTGTGATATCAGGATTCAGTAAAACTGAGCAAAGAAGAGCCTTTCCAGGATATATATATATTCTTCTTTTTTCTTGAAAGGTATAGAAATAGGTTGACCCAATCTTATGTAATCAGAGGGCTGGAATCACTCAGGAAATTAGATGTTTCAAACAGACCCTGTCTGTATATATAAGAATTTATTATACAATTAAAAATGAGCATAAATCCATAAAGGGAGGGTGAGATTATTTAATAAGTTATGTTTTAATATTTAATTGGAACTTTGTGGAAAAAAGTAAAATTTATCATTATACCACATCGTATACCAATATAAATTTCAGAGAGATTAACACATAAAATAGTAAAAATTCCAGCCAAAACAGGCTAGGTGAAAAAGGATCAGATAAAGCAAATATTTATCTGATATCCAAAGGGAGGGAGACCTAAGCTTTGAGCAGTGGAAAACATCACCTCTTCCTCCCAGAAAGAATCTTTTTGTCTATTCAGAAATAAGACATTAATGACTGAAGTAAAAGGTAAATGACCAAAAGGGAGGAAAAAGTAGATTATCAGAAACTATAAAAAGGGTCAATATCTACATAAGGGTATTTATAAATTAGTAAAAAATCACTAAGACCCCAACACAGGCCCTGGCTAGTATAGCTCAGTGGATTGAGCGCGGGCTGCTAACCAAAGGGTCACTGGTTCGATTCCCAGTCAGGGCACATGCCTGGGTTGCAGGCCAGGTCCCCAGTGGGGGCCACGTGGGAGGCAACCACACATAGATGTTTCTCTTCCTCTCTTTCTTCCTTCCCTTCTGTCAAAAAATAAATAAATAAAATCTTTAAAAAAGAAAAAAAAGACCCCAACACAGAAGTTAGATAAAGGCTACAAATGGACAGTTCGCATGTGAAACAAAATAATTGATTGACACACATGAAAATATCCAACCTTCTAGACATCAAAGACATGCAAATCACACTATTTTGCAGTTGCATAAACACAGAAATTGCCATTCAATCTATCAAAGTAACACATATAACAGTGTATAGTATTGGTAAAGGTTGGATGAAATAGCTGTTCCAATACATTATTGGGGGAGTGATATTTATCATGATGGATAATAAACATTAAGAATGTTCACAGCTGCCCTGGCTGGTGTAGCTCAGTGGATTGAACACTGGCCGGTGAACCAAAGGGTCATTGGTTTGATTCCCAGTCAGGGCACATGCCTGGGTTGCAGGCCAGGTGCCCAGTGTGTGCGGTATGCAAAAGGCAACCACACATTGATGTTTCTCTTCCTCTCTTTCTCCCTCCCTTCCCCTCTGTCTAAAAAGAAATAAATAAAATCTTAAAAAAAAAAAAAGAATGTGCACAGCTTTTAACCCATTTTCCAGACTTATATCCTAAGGAAATCTGTTAAGGAAATAAATCTAAATATGTACAGTGTTTTTTAAATTGAGTTTTAGAGAGAGGGAGAGAGGAAGGGGGGAGAAATAGAAGGGGAGGGGGGAGAGAGAGAGAGTTGTTGTTCCACCCATTTATGCATTCATTGGTTGATTGCTGTACATGCCCTGACCAGGATCAAACCGGCAACCTTGGTGTATTTGGACAATGCTTTCACCAACTGCGCTACCCTGCCAGGGCTAAATGTGGACAGTGTTTTATGCACAAAGATTTTCATGTAAGTGTTATGGTATTATGTTCGGTAATAAGGAGATGGTTAAAAATACTAGTTTACATTCCCATAATGAAATTAAGCAACCACTGGAAATTAAGTAAGTGAAATTGTCTAATAAAATGAGAAAATGTGGGGAAAATAGGACATCCAATTGTATATATTTGGTACATAGTATAATGCCAACTACATTTAATGTGCACATAGAAAAAGCATTGGAAAACATACACTGAAACAATAACAGCTGTTATTTTTCCAAGGTAGAATATGTGACTTTTTAAATATTTTTTCCACTTTTCTTATTTTTCAGGCTTCCTATGAACCAATTCTCTCTCCTTTTCTAGATTAAAACTGAGGAAATGCCACAAAAACAAATAAAGTACTATCACATGCTACAATGGGGATGAACTCTAAAAACTTTAGGATAAGAAAAAAAAAAAAAACCAGACACAAAAGACCACATATAGTATGATCCATTCACAGGAAATGTTCCGAACAGGCAAATCTGTAGAGACAGAAAGCAGGTCAGCGGCAGCCGAGGGGTGGGGGAGGAGGAATTGGGACTGATTACTAGTAAGCGTGGGGTGTCTTTTTCTTGTCATGGAAATGTCCTGGAATGATACAGTGGTGATGATTGCACAACATAGTGAAGGTACTAAAAACCACTTAATAGCACATTTTAAAATGCTGAATTCTATGTTGTGTAAATTATATGTCAATAAAATAAATAAAAAGAGGCTTCAGATTTAAAAAAAAGAGAGAGAAACTGAGGGGAATGAGGGCTCTAGGTTAAGAATTTAATAAAGCTCATGTTCAAATGCTAATTTCTTTGTGTTCTTAAGGGAGCCCTCTTTCTTGTCCCTGGTAGGCCCCAGCACCTCGCTGAGTGTGCCGGGGAGAAAGAGAGAGAAGGACCAAACACTGCTCTGTGTTTTGTGACTGATTGGCTCCTCTTAGGACCAGAGATGTTTTACAAATTATAAATGGCTACTAAAAAATGAAAACATATAGGCCCGGCTGGTGTAGCTCAGTGGATTGAGCGCGGGCTGGGAACCAGAGGGTCCCGGTTCGATTCCCAGTCGGGGCACATGCCTGGGTTGCAGGCCAGGTCCCCGGTGAGGGCCATGTGAGAGGCAACCATACATTGCTCTTTCTCCCTCCCTTCTCCTCTCTCTGAAAATAAATAAATAAAATCTTAAAAAAAAAAAAAAGAAAACATATAGTGATACTATTTCTAATAACATTAAAAACATCAAGTTCTTAGAAATAAATCTAACCCAGTGGGCCCCTCACAGTTTTCCCATGCCAGAGTAAATGCAACCTTGAACCATTGCCCAGCCCCCTTAGCTGTGGGCTGTGAGCACTGAAGGGGGCTGTACAGTGGGGGGGGGGGAAATAAATCTAACAAAAGACATATAAGACCTCTGTCTAGAAAATTACAAACATTGAAAGAAATGAAATTTTAAAAGGACATCATTTGTTCATTGCTTGTAAGATTCAATGTTATAAATATGTCACATTTCCCCAAATTGTCCTATAAATTCAATGCAACCTCAACCAAAATTTGAGCAGGTTTTTTTTTAATTTTAGAAATTGACAATTTATTCTAAAATATACATATGAAAATGCAAAGGGCCAAGGATAGCCAAGAAATCTAGATGGAAGAAGGACAAAACTGAAGGTTTTCCATTACTAGATATCAAGATGTATTATAAAGCTGTGATGACTAAGACATCATGGCATTAGTGCAGGAATAGACTCACAGGCCCATGGAACAGAATTGGGTTCATGAATGAATCCACGTGTTCGGTGAAATGGTGATAGTGAAGAGTTGGGGGAGGAAGTCTAGGTTTTTCAATTAATGACACAGGTCTATTTAAAAAAATATGTGAAGAACCCGGACCCCTATCTGATACCATATGATAGGAAAAGGTTGTGCTTCAGTGGAAAATTGCATTTTCTGCAGCACACCCTCTGGGTTATCTGATTTTTATTCTATGGCAGCTATTTTATAACTCTATAACTTGTGCGTAATTGATAGGAATGGAAATTCATGAAAATAAATTCGTCTGCAGAGGAATAACCTCCCCCCAATGATGCAAAACCAGTTTTGCCTCAATTTGCATATTCATTTCAATATTCCTGTTGTATAAATGTGTCTGTTCTTTGGATTCACCTTTGAACAGGTGGAAACACTTCACCAGTTTTCCTTATTAATACATTAAACAAAATGCTAACATTTCTTTTTATATCCGTATGAGAGTCATGATTTTATCTTTTATTGGAAAATTATTTTTTAACAATACGCAGAATTAATTCCAGATGGATTGCTAATCTAAATGTGAAAGATAAAGTAAATAATGCTTCTAGAAGATTATAAAAAATGTGTTCAGCCCAGCTGTTGTGGCTCAGTGGATTGAGCGCGGGCCGGGAACCAGAGGGTCCTGGTTCGATTCCCAGTCGGGGCACATGCCTGGGTTGCGGGCCAGGTCCCCAGTGAGGGCCATGTGAGAGGCAACCATACATTGCTCTTTCTCTTTCCCTTCTCCTCTCTCTGAAAATAAATAAATAAAATCTTTAAAAAAAATGTGTTCATGACTTTGGAACAGCAAAGATTTTTTAAAATTATTTTTGATATTAAAAATATTTTTCCATTTTTATTGTATTTTTTCCCATTTCCATTTATCCCCCCATACCATCTCCCACCTCCGCCCACTCCCCTGTCCCCCTCAAGCACCACACTTGTTCGTCTCCACAAGCAGCAAAGATTTCTTAAACAGGACACAAAAGCACTAATCATAAAAGAAAAGAATGATAACTCAGATTTCATTAAAAGTTAGAGCTTCCTTTCACCCCAAAACTCCTCAAAGAGAGTGAAAAGGTAAGTCATAGGGTAGGAGAAGATATTTGCATTACATTTTTTGGACAAAGGTATTATGTGTGTGTGTGTGTGTATAATATATATAGCAAATATATAATGAAAAAAGTATCACATATATCATACATATAACAAATCAATCAGACAGAAAACTAGAAAAACGGACAAAAGAAATAGGCACATCACAGAAGATCGTATTCCAGTGGCCAGTAAACAAGCACACACCTCATTAGTCCTTGGGAAAACACAAATGAAAAGCCCTGCACCTCCACCAGAGGGGCGAAACAGCAAAGTCCGAGAATTCCAAGGCTGACGAAGATGCGGAGAAACTGGATCTGTCCAGTGTCGCTGGTGGGAGTGTAAACTGGTACCTGCTCTGGAAAATTGTTTGGCAATGTCTCCAGTGCTAAGCATGCAGCCACCTTATCATCCACAATTCCATTCTTAGGTGTGTGTTTGTTTATGCATGTGCACTGTACCGACAATATACGCCAAAATGCAGAGCAAATTTACTCCTAGCAGCCCCGTTTTAGTTTCCTGTGGCTTTCATAACAAATCACCGGAAACTTGGCTGGCTAAATCAACAGGGATTTCGCTTCTCGCTGTCAGTTCTGGAGGCCACACGTCTGGAATCGAGTGTCCTCAGGGCTGCACTCCCTCCAGAAGCTCCAGGGGAGATTCTGTTCCTTGTCTCTTTCAGCATTTTTTGGTTTGTGGCGATGTCACTGCAATATCTGCCCCTACCTTCTCTTGGCCTTTTCCCTTTCTGGCTCTGTAATCTCCTTCTGCCTCATTCTTTTAGGGACTCTTGTCATTGGATCTAGAGCCCACTTGGATGATCTCCTCACCTCAAGATTCTTAATTTACCGGTAATTACATTTGCGAAGACTCTTTTTGTCCCTAAACAAAGTAATGTTCACAGGTACCAGGGACTAGAATGTGCACATATTTTTTGTGGGGCCAATGTTCAGCCCACTACAAGGTGCAAATGAGAAACAATGTAAACGTCTATCACCTGTAGAATGAAAGATAAACTGTGGTATATTCAACTCACGGAGAACTATAAAGCAGTAAAGAGGAATAAATTACTGCTACACAAACACCGTTGGTGATGCTCATAAAGATAATACTGAGTGAAAGGAGCCAGACCCAAAATAAATACCTAATGGCTGGTTCATTTACATAATGCTCAAAAATAGCAAGACTGATCTATAGGGATAGAAGTTAGGACAATGGCTACCTTTTGAAAACTGGGCACCTGGTGACTGGGGGGACTCAAGAGAGATTTGTACAGGTGCTGACACTGTTCTCCTTCTCGGTCTGAGTGGTGGAAATTCACCTAGCTGAACACTTCTGTGCACTTTTCTGCATTGAATGGTTATAGTCCATTTTTCTTTTCATCTTTTTGCCTTTATCACAGCTGTGCTGTGAAGCTATAGTAAAGTTGGTTTTAAAAAATCTGTTCCTATGTTATGCAAACATTTTTCTTCTATTTTTGACTATATTAGATTTCAATACATATATGTATTAAAAATTATGAATGGTTACAACAACATTTTCTTTCCCATGGGTTTCCGTGATACCACCTCTCAGGAATGTTTGATTTTGGGATGTGTGCATATATTTTCAGTCTAACAGATTTTGCAGAAAAGTGGAGTTGGAGGACCCAACTGTGGCGTGGAACAGGCTGGACTGTGCTTTCTTCCTGAGCTGTTCTATGAGACTTAGTGTCACCGACCTTCCTTGCTGGAACTTGGAGTGTGGGTGGTTGGGGTGGTAGTGGGAAGTGTTACTCCAGAGTGAGTGATTCAGACTCAGGAAAGGTGTTATGCCCACTAGGATGGGTAAGAGTAGGGTTTCCTGAAGGTGGACAGAGAGCCAGAAGAGGGACTACAGCGGCAGCTAAGAAGAGGGCACTTCTCCTTACCTGGTGTTGCCTCCTATAGGGGACCCCCAGGTAAAGAGCTTTATTCTGGTGCTCCCCCTTGGACTTGGTGAAATATCATATTGGTCTCAGCTTTAAGCTACAAGGACTACATTGTAGTTCCTTGGGGTCAAAAGTCAACATACCAAACTGAGCAAAATAGAAACAGACTCACAGATACAGAGAAGAAACTGGTTGCCAGGAGGGCGGGGAGGGGCGGGGGATGGATGAGAAAGGTGAAGGGGAATAAGAGGTATAAACTTGCAGTTATAAAGTAAGGAAGACACAGGGATGTAATGCATAGCATAAGGAAAACAGTCAACAATATAGTGACAACTTTGTATGGCGATAGACGGTTACCAGACTTATTGTGGTGATCACATCGTAAGGTATAAAAACGTTGAATCAAGCCCGGCTGGTGTAGCTCAGTGGATTGAGTGCGGGCTGGGAACCAGAGGGTCCTGGTTCGATTCCCAGTCGGGGCACATGCCTGGGTTGCGGGCCAGGTCCCCAGTGAGGGCCGTGTGAGAGGCAACCGTACATTGCTCTTTCTCCCTCCCTTCTCCTCTCTCTGAAAATAAATAAATAAAATCTTTAAAAAAAACCAAAACCCCCCCCAAAAAAAACGTTGAATCACTATGTTGTATATCTGAAACTAATATAAGATCGTATGCCAACTACACTGAAAAAAAAAAAAAAGTCAACGTACTCGTCAGCCCTGTGCTAAGTATTGTGGCATCAAAAGGGAAGAGGAGTGAAGGGGCGTTGGGTCCACTCACACCTGCCTTGGGGCCAGCTCTGCTGCGGTGGGGTCTGTGTCCAGAAGTCCCAGTGGTTGAAAAGGTGGATGCTCGTGGAATGTACGGGAGAGGCCGAGAACCAGAGCCTGAGAGGTAGACTCTAACGGGAAAATTCTAGGAGGAATGTATGCTCAAAATGTCTTCTTTCCCTCTGTGTGCCGTAAAACTTATTCTGGAAAGGTGGAGTATAGCTTGCATACAATGAACACATATTTATTTTATATCCAGACAAAAGAAACCTTACATTTTTAAAAAGATGGTTATGCAAGGTAGTGCTGATGGTGGTGGTAGCAGAAATGATTGGGTTAATGCTGATGGCTTAAAAGTCATTTATACCTCTTCTACTTAACTTGAACTGTCTTTTATTTGCAGGGAATGGGAGATCTAGAAATGGTGAGGACCACACTTCCTGCCTTTGAGATGTTTACAAGAGACTAAAACAATCGCTGAATCAGAGCAGAAGAAATAAGCTAGGCCCTGGACAGTTGGTTGGAGCGTCATCCTGCAAACCGAAAGGTTGCAGGTTCAGTTCCTGGTCAGGGCACGTACCTGGGTTGTGGGTTTGATTCCTGGTCCTGGCACATGCGCAAGAGGCAACTTACCGATGTTTCTCTCTCACATAGGTGTTTCTCTCCCTCTCCCTACGTTCCCCTCTTTCTGAAGTCAATAAGCAAGTCCTCAGGTGATGATAAAAAAGGAAGGAAGAGAGGAAGAAAGGAAGAAAGGAAGAAAGGAAGAAAGAAAGAAAGAAAGAAAGAAAGAAAGAAAGAAAGAAAGAAAGAAAGAAAGAAAGAAGCTAAGAAACAAACAATTCTGACAGGAGAGACAGAGGGAAGCCTTTGTGCTGTAAGTGGGAAGGGAAGGGGTACACATTCCCTACGGCATTTTAATTGTAGAGTTCAAGTGCCTTTTTAGAAGGGACTTGACAATTGGAAAGAGGATACCTTTGTGTTATCAGTGATGCAGGTTTTGTTAGCAAAAAATGCCGTCCACAAGATTATATGGGAAATAGGGAGCCATTTGCCTATAGAGACCCATCCTATGTCCATGAGGCAGGACACCCTCATTCCTTGCTCCTAGAGACAACACCTGGAAGGTAGTTTCCTTGGTCAGCCCAGTGAGCCTGGAGAAGCCAAGAGCTGTTTACCAAGCTCAGGAGTAAATGAGTCATGCGTGTGGACTTTCGTCACCACACCTCAGAGTCTGAGGCAGAGGAGAAAGACAACCAGCCCTTCCCAGCCCCGTTCTGGGATAGCACATTCGCCCCTCCAGAGTCCCCAGAGGTGATTTTTAAGTTAGCGTTCCTGCATTTGGGGGTACTGAGGAGCTGTGGGCAGGAGTGATTGGCAGGTAGCAAGGCTGTCAAAGTCCCTCCCTAGGCATGCCTGTAGCATGGCTCCACACACTGTCCTGGAGGGGAATTCTCCCCAACTGTGCCTACAGGACAATCTGCTCACAGTCTAACTGCACAGGTGAGTGCTGCCTGTGGAGAGGCCCAGGGCCGGGCCTGTCGACCCGGAGTCCTGGTGCTCTCTGCTCTGCTGCTTTGGGAGAGGACAGGTGGCTAACTTGTCCAGTCCAACCTGCCCGACGCCTCGTCCCAGTGCTCTGGGCCGACTGAAACTCTCTTCCTCTTTCAGTCAGAGCTGGAGGAGGGGCGGGGTGAGAGGAAGGAGTAGTCATCTGGCCGCACCCTGGCTGTGGGAGGTGTTTGCAAACACTCCGCATTCAGCAAACCTACAGGGCCCCCGCCCCAGGGCCAACGACAGTGGGTCTGCAAAGCGGGGAGAAGACAGACTCTTACTCCAAATGGTCATCGTGTGCATCTTAAGGGACAATGTGCTCTGCCTGGAGGAGGGGGGAAAGGACTGTCCAGGAATCTAGGGAGCAGGAGCCCGTTCCCAAACATGCCCTGTTCTGGAGCTCCTGGTGTGTCTCTTCTCTGACAAAACTCTAATTCCTGCCTCTAGTGAGCCCACTCCTCTGACTTAACCCCTGCCACTGCCCCGTGTCCACAGAGAAAGTTCTTGATCTTGATTTCTCAGGGGTGGCCAGGCAGCCCTGCGCTCCCCCAACCTACCACCTCTGCATTAACCACAGAACCTATTTGCGTCTGACAGAAACCCAAACACATGAGGTCATAGGGACTGTCATTTTTCCTCCCCTCACTATGGGGCCCTTCCCCCACCTCTAATCCTTTCCATGACTGGAAGGAATGCTTCATGTCATACTCAGCCCGTGAGGCTGTCCAGGTAGGTTTCATTCCTGACTCTCTCGTGAGGGCTGTGCTAATAGTGTAAGTGTGGGGGGCGGGGAGGGGAGGCCAGAAACTTTACTCCCAGCACCAGTTTTTTGTTTTGTTTTGTTTTGTTTTTAAGATTTTATTTATTTATTTTTAGACAGAAGGGAAGGAAGGGAGAAATAGAGGGAGAGAAACATCAGTGTGTGGTTGCCTCTCACGTGGCCGCTACTGGGGACCTGGCCTGCAACCCAGGCATGTGCCCTGACTGGGAATCGAACCAGTGACCCTTTGGTTAGCAGCGCGCGCTCAATCCACTGAGCTTCACCAGCCAGGGCCCAGCATCAGTTTTGACTCCAGATCTCTGACTTTGTCCAGCTGGGATATAGTGGAGCAGTAGACAGGCAGAACAACCAAGAGGGAAGAATATTCCTTATTTAATGCAGTACCAGCACAAAATAGACACCAAGGATGGATAAGGGCTGGGACAGAATGGGGAGGTGGGCAGATGTCCCCAAGTGAAAATGAAAGCAGGTATCGGGCTGTGACCTGCCATGCTATTGGCTGCTGAACTCCTCCTCCTCATACCTGCCTTACAACCTTCAGCACAGCCGGATCAAGCCACTGCTCCAGATCCTCTGAAGGCTGGCTCGCCTTATCTAACACTGTAGGAGTTTATACTCCTGGAGCTCATGATTTGCGTGATCTGCCCGCCCCCTCCCCTCCACCCTTCCTTGGCTGTCTTATCTCCACCACCTGTCCCCAGTGCCTTCCTAAAATATCCCACATTCCAGCCCCAGTGGTATTCATAACCCCTAAACACACCATGAACTCGCTGGACCCCACCCCTTGCTACGGTTGGTCTGTTCTCTCCTGAAATACTCTTCCCCCATCATCTTCTCTGTCCATCAAATCTGGTATATCCTTTAAGACACAGCCCAATACTACTGCCTCCACCAAAATCCACTTGCTTAGAGAGATCACTTTCTCCTTAAAGCACCCAAAAGCATGATATTAATACAGGACTTCTTATAGCATTTGTCATTCCTTGGAACTGCGTCTCTTTGGAGGTAGCACCTAGCACGAAGTAAGTTCTCAATAAATCTTTAGGGTAGTGACTGGAACCGTGAGGTCGAATGAGGTTAATAGATGGCCAGGAAGGGAAAATAGCACAAAACAACAGAGTTCTGTAAAGCTTTCCTGCCTCTTACGTGTCTGGTGCCTCCTTTCCTTTTCCCTTCCGATCACATTAAATGTTTACAACGTACTAAATAGGCTTTTCCCACACTGTAGCCGCCCTCAGTGTCAAACCTGAGGTATAATGTCTGTTTTGTAATTTCCTACATGGTAAAAGAGAACATTGTGTACTCATGGTTGGCTGGAATAACCTGCAGCTCTTCAATTCCATAGCACTTTCCAAGGACCTACTGTGTACCCAGGTTTCTGCTAGGGGCTGTGGAGAAGACAAGTCAAATAAATCACCGCCTGGTCCCTACCCTGAAGAGGGATATCAGAAGCCAAACCGTGGAGAAATCTGAGTGAAGCCTTGCAGTGGGAAGGACTTGGCTAGGCAGAGAGGTTGGCAGGGCAGCCACAGGAGAGCCAAGGGCTAAAGGCCTGGAGGTGGGAAGATTATCTGGGCTACAATTTGTTCAGGAGCTGGAGGAGAAAGACTCAGCATAGGGTCACAATAGGAATGCCCTATAATCTCTAAGTCTGAAGTTAATGCAGGTGAGGCAACGTTGTAGGATTTCAAGCAGCTTAGTTACGGTAACAATATGCAGTGTGGACTGGAGGGAGGAGAGCCTAGAGATCAGGGGGATACTGATAGGAATGCAAGATTGGGGTTCTGAGGATCTGGAAGAAGCAAGGAAAGCAGTAAGAACATTGGAGGAGCGTCAGGACACCTGGGTTCCAGTACTGGCTCTGTTGTGGAACCCTGAACCTCACTTTTCTGCTCTGGGCCTTTTCTTAACTATAAAACCTATAAACATTCAATGATCCACAGTTGAGCCTTTGAAGCGGGATACTGGGAATGAAAGGAATATGGCAATCTAATGGACATTTGGAACAAGGAAGTGGCTCACTAGGAGTCCAGAGATAAAGAGCAGGGGGAAACCGAAGAGGGTCCAGCAGGAAGAAATGAGGAAATAGGGGTGGGCGGAGCCTCTGCTCTTGATGTTGGGTTTGGCAATCCATGTTCAGTTCCCCCTTTCTTCTCCTTCCCTAACTTAGCCGTTTAGCCTCACCATATTTGGTGAGGGCGGGTCAAAATAGGACACCCCACACCACTTCATACGCCCCCCCACCCCACCCCCCGCCCCACTTTACCTTCCTTTTTTCAGGCTTTGAAATGATCCTTCTCCTTCCCCACCCACCTGGCAGCATCCCAGAACCCGCTGTCCTCCACAGTAACCACCCGGGCGGTCAAAGTAGAAAGAGCGGTGAATTTCTGATCATGTTCATTATTACTCTCATAGCTAGCGTTTATTAAGAACTCACCACGTGCCAGACTACATTATTTTTTTTACAGCAATTCTAGGAGATGACTGTTAACTCATTTTACAAATGGAGAGACTGAGACCAAAAGATGTTCTGTAATCTGTGCAAAGTCACACCTGCCAGTGGGCAATGCCAGATTGGAAATGAGGTCTGATTCCCAAGTCAGTTCTCTGTCCAGTTCCGGTTGGGCGGTTGTGGATTCCATCCTCACCTACCTACCACCTCACAGACCAGAATCCTCCAAGCCCCGCCCCCTGCCCTCGACTCGCCAGCCCCGCCCCCGGCGCTGGGGGCCCCGCCGGACCTGCGCCGCTGCAGTTGGGGCGGGTAGCGTGGGTGGGGCGGGGCCGTCCGAGAGAGGAGGGCCCAGGAGGGGGCGTGGCCGGAAGCCTTAAAGTGGCCGGGGCGGCGGGGCGGGCTGTAGAGGCCGCGAGTCGCGGCGATCTTCTCCTCGCTTTGGAGCTGATCACAGCGCTGTCACCATGTCCCTGGCGGCTTCGGCGGGCCGGGGCCCGGGAACCGTTTGGTCCCCAACACACGTGCAGGTGACGGTGCTGCAGGCGCGGGGTCTGCGGGCCAAGGGCCCTGGGGGCACAAGCGATGCGTACGCCGTGATCCAGGTGGGCAAGGAGAAGTACGCCACCTCGGTGTCAGAGCGCAGCCTGGGTGCGCCGGTGTGGCGGGAGGAGGCCACCTTCGAGCTGCCGCCGCTGCTGTCCGCCGGGGCTGCTCCCGCTGCCGCCGCCACCCTGCAACTGACCGTGCTGCACCGCGCACTGCTCGGCCTCGACAAGTTCCTGGGCCGCGCCGAGGTGGACCTGCGGGAGCTGCATCAAAACCAGGGTCGCAGGAAGACGCAGTGAGTGCGGGCCGCGGGAGAGGACCCGGAGCAGAGGCGCGGGCAGTGAGGGGTGGCCTGGGCGCTTAGATCCGTTTAGAATGATCGGGCCGTCACGGCGCTACTATCTCAAGGGGACGTTCAAAAGGGATCCCTCCCTGGGGCAATAGTATTTTCACCTAGCTTCAACTTCTTCGCCTGTCCGACCTCAGCTCTCCTAGTACGTGGGCTCTGAAAGCTGGGAGGGGTATCTGGGGCGATTTTGAATCGGCAGGACCTCGCTCAGCGTCTGGAACTTGGTGAGCACTTCATGAATTTTTGATGAATTGAAAATACATGTGGGCTGACGAATTCCTGTTATTAGTGTGGGTAGTGTGTATATTTATTTTTTTAAATTTTAAAATGTTGCCCAAGTACAGTTGTCTCCATTTTCTCCTCACTACCCGCCCCCCCCACGCATCCCCACCTCTCCCCCTCGATCCTGCCCCCTTTGGCTTTGTCCATGTGTCCATTAAACATGTTCCTTGACAACCCCCCCCCCGTAATCCAGTAGTGTGTATATTTGATATACGCATTAATTATGTGGAAAGCTTCCTAGGTATTTTACTGTACTTGGCCACGGCACAGAGAGGGTTAACTGGGGGAGTGAAACCCACTGACACCCCCGGCCCTAGAGGCTCATCCAGGGACGGAACAGGGGTATCACACTGTGGGGTGGGTGGAGGTGAGGGTGGGGAATGGGAGTGCAGGTTCCCGGTGATGGCTATCTCCCGCCCCCACCTCACCGCGGCTTGAGATTTTTGAAGAGAATTTGGCTCTCCCTTCCCCCCTCTCCTCCCAAAAGAATGCTAGAACAGTTTGGTCTTAACCTTCAGACCGAAAAATATTAACCCTGTTTGCCTGGGCTCCAAATGAGTTGAGTTTCCCAGTGATGTCTGGAGCCAGGGTCTGCCCTTGGCCAAGCTCAGGTAGGCATTGTTTTGCTTTGGAGTTTGTCAAGCTCTGTCCCTAGCTCTTCTCCTACTAGATGGCTGTTCACCTGTAGCTCCCAGTCAAGGGTATCTCACTCCAGTGGGGAAAGCTGGGCAAACCCAGTTCACTCCAAGACTTTACCCAGTTATTGGTTCTCTTTCCCAGGTGCTTGGAATGGACCATTTGATTATGCATCTGTGTACTAAAAGCTAGTCTCGCTTAGCTTTCTTGACTACTTGCTGGACCTTACATATGCAAGCCTGGATTGTTACCACCTAGACCCTACTGTTATCAAGCATGCTGATTCACATTTTGTGCTTTAGATATAAACAGTATTTTAACTTTCCCTTGTGAAGGAGACGGGAAAAGCCGGAGGGTTTGAAGTTACCAGACTCCTTTTTCTGTAGGGTGGGTCCAATTTCAGTGTGCATGCTCGCAAATATAATACCTGATTCGCTTATCTGGCCAAAGATGAATAGGCATTTCTGAACTCAAATCAGATAGAAACAGAGAGCCTCGAGGTGAGGATGGATGGGGTATCTTCTTGGCATCAACTTACAAGCCATAAGGTGAGCAGTGTCTTTGCTAAGGAGGGGCTGACGCTATGCTCATTTTTCATTTTACTAAATGACATTTGGGGCCTTGGGTTGGCTTCCTTTCCAGTTTCAACTGAGCGCCACTAGCAGTCCTTTGGTCCCAACCGAAGATGTTGGATATTATCATCTCTCTCTACCATCTGTTTCTTATGGGGACATTTTATTCCCATGAAAGATAGAGTGCATCTCCCTGCCAGAGATGGGGACTCCAGCTTCCCTGGTCTGGGAACCCCCCTAGTCCTGACTCATTGTTGGGCTTCAGGCTGCTCGGTCTCTCAACACTCAGGTTTCCCTATTTATGAATGGAGCTTGTTCCCCAACTTAATTAATGTTTGTTAGCTGTTCCTGGGTTCCTGGATTAATATAGATTTTTGAAGTTCTGTTACTGCTTTGTGAGGAAAGAAAACCTCCCTAAGCTCCCTGTTCAGGAAGGGTTTAGTCTTTGCATCTTCCTTTTCATCCTCTCTAATGTAATCCTAAACCTCGGTGGTCACTTCTATCTCTATTATATGAGCTGATTACCACGTAGTCACAATGTCAGCTTGTAGGAAAATGGTGCTTAGTGGATGGGGTTTTTTTGAATAACTGCAAACGAAGGCTTCTTTGCTTCTCTAGTAGGAGGTGAAACTACAAGCTTTCCATCTATCACTTCCTGGGACTTTCCAAGGTGCTGGGGGAGCCCGGTTAGACAAATTGTCTGAGGCCAAGGTACATCACTGGGGCCCTCAAGAGAGCTGAGATTTGGAGAATTAGAGGTGGAATTTTAACAAACTGGTTGGGCTAGGAAGTAATTTGAACTAGTTATTAATGGTTTGACTCCACCTCAGACACTAAAAACCAGAAGTAAAACAAAAGCTCATGCCCTGGCTGGTGTGGCTGAGTGGATTGAGTGCCAGCCTATGAACCAAAGGGATGCTGGTTCAATTCCCAGTCAGGGCACAAGCCTGGGTTGCGGGCCAAGTCCCCAGTTCGGGGTGTGCTAAAGGCAACCACATACTGATGTTTCTCTCCCTCTCTTTCACCCTTCTCCTCTCTCTAAAAATAAAGAAATAAAATCTTAAAATAAAACAAAACAAAGCTCATACCTTGGTCTATGGGTTTGTGTATGTGTGCGTGTTCATCTTTAGCAGAGGAGATTGCTGGGGTGACTTTCATCATGGGTCAAGAAGCTGCAACCGAAGGCATTTAGAGCTGACTGTGCTAATGTTCGCGTTTGTTATCTTGATAAGCCCTTGTCCATCCTATCTTGGGAGTCAAGAGAATATGCTTTTTATAATGACTCAGATTCTGCGGACCTTGATTTTAGTGTGATGACACACATTTTAAAAACACCAAACAGGGGCAGACCTGTATAGGATAGGGTACCTTTAATAGGGAAGCGTGCACAGCCCCTTTATTTAAGAAGAAATAGGAATAAATTGGTTTTACACTTACACGTATCTGTTAAAGACCTGGGCCCCGCTGGGAATCAGTCAAGTCTCGAAGGTTCACAAAACGGCCATAAAACAGACATGCATCTGAGAGGCAGAACCGGGTGACTGACAGGTAGGGCTCTGTGCTCAGTTCTTTAGTCTCATGTGGTTTGGGTTTGTGATTGATTAAAAAAAAAAAAACTTTTTAGGATACTAAGAGCAACAAGATTTGGGGAAATTGTCTGTTCAAGATAGATTAAAATAAATATTCACGCTGGTGACCGGAAGGCCATAGTGTAACTATCACGAAACTTAATCCCGGAATAGTCTTCCAGATGTGAAGAGAATGAGTGAGTGGTGGAGACTCATTTTCCCATATCTGTTGAGGCTTTGAGAGGGAATTTGGTTGTATATGAAAGCATTTGGGTATTTATAAAGGTTAACTACTTTGAAGAACTGTAAGTGTAGAAGGATGCTGTAATAAATTGCCAAAGGAAATTTGGGTTATTAAAGAGAAATAAAGGCTAGAGAGTGGTTTTTCTGGGAGAGCTGGAAGCAGGGAAATGATTTAGAAGACTGTAGAGATGTCTAATTCACAAATTATAAACAGTCAGTGTATGTGCGTATACCTTTAGGTTTCCTAAGCACACACTTAAGTTTTTCGTAATAGAATGGAACATTTGAGCAACATTGGTAAGGCTTTCCTTTCTTGGGATTCCCCTTAAAGATAATATTGGGCCTTCCTGGAAACCCTCCTCCCTCCCACCCAGTCACAGTCCCTTCCCTTTCCAGCGTAGGAAACTGATAGCTCGAAGCCCGAGAGCATTCTCTGTCCGCTCTGGGATGAACCCCAACCTGCTCACGGCAATGCAGTGAAGTGACTAAGAAGAGGAGGTTACTTCAAAGTCATTTTTTCTGGTGCTATTAAAGACGTTCCCTTGTGTTGTTCATGGTATTATTTGATTATAATTTTATTTGTAAGACATTGAGTTAGCATGGGGAAAGTTTTAACTGCTTTTTCCCCCTTGTCCTTAAAGTTTACCCATCATTTTCATAAATATTTTTTAATACCTACTATGTGCCAGGTACTGGGTATACAGTGTAAGCAGCAGTGACCAAAATGAACGCGATTCCTGCTTTCAGGAAGCTCTGAGCCTTGGGCGGCTGGTGGTGGAGGTGAAGGGTAGAGACGCTAAACAAACGAACACGTAAATAAATAATCACGGATTATGGTAAGTTCTGTGTAGGAAGAGGACAGGTTCTCATAAGAGAAAAGAGCGGGAAGGACAGGATTTAAAGAAGATCGCAGATAGCCTCTCTGAGGCAAAGACCTGAAGAATTAGGAGGAATTTTTCTAGGGATGAGTAGAGGAAGGAGGGCTGATGTGGGGGAGGAAGGCGTAGTTTGTGCAAAGGCCCTGCAGTAGCTAGAGAGATTGTGTAGATTGAGGCTGAAGAGGAAGCCAGGGCTTTACTGAAGAACGGTGGGAAGCCAGTGAGTATTAAAAGCATAGGGGTGGTGTAATCCACTTCGTCAGAGATCGCCGCGGCTGTTGGGTGGAGAATGGATTTGCAGCAGGCCTAGCTTGGAATCAAATAAACAAAATGGGGGGCCACTGCAGTAATCCAGGGGGCCAGTGATGGTGGCTCGGACTAGGGTGATGGCTGTGGAGATGGACAGAGGTGGGTGGATTTCAGAGATACTCTGGAGGCTCAGTTGGGTTGGCGTGTGATGGATTGGATGTGGGTGGGGGTGAGTGAGAGGAAGTGATAAGAATGAACAAATGAAATGAGGAGAGCTTGCTGTTGAAAAGGAACCAGGAAGTGAGGGCTGCTTTCTTTTCCCAACAGTCATTGCGATAGGGTGAGGTCACCATCACAAAGACAGTTTTGGGCAGTGACACCTGTGAGTTGAGTCGAGTCTGCTGCTGGAGTGCATTAGTAGGAAACACTATTAAAACTAGGGTGTGTATATGTGTGTCTTCAAGTATTTACAGTTGTAATACAGGCCAAGTCTTTGTTTTGTAATAGTATTGCTGACGTAGTTTTACTGGTGTGTTCCAACACAGCAGATGAAGTCACTACTTCAAGGAATATAGGACTATGAAAAGGGAAAAAGAATATGTAACATTAGGAAAAGTACACCCATAAATGGAAAATAAAACTCTGGAGGCAAGTAAGTCAACCGTTTAAATGTTTTTCACATTAGGGAATGTAAGTGTACAAGAGCCCTGTGCCTTTTCCCTTGTGCTTAAACTTCCTTTTGGTTACAAAGACTTTTATTGTATTTCGATAACTGCCATCAGTGGGAAGGTTTTAATAAATAGTATCTGTCACTTTAATTGTAGTTATTAAACTAAAAAATGTTGTAATTACCTTAAAAGTAATACATGTGCTGATTAAAATATCAGCTCAACCATATTTGCTGATATCACTCTTCCTTCTCTTTAACAATAATCTTAGATCTATTATAATACTTATGTTTTAATTGCCATTCGTCCTAGAAAACTGTTCTTCTCACTCTATACTTTTGGAGGGACATTAGCTCTGGTTTAGCTCCAGAATGACTGGGAAACCCTAACCCTAGTGGAGGGCTCATTTTAGGCCTTATCTTCACCTCAGAGCAGTTCCCAGGGTGGCCTCTGTTTCTGGGTCTGGTGTAGATCTCTAAATTGCCAGGCCTTTGAATTCCAACCAAATCAACAGTCGGACCCTTGTATTGGCCTCTGAAGAAAGTAAGCCCTCCGCCAGGATTATTTTTCTTGGGAAAAACTTGGCAAGTGTGTTCTGCTCCCCTTCAGGTGGCCTGGGTCAGACCGTATGCCCCAGCTGGCCCTGGCGGAGACCAAGGCTGACTTTCCCCTTGGTCAGGGACCACTTTGCTCTTGCTTTTGCTGTGCGACTCATCGCGGAGCTCACGGTCTCTGAGAGCTAGTGCACGTGTGCGCATGTGTTTGCATGTGTCTTTGCGGTTCCTTAGGCATGGGCAGGCGGTCGTTTGCCTGAGTGGACATGGAGAACTGCTAAATCTTACAGGTAGTCCAGTGAATTAAAGACTAGAGGTGTCGGAAGCGTGAGGTTCGAGCCCTGCTTTTTCAGTTTCGCAGCTGGTGCTCTTTCTGAACATTGAAGAAGCAGGTTGCCTCCTGCAGCTTGTTGGCTAACGATGCTTTTGACAAAGGAGCCACTTTTAGTCACTAATGAGAAAAGAAATTCCTTTCCTTCAGGGAGAAGTCTGTAGATAATCTGTTAGAAAAAAAAAAAAAAATCACGTGTTAGTCTCCAGGGTGCCCCTGAGGGACACATTTAGGAATGTGCCTGTGGAGAGAGAAAAGGCAGCGGTAATTAAGTGTCTTTTCCTGAATGCTGGCCCCTGAATGGAGAAGAGGGAAAGCATTTATAAGAAATCCCAGAAAAATGTTTCTAGAGGTGTGGCTGCTCTGCACACTTCACTTTTAAAAATAAGTACTCTTTTATTAAACGGACGTGGCTAACCTAGGTAGAACAATTAAAGCTGCCAGAAAGTCTAGTCTGAAAAGGCCTCTTGTATCAGGAAGAATGGCGTCCTGTGTGCAGAGAGCAGCAGGAGGCTGGGCCCTGGGATATTTCTCCAAGGGTGCGGCCCACCACGGCACCGGTCCTGCGGGGTTTTCCTTTTACACCGATGGAACTTTCCTTCTTCTTCCTTTTTTTCTTAAAGATTTTATTTACTTATTTTTAGAGAGAGGGGAAGGGAAGGGAAGGAGAAAGAGGGAAAGAAACATCAATGTGTGGTTGCCACCTGTGCACCCTAAGCTGGGGACCTGGCTCACAACCCAGGCATGTGCCCTGACTGCGAATCAAACCAGCAGCCCTTTGGTTCGCAGGCCTGCACTCAATCCACTGAGGCACACCACCCAGAGCTGATGGTGCTTTTCATTTTCACTAATTATTGGTTGTGAAGACAGGATCACTCTTGGTGTGGGTCCCCCCCACCCCTCCTTGGGACTTACCTTGATTGCAAGATAAATCATAAATACTCTGCTTCCTTGCTAGGAACTCTCGTAGAAAGGAGCGTGTGAATCTGTTTGTGGGGCAGAGAGTAGGCTGAATGTTTTTTGATGTCTGTCACGCTGAAGTTTGTTTCTTTTTGTCCTGGTCAAAAGATGGTGAACCAAAACATTGCATATTCCTTTTCCATCCTTAAAATCTCTTTGCATGAGTGATAAAGGGCCCCGCGGTTGCCACGAGACTGTTTAGACCACATAGAATACATTGGTGGCATTTCCATGTGGGCTGGAGGTCAGATACCTGATCTGATGGTAGAATATTAACATTTGTGGCTTTTTGAGATACGATCAAGTAAAAAAATTGGTCAGTAAATGATTGCAAGGATGGACTTACATGGTTAAAAGTGCGTTAATTTTTCTAATTCTTAGAGAATCTGGAAATGCTGTTGCTTGCTATTCCCTTTAGTCTTTACCTACAAGGAGTTTAGTATTGCTTTCAACTTAGAAAACATGTCTCGAACCTTATGCTTCAGTGAATTATGCCTTCTTAGCACATCTCTGAAATAGTTTGGAAGCCCTCTGTTTCCTGTCTGTCCTACTATGTAGAAGCCCTGAGGACCATTAATTAAATCTCTTGGTAAGTTACAGAAAATATACACTGATCATGGTATTTTTAAAATTCCTGTATGCTTTTCAATTTTGGAAATCGTGTAATACAAACTGATTTTGTAATTGAGTCTTTTCTTACCCCCCTTCAAATGCAAATTGTTGTTATTTAAAGGCTGTTTGAATGCCTAGTCAGTCAGAACTGTAGATATCTTAAGTTCCCTTTGGAGAGCCCTCTGAACGGGTAAACTTTGGAGTGTATGCACTTCACAGAACGTCACACAGTCTTTACAAATGACGGGCATGGAGACTGCAAGGCAATGAAGTCTGTAACATACTACCAACAAATCGCATGTGTACTTTGGCTACAACTAAGCAATAATTATGACTAGCACTTACCGAGTGCTTATTAGTACCAGGCACTGTTCTAAGCACTTTACATGTGTGAAGCCATTTAATCTTCACATCCTCATGAGGCAGGCGTTTTTTACCCTGTTTCAGAGGAGGAGCCCCAGCCACAGAGAGCTCATGTAACTTGCCTGAACTCTCTCAGCTGGTGACTATAATGCTCAGGGAAAAGACTTCAAGAAGATACATTGAAAGGTCATGGTTGGATTGGCATGAGTGTGAGTCAGTTTTTTAAAAGAATTTAAAATGTTTCATTAACCTGTTTTGGTTACTTCCTAACAGAATGTTGGTAGAGCAAAAAATACAGAAAGGACTAAAATCATTTTCAACCTGCTTTTTCTGTTACCGCTCCTGTACCATGTCACTTACCAACTTTTAGGATTGAGTTTGGTGGCTACGGATAGCCTTTCGTTACTGCTAGAATGGCTAAAATGAGGGTAAAAAATGATCCATTTGCTGCTGTCGTGATTTACCGGTTCTTCCAAGCAGCTGACAGTGGGCAGAGGGGAAGGTCCTTCTGGGCAGGGGAGTTGGCTGGTTGGAAATTCTATATTCAGAGTTAGGTAATGATGACCAGCCACCTTGGTCAATGACAAAACTGGTTAAACTACTTAGCTTCTGCAAGGTACACACCACGCATGTTTTATAGGTCGTAAACATTTCTGTCCCTGTTTGCTATGCATTGCTTCTAGGCTCCCAAGAGCAGAGTCTGGACATTTTACCTATCACTTCTTTTCAGAACCCTCATAGATGTCCGTGGCTGCTAACCCCGCATGATTTTCAGCCTTAGTTTTATTCCCTGGGGAAGACAATTAAGGAACTGCTTTTTAAAATTTCTTCATCGAAGAAAGATGAATGTGTCCTCTGTCTCAAAACACCACATCAGGTGCTGTTTTGCTCTTCCTGCTTCTTCCCTGGCCTGGGGCCGTAATCCCCTGGGTCATGATGCACAGTCACGATGCGTGGTTATGGTGGAGTTGACGCATGCTGCAAGTCACGGGTGAGATTTTGCAGGGAAAGGAAACAGGCAGCACACCACCGGCCTTCGAGTCCCAGCCGGACCCACAGAGAGGCTCCCTTGAAATTAAACAAACACATTAAAATGTTGAACTGACTCGTGAGCTGTAATCTTCCTCTGCCTTGCCTTTTTTGTGTCCAATCCGGGGATACAGTATTAGTTTATTCTGCTGGATCCCTAAGTAGGTGGTTCTCATAGCCCCTCGGGGTTTAAACTAGCTGCCCACCAACTATATTTGTGTGTGAGAGATCTCATCTGTGATGAAACGATAGAATCTTTTCATATGAAATTATTTTCTCGTGCTTCAAAGGCAGAAAGAAAAGGCAGCAGTTGTGCCAATGCCACAAACACTTTGTGACAACATCTGTAAGCTCACTCTCTGCCCACCCTTAGCCCCTGCCCCCAGGAGTTAAGTTTTTAGGGCAGAATCTGGCCTCTTCGTTTTGTGTTTTCAGTGCCTGGCATGTAAAACCATCATTTCTCTGAGTCTGCCCTCAGGAATGTTTTGAAAGGAAAACATGCTTGCCTCATCTGCAGAAAGATTATTTTTGAGACATACCAGTCGGTCCTTCACAACAAGTGCAGTGCCCCGTCCTTGTCTCTCGTTTCCCCAGAGCAGGAGCTGCGCTGCCCTCACCCCGCTGCGTTCCGACGGAAGGCCCCTGGGATCCGCTTTCCATGTGTTCGAGAAACTCTCCGTTCTGGGGCAAATCAACCCTGAGAATTGGGCACGGTTGGATGGATTTAGCTGTTCTCAAAATGCCCAGGAGACTGGACAGTGCAGATCTGGGCAGTAGCTCCCCACCCGGCCGCTGGGAGTGATAGGGTGGGGGGTCCTGTGCCCTGCATCCTGCCTCTTTCCTTCCCCTCTCTACCCAGTTCATTCTTTTGCACATTTCCTACTGCTCTTAATAAGGCTTCTTTTTGAAAGTGTAGACTTAATGAAGTTTTCTATACCATTTTGTATGATTCGAATTTTTACCCTATGCCTGTAGTTACTTAAAAAATATAGTTGATATAAGTTTTCTGTCACTTCCTGTGTATTCAGAGATCCTTTTAAGTTTTGAAGAACTGAATTTTAATTGTAAGTAAAAATCATTATTTGCATATAGAAGGGATCATTTGATGTTTTTTGATAGGTTGCAGGGTTTTCCCAGAAAGGGGTTTAAAAATAAACTCGCTACATAAACTTGGGATTATGGCTTTCTTTCTATTCTCTGCCCTTTGGACTAGGAACCTAGCCCTGATTTCTGAGATAATGCAAGCTTTCTGGGCCTACGTGAAAGGTAATGCTGAACACACCCACGCTGACATCACATGCTCTCTGGCCATACTTTAATATTTATGAACTACTGCAAGGTGCTGGAATTAAGTGAACTTAAAAGCAAATGAGCCCTGACCTGTGTGGCTCAGTGGATTGGGCATTGTTCCACAGAGCAAAAGGTTGCCAGTTTGATGCCCAGTCAGGGCACATGCCTGGGTTGCGGGTTCATCCCCAGTCCAGGCACGTAGGAGAGGCAACCAATAGGTGTTTCTCACATTGGTGTTTCTCTCCCTCTCTTTCTCTCTCCCTCCCCTTCTCTCTAAAAATAAATTAATAAAGTCTTTGAAAAAAGAAAATGAACAGAAACACTTAAAGTTGAATTGATGTTTTAAATATTAAAACCCAGTTACATGGTCTGGTTTGGGATTCCATAAGGTGGTTTATGGATCATGGGTTTCACTGTTGTTATCAAATTATACTTGTGTAATATCCCTCAGATAATATTGATAGCAGAAGAAACAATTCCTGTCTTTCTCTCTAGCTTTAATAAACCCAGCACATGGTCGGCTTTAGCTCAAGATATTACTTCTTCATGGCAGATACTAATAAACCCAGCACAGGTATTTTAAAAATTCTCCACATTTGTATCGGATGTTTACCTGCCTGTGATTCTGTCTGCCTTTCACCTCCTTAAATAGCCCGATGGCTGTTCTTGGCTACCTGGTGTTTGGTTTGTTTGTGAAAATGAGCAGACATGACCAGTTGGTGAGGGGCCTGGTCACACCTCCTGATGGTGTTGGAAATTTCCAAAACAAATCCCACTTTAGTGCCTGGGGATTGAACCTGTGCATCAGGTGATAATAGGCCCTCAGGGAGGATTCTAGAGTTGGCTGGAGATTTGCTCAGAGTAAACAGACCTTGGCACTGACATTTTTGGAAAGGCAGGCCTGGTCCCCAGAACCGTTGAGTATTCTTTGAAGGTCTGTCCTGTGTCCTCATGCCCTGGGTGGGAGGTGACACTCTCTGCTGTGGCTGCTGTGGTCATCTAAGCCCTTGCATTCAGCTTTCAGCAACTTCCGGTTTTCAAGGTGCCTACAACTGGTATTTACAAAAGTTAGCCATGCTCCATCACCCAGGCTACCATTTAGCACATGACTGTCCGAAGAGACAAGTACAAATAATCCTCTCAGCACCTGAGTTAGAACTATGCAAACGATTCCAGGCCAGGCCCTGGAGAATGCACTGGAAAGACACCGGGCCAGCAGAGGCCAGGTTGTCTGTTGGGACAGCGCCCACCCTCCCTCTCCAGCTGTGGACTGTGGTTTCAAAAACCACAAACATGAGATTTCTCCTCAAGGTCCAAAATCATAGCTCACATCATTTTCTCAGATCGTGGCTGTACGGTTGACAATGTAGGTTAAGTTCTCTTGATGGCTCTGTACACTGGACTTTATGAAAGCTTCTGATTTAGAATCGACAGCAAGCTATGGGGAGTTTTTCCCCTCTCTACTTTTATCTTAAGACATTTAAGTTAGAAGCAGAAACTTTCCTTAAAAAGAGTTTACCGCCCTGGCTGGTGTAGCTCAGTGGATTGAGCGCAGGCTGGGAACCAGACGGTCCCTGTTCGATTCCCAGTCAGGGCACATGCCTGGGTTGCGGGCCAGGTCCCCGTGAGGGCCATGTGAGAGGCAACCATACATTGCTGTTTCTCTCCCTCTCTGTCTCCCTCCCCTCCCCTCTCTCTAAAAATAAATAAAAATAAAATCTTTAAAAAAAAGAGTTTACCTTTGAGCTCTCCTTTCTGTGTGTTGCAAAAGGTGGCCCTCGGAAGATAAGTGAGGAAGAGTGCAGAGCAGGGGTCTTGGTGTGCAGGCCGATGGGAGCTCTGAGGAGCAGAGCGGATTCAGAACCCACTGCGCCCCTTAGCCCTTGTACCACCTTGTACCAGTTACCTCGCTTATGAGCCTCGGTCTCGGTATCTCTAAACTGGGATATCCTACCCCATTTTAGTGAGACTTCAATGAGGATGTTTCTCAGTGTGTGTGTGCCAGGTATGCTGCAGGTGGTACTTAAGTGTTAGAGTTCTGCTTCCCTCTGCTCCCTGCTCCCTCCTTTTGCGTGTAGGGCAAGCCACCATGGTGGGGGCAGTGATCTGCCCTGTGAGCAAGGCAGGCTGAACGTGAAAGAGGAAATTGTGCTTGTTTGGGCAAAACCATCATTTCCTTACAGCCCATGGCCCTCTGCTCTTAAATAGGTCACTGAAAAGAAAGTCAGATTGTGGGTTCTCAGTTTGCCAAGGGGGCCCTGGGGCTGGCTGTCAGGAGGTCATGTACTTGGAGCTGTTTGTTCTGCTGTGGATGCCACTCACATTCTTGCCGTTTCACCAGCTGGAAAACGCCGCGGGGAGGTCTCCTTTGTCTGAAGTTGGTCTTTCAGTGGAGTTGAAGTGATACATCATTTGCCATATCTTGAAGTAGTTTGCAAATGACCAAAAGAAATACTTGAGTAGTGTTTGAAATACTCCCCCTTTTTTCCCCCTGATTACTAAGCTAGGGAAGAACGCGTCCTCTCAGTTTTTCTTTTTAAGAGAATTGTGGTAAACAGATCACACATACATAACAAAATGTACCACTTTAACCATTTTTAGGTGTACAGCTTTGTGCTGTTAAACACATCCGCAGCATTGCGCAACCATCACCACCGTCCATCTCCAAAACTTTTTTATTTTCCGCGACTGAAACTGTTATCCCCATTAAACACTAACTCGCCATTCCCCTTTCTGTCTCTTTGCATTTGACTACTCGAGTTGCCTCATATAAACAGAATCTCTCTACATTTTTGCTGTGTCTTATATTTTCCATGACCCTCCGGCAGGGACCTTTCTACAAACTCTTGCTTTCCTCTGAGATTTACTTGTAAATTTGCGCTCTACCTTCTTAACTATTTGTGCATGATCTTTGCATTTTCACCCGGTTGAAAGAAAATACCAGTCGTAGGACGTGATTTGGTGGAATGTTTATTTATTTTATTTTTAGACATAGTGCTATTAAATTAAGATATTTGGTGTTGATACACTGAGTACAGAATCAGATCCTCTCTTTGTCTAGTGGATGGTGCCTCAAAAATAAATGTACAAGTTCTTTCTTCCTCCCCCACCCCAGCCTTGACTACCCAAAGAAGAGAATGAAAGAATGTGTGTGTGTGTGTGTGTGTGTGTGTGTGTGTGTGTGTGTGTGTGTAAGAGGTTGGCAATTGCAGAGAGGAGAGGCCACTTAGTGGGGATGGTGAGCTTTGTTTTGGGCTCTTCAGCTCCAAGGTAACCTCTCAGCTTTTCTCCTTGTAGGTGGTACACCTTGAGATCCAAGCCGGGAAAGAAGGAGAAAGAGCGAGGAGAAATTGAGGTTGACATCCAGTTTATGAGAAACAACATGACGGCCAGCATGTTTGACCTTTCCATGAAGGACAAGTCTCGGAGTCCATTTGGGAAACTGAAGGACAAGATGAAGGGGAAGCATAAGGACAGTGCCTCAGACACCGCTTCAGCCATTGTCCCTAGCACGGCACCCTCAGTCGACAGTGATGACGAGTCATCTTTGAAAGACAAGAAAAAGAAGTCAAAGCTCAAGACCTTGTTTTCCAAGTCTAATTTGCAGAAAACACCACTTTCCCAGTCCATGTCTGTCCTGCCTACTTCAAAGTCAGACAAAGTGCTGCTCCGTCCTGGAGACTTTCCGTCCCGGTGGGAGGACAATGACGAGGATGAGCCCTCCTCTGCCGCGGACAGTGAGTTTCCTCCTCCACCTTCTGGGCCTCTCGCCCTCAGCTTAGCTTACTTTGCTTTGAGGGAGAAAAACAAACAAATCGTAAGAGGAAGATTTTAGTTCGGCTTCTCAGTTACTAAAATGACAGTGGTGGGGATGATGATGTATTATCTGTTAGGAAGTCTTCTCTGTTTCTTAGCCCTCTGGTTTCTAAGAATGTATCCATTCCTTTTCCACAATGTCTGACTTTATAGCTGATGTACATTAGTTCAAGCTTCTGGAACTGACAGAATGAGTATATCCAGGGTTGGTTGTTTTTTTTTTCTTTAAATTAAAGGTGAACTCATAGAACATTACTGATATTTCATTAATTCATCAGGTATTTATTGAACTCCTATTATTAGACTTAAATGTCATGGGATATATCCCTAGTGAAAGCTGAGGAATCCAGTTCCCTGAACTCTGAATTAACTGTGTATTTCAAACTGCCATTTCAATGATCAAATTCCTGCTGTTGGCCAGACCCTGCTACTCTCCCAAGAGCGCTGCCATTTCCATTGGTTAAATGCAGGGTTTCTCAGCTTCGGTACTGCTCATAGTTTGGCCCAGATAGTTCTTTGTTGTGAGGGGGCTGTCCCATGTATTGCGTGGTCTTTGGGAGCATCCCCGGGCTCTATGTGCTAGATGCCTGTAGACACCGCCACATGGCTGTGACAACCAAAAAGTTATTCAGACGTGGACAAATTCCACCCCTGCTCCCAAGCTGTGACCCACTCATTTAACTTATTCCCTTTTTTCTTTGTTTCTCTTCCCGCAGTCATGTCTCACAAGAGAACAGTCAGTGCAGATCCTAAGCAGCTGCACCAGATCAACTTCAGCCTGCCCAAGAAGGAAGGGCTCTCCTTTCTTGGCGGCCTGCGGTCCAAGAACGACTCCCTTTCCCGCTCTAATGTCTGTATCAACGGGAGCCATGTTTACGTGGAGCAGCCGGAAGGCAAGAATGAGACCAAGGACAGCGCCTCCTCTTCCTCCCCGTCCCCTCAGGGCTTCAGGAAGAAGCATTTGTTCTCATCCACAGAAAATCTGGCTCCCTGGTCTTGGAAGGACCCTGGGGAAGGGGGCACAGTGTCTTCTGACAAGCGGCTCTCGGAGTCTTCCACAAAGAACTCTCCGAAATCCATGACCCTGCCATCCTCCTGGCTTCCAGTCAGCGGGGACGTTCGGGAGGACACAGCCCCAGCGAAATCAGAGGCTGTGAAAGAAACCAAAGACAGCAAGAAGCAGGAGAACAGGAAGTCCTCTCTGCTCTCCCTGGTAACGGGAAAGAAGGATGTGGCGAAGGGCAGTGAAGGTGAAAGCCCTGCTGCCCCCCCAGGGAAGGAGAAGGAAGGCGTGCTTTGGGAGGACGGGCCAGGGCCTGTTGACGGCCTTGTGAAGAGACCTGAGGAGGACACAATGGCCACTATCTCTGGACGGGGCAAGTCCCTGAACCCCTTTGAAGAAGTGCAGATCGCAGAACCGGAAGCTGACCCCGGGCCCAAGTCTGAACCGACACTACCTGTTACCTCTGCCAGGGCCCCCCAGACCAAAGCTGTGAAACCTCGGTGAGTCTTGGCCCTTCTTATGTGATCATCAGACCCAGGGGAAAGCCACGGGGTGTAGCAGACTCCGAGGGGTGCACGGTGGAAACACCAGGGTTTGGTTGTAGTGTGTGCGGGACGTGTGTTTGAGTTCTCACACACCTTCTGTTGAGGCTGCTGTTATCTTTCCTCCTTGCACTGTGGCACTGGTTTGCTGTCATCAGAGACGCCTGGTCCACTCAAGTGTGCATGTGACAGCTCTCTGTGTTTACTCTGCATCTTGTTGCAAGAGCCTGAGTGAGCCCTGGGGGTTCTGCTTTTCAGCATGACTCACACTCCCTCACAGTGTTCTGTGGTCTGGGGTGGGACAGGCTTGTTTTTGAGATTCTGCTTGCTTTGATTTCACAGGGACACACACAGATGCACACAGACACACGGAGACTGTTGCTCTTCAAACTCTGTGCGTGTTTCTTATGGCGCATGTTTTACTGCCTTGAACCTTCTAGATGCTTTTTGTGTATCACCAAAAGAAACTGTAGGCTGTCGCTTTACCTGGGTCTTTCCACTTCTGTTGGAGAGCCCACTGCGTCACCGACGTGCTTGGTGATAACAAGTGTCCCTTTTGCATATTAAGCAGTGTTGTGTTCCTTTTTTAACTTATTTAAGGTACCGCCCCAAGTATAACAGTAAGTTCTCCCCTTTGAATGACTGTATTTTTACATGTTTTCCGCCTCTCCTGCAGCATCTGCAACTGACCTGCAGATTTTATCTTGTCCTTTTTGCAGACTGGAAGTGTCTCCAGAGGTTCAACCCACAGCCAGGCTTCCTTCTTCCCCCGACTTCCCTCCCTTTTCTTCTGCTCTCCCTTCCAGTTCTGGTCAGACACCTGTCCCTTCCCAGCTGGAGCATGAGTCAGAGACGCAGTCCTCAGAATCTCCTTCTGCTTTCTCCGCTTTCTCGCCTCCTCTAGCAGCTCCCATTTCCACATCCACTCCTATTAAGAGCTGGCCTTCCATCGACCAGGGCCACACAGGCTCTGAAGAACCACCTCTGCTCCTTAAAGCAGAGTTGCAAAAGGAGAATTTAACACAAGTTCCAAATGCCGTTTCTCGTGCCCTGGGATCGCTTTCCAAACAGCCCCCCACTCCCGTGTGCGAAGGCTCAGAAGAGTGTCCAGTGGGGAGGACCCGTGAGAGAGACACAGAGAAGAATACGAGTGGTGGTGGTTTAGAGAAGTCTCTCCTGACG
The DNA here is from genome assembly GCA_004026765.1 of Micronycteris hirsuta. NCBI lineage: Eukaryota > Metazoa > Chordata > Mammalia > Chiroptera > Phyllostomidae > Micronycteris > Micronycteris hirsuta. The sequence goes on along the minus strand of PVJI01000330.1, from coordinate 208,152 downwards.
CGGCCTGAAATGGGGCAGCGAGAAGAACTTCTGAGGTCTCCCCCCAAAAGACAGCAAGACTATGTCCCTTCATCTGACGGGGCCCGAGAAGTAACAGTTGCTCTCTCAGTGAGCAGTGGCGGGATGGAAAGCCCAGCTGGGAAGCCTCTGGTGCGGCTAAACACAGACTTGGAGAGTCAGTCTGGGTCTTTCGAGGAGAACAAAGTTAGGGATGGTGGAGGGACTTCCGCAGTCACACCAGCAGTACCTCCTCCTCGCACGGGAGACTCGGTCTCCTCACCTGACTCCATGAGTCGGGGACATGAAGAGGTGGGGCTGAATGTTGACGAGGGCTGGAAGAAAATCAAGAAGCACGTGTCATTTTCTGAGCAGCTCTTTACAGAAGAGGAGGTGGAGAAGTCCCCTGGACAGGTGGGAGAAGATAGAAGTAACGCCCAGGAGCTGAGGTGTGAAGGGGCTGCCCCCGGCAATGCGTCTGGCAGAGAGCCTGCTGAGCCGCTCCATTCAGAAGACTCTGAAATGGAACTTGTGATTGAACCCAGGTCGCTGAATTCTGGTGTGCCAGGTGCCATGGCCGGTCACCTGCCCCTCCCCTCGCATGAGAAGAGTGTCTCAGAAGGCCCAGGGTGTGACCTAAGCCCAGGGAAAGACATTCCACTTTTTAGGACTGAAGAAGACGATACCCTTATGGCTCAAAATCAGAGCAAAGCCAGCGACCATGAAGGTCTCTTGTCTGATCCCATGAGTGACCTTCAGTCTGCCTCAGATGTTAAATCTCCAATCACAGCTGATTTGGACTTAACCCTTCCTTCCATTCCTGAAGTCACGTCAGATGATGAAAGAGTAGATGAGGTGGAAGGTGACAGAGAGACAGCAAAGGTGGTGACTCTGGAAGTGGGAGCTTCGTGTGTGAGCACCTGGCCTGTCCACGCTGAGAAAGGGCCGAGTGGCAAGGCGGCTGGGTCGGCAGTGCCCACAGACGGCCTGCATGACCTCAGGTCGAAAGCACCCGAAGCATCTGTTAGGGCTTCTTCAGAGCAGAACACAGCTTCAGGAATTCATAAGCCATATCTTGGCAGGAGTTCCCGCTTGGATACACAGCTGCCAGGCCCTGGCGATGGCGAGGAGGAAAAACCGATGGGAAATGGGAGGCTAAGTCAGCCTCCTGACTCCGCCCTGGATTCCGCTGTCTCCAGCCCCTCCTTTCCCCAGCCCTCTCCTGCCACACACGCTTGCCCTAGCTATCCACACTCTGACACTCACCACACCAGCACAGCAGAATCTCAAATAAAAGCAACAGCAGAGGGCCTCCCTGGTAAAGTGGAAAATTCTGGCAAGAGGAAGCCGCTTCTTCAGGCCTGGGTCTCACCCTCGGAGACACATCCAGTCTCAGCTGGAACTGGGTCAGCCAAGCACAGGTGAGAGTCGGGGAAGATTGTCTTCATATATGTGAGCAGTGCCCCGCTTTGCCTTTTGCCTGTGGAGGTTATTATGGCTTTCTAACTGCGCGGATGCCCTAATGGGGCCCCTGCCTGTGTTGCCGGTAGGGCCTACTTTAAAAGGGTTGTCTCCTACGGTGGGAATGCCTCAAGAGCAATCTTGCTATAAACTCCTGTGTTTGTAGCAAGAATGTAGTGGTGGCCTTCAAAAATAGTTGAGGAATGATTCTGCACAGTCAGACTTGGATCCCTCGAATAGCCTAGATGTACTGCAGTGAGTATCTTAACAGTGGCAGAAGCCAGCTGAGATCGAGTGGTGGCACCAAGCAGTGTTTTAAAGCTCCCGTTTTGCACCACCCAATGGGAGGCTGGCATGTTTGTTCTAAACTCTTTCTTTATTTTACTGCTGAGAAACAAGGCTTTGCAAAGACGCCCACAGTGGCGTGCGAGGCTGCAGCTGCCTCCCAACACAAGAGATTGGCTTTAATGTTCTCCCGACACTGATAACAAGGACGAGGGCCTTGCGAGAACATCAGCACACCCGGCTCGAGGGGTGTGCTTGGCTGGCTTGCCCATGGCTGCCCGCTGCCAGCTGCTTTCATTTCCTCAGGGACGTTGCCGTGTGTTAGACCCGACATGAGAACAGAGCGTCTCACTGCTCTCCGCCCTTGTCTCCCTGGCCGGCTGCCATCTTGGAGACGGGCAGTGTCTCAGTTTGCGGTTACGGAAAGGTCTAAGGATCCTCTCTCCCTTCTCTTTAGACTTCATCCTGTGAAGCCAATGAACACAACAACCACCAAGACTGCGAACTCCAGCTTGGGAACTGCCACTATCATCAGTGAGAACTTGATCAATGAGGCCATAATGAAGGTACGTCTTCTCTAAGAAATGGATGTGTTAAATAGGGATTTGAAAAAAAAAACAACCATATCTAGAATCACTACTGTAAATAGCTCCTCAGGCAGTAGGTAACGCCAGGGGTGACCTAATCATACATCTCCGTCTTTGGATGATCTTTGGAAGGTCCTGCACTTGCCCCTGAGTAATTACTTTTCCCTTATGGTTATTTGGTTATTGTTGAATTTGTTGTTTCAAGCAACATAATCGACATCGGCACTTCTCTTTAATGAGAAGAAAATGTCACGAACCCTCAGGCCCATTCAAATGAGATATTTTCATTTTCCTGTATCCTTTTTTATCTTTTGGCAAGGATATAAAATTCTTATAGTTGTCATCACTACATAGAGGTATGCATATTTTGTAACTTTATTCTGAAATAATTTCAAATTTTTAAACAGTTGCAAGAATAGTACAAAGAAGTCCTATGTACCTTTCATCCCAATTCAGCTCTGTTAACATTGACCAGATTTGCCTTTTTATTCTCCCCACCCCCCTTTGTTCTCTCTTTGTATGTTTATGGTCTTTTCCCTGAACTGTTTGAGAGTAAGTGGCTTATATCACTTATATCCTGCCCCTCTTACCCCTAAATACTTCAGTGTGGAATTCCTAAGATCAGGACATTTATCAAAATCAAGAAATTTAACATTAATGTGATACTCTTTTTTTTTTTTTTTTTAAAGATTTTATTCATTTATTTTCAGAGAGAGGAGAAGGGAGGGGAGAAAGAGCAATGTATGGTTGCCTCTCACATGGCTCTCACTGGGGACCTGGCCCGCAACCCAGGCATGGGCCCTGACCGGGAATCGAACCGGGACCCTCTGGTTCCCAGCCCGCGCTCAATCCACTGAGCCACAACAGCTGGGCAATGTGATACTCTTTTATCATTTATAGTCTATATTTCAGTTTCATCAGTTGTCCCATGAATGTCCTTTTTAGGCTAATTTTTTCCCTCCAGTCCAGGATCCAATGCAGGATCTCTCATCATGCGTAGTTTTTTGTAGCCTTCTTTGTTCCGGAATAGTTCTTCGGCCTTTTTTGTCTTTCAAGACCTTTCCATCTTTGAAGAGTGTAAATCAGTTGTTTGTAGAATTTGCCTGAGTATGGATTTGTCTGGTGTTTCCTCATGGTGTGGTTGAGGTTACACGTTCCTGGCAGGAATTAACTATAGAAATAATGGGTCCTTCTGAGTGTATTGTATAAACAGGCACATTGTATCAGTTTGTACCAGCCATGGAAGTGTTAACTCTGCAATTGATTTCTTTTTTAAATTTTTATTTTTTAATTTGAGAGAGAGAGAGAGAGACATGGATTTCTTGTTCCACTTATTTATCCCTCTAGTGGTTGATCCTTGTATGTGCCGTGACCAGAGATCGAACCCGCAACCTTGGTGAATCGGGACGACATGTTAAGCCGCTGAGCCGCCCTGCCAGGGCAGTGCTCACTCTGATGACTTAGTTTAGGTGGTGTCCACCCAGTTTCTCAAGTGTAAAGTTGCTAATTTCCCCTTTACAATTAATAAGAAATTTGTGGGGAATTAATTTCAGACTATGTAAACATCCTATTCCTCATCAACCTTTGATTCACAGGCTTTCGTGTGTGTTGATGGATACGGTAGTTGCAAAGTGATGATATTTCCAGCTCCATCAGCTGCATGGAAACACTCTAGAGTTCTTTTTCACTGAATAGTGTAGTGCAACCTTTTTTGCATGTTGCTACTTAATTACTCTTGAAATGGTTATACCAGTATTGACTTGACCATTTCCCTATTATTGGATGTTTAGGCTGTTTTCTGTTTTAAAATTAAATTTATTGAGATAACATTGTTTAACGACATTACATAAATTTCAGCTGGACAACTTTACAGTATGTTTTCTGTTTTGCAAGATGAGTAATACCACAGTGAACCATTTCTTGCATAGGACTTTTTTCCTTCCTTGAGATTATTTCCTTCAGCTCAATTTCCTGGAAGAGTTTTGCTAGATTGGAGGCTCTCTTCTCTTTAAAAAACTTGGGCAAACATTAAAAAAAAGAAAGAAAAACTCGCTACAAAAACAAATCAGCCTCGCAGATGATTTCTGCTCTGAGCGTCTTCATCCTGCCCTTCCTGGTACAAAGACTGGAAGGACTTAGAACCCTGCCTTGTGGCAGACTTCTGGTCTTGGACTCGCTGTCACATGGTCTGGAGGAGAATTTCCTGAGTGACTGGTGACCATGAGTGGGCGAGGATGCATTGTGTTTGACATGTGTGGAGAGGAATTACCTAAATGATCACTGGGGACTGTAGTCGGTAAAAATAAAGTTTATTTTTATAAAGGGCATCTAGAAGCTTCATTCAGTCATAGATTTTACAGTCCCGGGGACTCCAGGATGTCAAAGAGTTTTTGTGTTTTTAAAGTACAGCTTTTTGCTCAGGTCTCCTCCCCTCCTGCAAGCATGTTTAAAGTGCTGGGTGGATGCTAATGCCTCTGAGCACACTGTGCCTATGCCTCCAGGAGCTGGGCTGAATTTCACTAAAAGTTGGAGATCTGAGTTTCAGGTAGAGAGGTTGAGTAGTAATAATGAATTGTGGCTGGAAAGAAGTTAGCATCTTCTAGCCATCTTGCCTTATCTCCAAACTACCAGCTGCAGCCCCAGCTGTGTACCTACTGTGTTTTAGCCCTGGCCTAAACACGTACCGTAACTTGAGCAGCTCAGCTTGGCTGGGCTCTGTGGTGGTGTAGAAGAGGCAGCGCTTGTCTTTCTGGAGTTAACAATGTTTACCAGGAAACTGAGCGAAAGAACAGCATGAAGGTGATGAAAACTAAAGTCATTTAGTGGCCTCCCGTGCCCTCTTCCTTTTACTGTGGAATGCAGCTTGGCTCCAAAGAGAAACAACACCGAACTTTCAGGAAGTGAGCCAGAAGACCCTTGGCTCCCAATTTATTTACTCTTCAAAGCTTGTTTAATCAGGGGCTTATCTCCTGGTCCTGATGAGAGAATAACTTACTTAAAACGAAGGTGACTGCTGCTTGGTTTGCTCATGATTTGTAAGCCTGGCTGTTGCCCCTCCTCTTGGTCCTGGACCATGCCTAGTAAATACTCCGAGTAAATATGGAAAGTTTCCTGGAGACCGCTGTTGGCTGGCCATATATTTAGATGCTTTGCACTAAGGCAAAAACAATACTTATAAAAATAATTACTCTTTGGAATGTTGCAAAGTAAGACAGAGGATAGAGAAAGAAATTGCATAGTTATAGCTATGAAAAGCTAGCCGAATCATTACTATATTGGATTGGAGGGAGGTATTTTTCTTAGGGCCATCTGCTATAGATGATTTATAACTAGGGGTATATTATTTACTCAGGTGGCTTTGACACTTCCCTTTAAAAAATAATACAGCCAACTACATCTGAAAATCATCTGTCCCATGGAAAAAGTCGGACACCATTTGAATGTACATCATTATTATTACAACTGTGCGGGGGAAGATCCAATGTAAAAAGCCTGGGGGAATACGTGATATGGGGCACTGTTGTTTCTGAGCTAATGGGCATTTTCTTTGCATCTCCTCCTATTCATGGCCATTGCTCACTTTCCGTAATGCTGAATCGTCTTACAGTTTTTAAAGTCATCACATTCCTAGAATCTTCTAATGATTTCAAAGTCCTGCATACTTTCCCCTTTGGATTACAGAATCTAAATTGAATAGCTGTTTGACAGTTTGTGTGAAATACCTCAGGTGTATGCCTTTTTAATGCTATGCATTTATCTTAAGGAAATGTTTAAAGATATGACCAAAGATTTATGTTAATAAATATTAATTAAAATGTTATTATATAATTGTGAAAAATCGAAAACAACCTAAATACCTGGCGAGAGAGATGGTTAAAATATAATGGAATTTTAAGCATCCATTACAAAAGCAATTTTTGCTAAAACTTAATGATGGGAAAAGACTCACAAAATAATAAGTTAAAGAAGCTATAAAACTATATTTTGTGTGATGTTAAAGTTGTAAAACATACCATAAAGAAACCAAGGGAAAATAAGAAAGAGATGCAAATGTTATGTGTTGGAGTTGTAGGTAATAATTTTTTTCCCTCGTCTGTATTTGAGATTTCCAATGATGAGCACATGTTCCTTTTATAATTAAAAACAAAATCCTATTTTCTGGGAAGGAAATTACTTGTAATTCATCTCCAAGGCCTGGTTCAGATGTCACTCTGTCTTCGGATCACCTGTGTGGCCGTGGTTTCTTGTTCGTCCAGCTCTGAGAGCACACTGTACCTCCCTGAACTCCGACCTCCTGGGCCTCGGGTTACGGTCACTGAGCCCCTCTTTTGTATTTCTCTTAGATATTTAGGCTTCTTTGCTGAATTTATCTCTTTTTTCCCCCCTCTTTCTTCTCCAAAGAAATACACCCCCTCGGACCCTGCTTTTGCTTATGCACAGCTAACCCACGATGAGCTGATCCAGCTGGTCCTCAAACAGAAAGAAACAATAAGCAAGAAAGAGTTCCAGGTTCGCGAGCTGGAGGACTACATCGACAACCTGCTGGTCAGGGTCATGGAAGAAACCCCCAACATCCTCCGGGTTCCTGCTCAGGTCGGCAAAAAGGCGGGAAAGCTGTGAAAGGTCGGCGCACAGCACGGGGACTCTTCTGTGCGTTTGCTTCCGCCGCCTCCTGAGGTCGAGGACTCCGTGTGCCTGACAGTAGCACACAGGCTCCAAGTCCCCATCTCCCTTGCATGTCATCTGGCAGGAGGCAGCCCTGCCGCCAGGAGCCCAGTTAATTATTACAATGAATCTCTTACTGTACATTCCCAGGGTGTTATTTTTAAATGCCACTGTGCCTTACGTTGTAAATCCTTCATGTCTGGACCAAAGACATGGTCATAAGATCTGACACTGGCCCAGAGATTCACATGGTGCCAGGGGTATCAATATATTTTCTACATTGGGGTTTCCTTTCTTTGATGTTGAGATTCTAAAATACGTATCCCCCTGGTCGTGAATGCTTGGAGTGAAATGAGAAGGTGCTGTGTTACACATCCTTTCTTGGCTGTTGAGTAGCTCAGGTGTGGCTTTTTGGCTGCAGATGCTAAATTTTGATACCATGTCAACCTCACAGGCTTCTTAGACTTGGTCTCGATTGGACTGGAGCAGGTGAGTGCAGGGAAAACCTTTGTGCGTGCCTTGTAGATTCGGAACAAGTTGCCTTTTCTAAACACCAGCGTCCACTACTTTCTAGCCTTACAGTGTGCCAGGGCCCTGGAGAAGTGTAATAGAACGAGGGGAGTGCGAGAGTCACTGTGCACTCAGTTAGGGGGAGTTGGTCCGAGTCCTCGCATGACAGCAGGGTCCCTGCTGGCTAGCATGGCCTCGTCAGTGCCTTGGTAAGGGACTGGGTGGCCCAAGCCTTCCTGAAACCGCTCCACCAGGTATGGAATGATTTTAGGAGGATTCCTACGGCCTTTTCCCTTGTGCCTTAGCTTTCTGGTTTCCTAGGCAGCTCTTCCTGGTGTTTTTCTGCCTTGCTATAAAATTGTAAAGAGCAAGAAGATGATACTGATTTTGGGATTGATGCATTTTAAAAACTAGATTAATATACATATTTTTAAAAAAAATTAGGACCCTTGCCCTCTTCTTAATATGTCAGTTCAGGTTCTTCAGATAGTTTCAATGTTAGTAACCTAATATTGGAATTAGAAGGGTTCTGTATTACTCATTTTTTTCTCCTGGTTATGACAGAATCTCGGCAGATCTTGACCTCTCTCTGGGGGAGGAATATCACCGGCCAGTGGGGTGGGCAAGGGTGGCAGTATCAGCAAGTATTAAACTGGGAATCTCTTCTTCGTATGTTCTTGTTATATTGAGGTTGAGAGGCAAGATCGTTGGCAGTAGAATTTCTTTTCAAAATCATGTTTGCTTCAAGGACCCTTGCCCTCTTCTTAATATGCCAGCTCAGGTTCTTCAGATAGTTTCAATGTTAGTAACCTAATATTGGAATTAGAAGGGTTCTGTATTACTCATTTTTTTCTCCTGGTTATGACAGAATCTCGGCAGATCTTGACCTCTCCCTGGGGGAGGAATATCACCGGCCAGTGGGGTGGGCAAGGGTGGCAGTATCAGCAAGTATTAAACTGGGAATCTCTTCTTCGTATGTTCTTGTTATATTGAGGTTGAGAGGCAAGATTGTTGGCAGTAGAATCTTTTCAAAATCATGTTTGCTTCAACCGTAGTGATATCAGAGCACTTTAATCTGAAGGATGATACTGTAACTTGATTTATCTAATTAGCTTTTAATTATCTCTAACTATTTTATTTAATTCATTCCTATAGTACTGGGGACCATTGTAAACTTCTCCGATGACTTGTATTTTTGTAGTCCTATGAAACTTATTTACATACCTACAAAGAGAACTGTATATTCACTTGAACTCTGAAAATGTACATGTATATATTTGTTCTGCAACATGTTTTTTACTTGACATAAATGTGTTTTGACTGTGATAACCCAAGTGCACTGGGGGGCAGGCATGCTCTGAATGGTTTCTCCTTTGATGAGCTGGCGTGGAGACCTGCGCTGTTCAGCGGGGCTGCTGGGTTTGGAGATTGCTGCTGGAACCTCGGGTGTGTCCCTCGGTCTGTATGTGAAAAGGACGTCTGGGTGGAGGAGCGAATTCCTGTGCTCTGAAATGCCACTTGGGAACTCTGGAGAATGAAGGACAATTTACTTCAAGGGTGTCTGGTTTCTACCACTGCTGGGGGAAAAAATTTGATTTATAGTATTCCTGTATCTCTCAAAGTGGCTAGCCTGAAGGTCATTAGTTAATAACTGTCCTTGAGGACTCTGCTTTGGGGGAGAATTTATCTAAGAAAAGCTTTAGTCCGCTCTGAGCCAGTAGCAGAGCTTGTTGAGTTGGAGGGCGGGACTCCTGTGCCTGGCGTGTGTCTGGAGGCCTGTGCGTGACCTGTAGGAGAACTGGGATGTGAATGCTCATGTCCCAGCTGCTGTGAACGCTAACCTAATGGAGGGGCCCTGGGCGCAGGCTGTTCTCGGGAGAAGCAGGGGCGGCTCTCTTCTTGGCCTTGCCGAGCTGCCTCCAGAAAGAACAGTCAGTCCTTTAGGGAAGCATCAGATTAAATACCAAACACTTGGCAGTAAATTTCAACCGGAGGTCAGCTCCATGAAAAAAATGTCAACCCTTTGCTTGGTTGTTTCATGTCATCTCATTCCTTGGACTTCGACAGGTATCCTGTCCTTCCCTTTTATTCCTCTGTTAACCTTCTCAGGGTAGCATAATGGCAAAGGAGAAAGTCTGCCCTTGGCCATGCGGAGCAGCAGTTCACCTGAGAGGTGTGTGCCTGTATGCACGCACCAGTGGATGCATGTGTGTGGTCCCGGCTTTGCTGACAGTGGGACCCCAAAAGGGCATCGAGGGAGGAAGGTCCGTGACTCAGCCACATGCTGTACTGAAGGCCAGAGGCAACTGAATGTTAAATGATCAGGATCTTTCCTTCCTGGGTCCCTTTTCCCAACTGCCTCTTCTCTCTTTTTTAGAACTACTACTAATTCCTCGAGGCTGAAAGAATAATTGTCTTAGGTGGAGAATGAAATCTTGTAGTGTCCACATACCAATCTCAACTCTGGTTTCTCGGTGTCTGTTCTGTGACCACTCACCTGACCTCTTTCTCCCTCCGACTCTTGAAGGATCGCCCAGTGTTTTTGGATTGTAGAGTTATTTCCTGCTTTGTTACTTTGGGAATTTTGAATTTCTCTGATTTTGTTCTTAAGAAGTAACCTAGAATTTCCTACAACACTAAATAAAATGGTACTACCTTTTAAAGATTTCTGTGTGTGGTTTAGTAGGGGTGCAATAAAAATTCCTCTGTCTTCCCGGACCATGTCCCTTGGGGGTGTTGGGTGGGTGACCAGTGTGTTTCTCACCCTCTGAGAATCTCTCACCTGCATGCCTACTGCTGCCGCCTTGCCTGGTGGCCAGGGGTCCCGATGCCCTTTCTCGTCCAGAGGATGGAACACCTTTCTCTGACATACACCTCACCTTGGCCTGCTGCAGCGACTGTGGGCTCTCACGGAGCCAAGTGAAAGCTGCTTCTGTCCTTGCATATCCAATATTCATTTTCAGACTGAACCTTGACTGCAAAAGGAAGGCCCACTTATTGAGTTCCCACCGTTCACTAAGCACACCCATCCCCATCCCCCCACTTGGTCTGTAGATTTCTCTGAGTAATGTTATACATATTCCTGGGGGCAGGGGAAAAGAAATCCTACATTCCTCACTGCCAAGAGGTAACTACTGTTTTGATCTGTTGTTCCAGCATTTCCCCCTTATACAAATAGATACATTTTTAAATAAAAATGAGAACACGCAGTACAGAGTGTTCAGAACATTTCTGCATGCCTTTAGCTAATCTGCAACAAGAACCAGTAGCGATTCTGAGGGAGCATCTGCCCCAGCGAGCCACCCCTACCACAGAAGAGCTGTGGCAGTTGCAAAGATGATCGAAGTCACTGCCAGCTCAGGTTATCATCCCAGCCACCTCTGGTGAGAATGAGGACTTGCTGGGGGGACACCCTGTCTTCCACCCCCATGGAAAACTGTCCCAGGGTGTAGTGACCACTGTTTGAAATGGCCAAAGTGTCAGCAGCATCGAACCCAGTCTCTAGGCAAACGGATCCCGTGCCTGAGAGTTCCCATCAGTTAATGTCTTTCGTGATCTGCAGTCTTCCCTGTGCAGGGAAAGCAGGACCTGTCACTCCATATTCAAAGCTGGCTTCCTAGAGCTCTGTGGGGCCAGCATATTCCAGAGCCACAGAACCTCCCGAGGGAGAATGTCCTCACTTAACCTTTTGCTGTTCAACTATTTTACACAGAAACTTGTATCCTGAGCCCTGGAAATTGTCACCTTGGTGACAGTGATAGGCTCCGGTGGCGTGGAGAGAAAGCTGCTTCTGTCCTTGCATATCAAATGCTCACTTCAGGCTGAAACTCGACTGCAGGAGGAGTTCCTACTGTTCACTCAGCACTGACTTCTCATCCTCATTGAAGCAGATCTAAGATCTCCATTATGCAGATGAGTCTCGGCCTCAGAACTTTAGTTGGCCTAGGGTTACACAGTGAGTAGTTAAGGAAGAATTTGAACTCACCTGTCTGACCTGGAGGGCTGGAACAGGAGCAGCACACACGGCCTGTTTCCTGTTTTTGTACCGCTGTCAAGCCAAGAATGATTTTTACTTTTTTTTTTGGCTCAAATGTAGGATAAATAAGTCTAGAGATCTAATGCACACAATGATAACCACAGTCAACCACACAACCCTGAATGCTGGAGATTTTTACATTTTTTAATCATTTAAAAAAATCAAAATGACACTATTTTATGACACATGAAAATTACATGGAATTCAAATTTCAGTGTCCGCAGAGTTTTACTGGAATACAGCCGGGCTCATTTTCTTGTCTATGACTCTTTCCACGCGACAGCAGCAGATGAGAGCAGCTGCAACAGAAACTTTATCATATGCCGAACCTAAATATTTGTTATTTGGCCCTTTACAGAAAAATTTGCTGACCCCTAGTTTAGGATCACTTTGGGGGTCAAGAAGATAATGTTCTGATTCACTTGGAATCCTGGACAGTTGGAGTAGGCAGGGAAAATGAAGACCACATAACTCAATCCTCCCTCCAGAGGAGCCCAGATAAGCCACTCAGGCTCCCTGAGGTGGGGAGTTCCGGATAAGGTGACAGGTATTCAGGCTCTCCGTCTGTGTGGCGAATGGGGGGCCTGTGACCACCCCCTTAGAGCTATCAGATGCCTTTGTTCTTAGGAGTTCAAGAAAGCAAACACACCAATCCTCATCCCAGGAGAGGGACAATGTGTTGGGGTTGCAGAATAAACAACGCGAGAGGGAAAAGTGCGTATGAGTGAGGGGAGGGAGTCCTGGCCGTGCTCTGCACGGTGGCTGTGCCCGTGAGTGCTGGTGAAGAACAGTGTCCACGACAGAACTGAGGCGCTGGGAAGGAAATCCTGTCAGAACAGCTCGAGGGCCCGAGCCGGCTGCCAGGCTTAGTGTGACGGAGCAGAGAGTGTTCTTGGGGCTCAGAGTGAAACTGGTGTAGAGTGACATTTCAGTCAGCCGAGCTGGGAGGAGCAGAGAGGCGAGGCCTGATTAAGGGCCTCAGAGCAGCCCAACTCTCCCTAGTTACTTGCTCTAGACTGGAAAGTGTGTGTTGCTTCCGACAGGCCCACCTAGGATGGGCATTCCCAGGGGTGAAGGGCTCTTTCCTGGGCACCAGCCCTCACTGTAGGAGGTGTTCCTGGGACCCAGGGATGAAAAAGCCAGATCATTGCCTCAGAGACTTTCAATCAAAAGGCACGTCAGGAAGTCTTTAGGGGAAATAAGATTTTTTTTTCCCCCTCAATAAATTACTTTGGAAAAAAAAAAAAAGGCAAGTCAGACAGGCAAACAACAAAGAAGAATGCACACATCTAGCCACGAGAGGACTGGGGGAGAGCTTCCTTCGGGTCCCAGACCATCAGTGCCTTCCTCTTTGGTCTCCTTTCCAGAAAGAACTCTGGCCTTAATTAAGGTCAGTATTTCCCATCTGAACCATGGCTGGGGTGGCCTTTCCGATAGCCTCCCCTCCCCAGCAGCTTTCTACTCAAATCCAACCCATTCTGGGCACTCAGCATTCTAAAAGCCTGTGTATCAGGTACCTGTGAGCTCCGGTGATACTGAGATAAGAAACATGGTTCCGGTTTCACAGATGGGGGTGAGGGAGAAGGGCTAGAGGAGCATCTATTAAACAAATCATCACTATTGTTGAACGATGGTAACTCTCAGAAGTGTTTCTAGCAGTGGGAAGGGCACTGGGGGTGATGTATCTGTCCTGGTTTTCCAGAAGAAGGCAAATCAATTTTCTAAATAAATTTCTTCTTGGGAAAGTGGAAAACCCCGAACTTACACGTCTTGGTAGAGTGCGCCACCTTCTGGCCGGGTTCCTGCCCATCTCCCAACCTGTTAGTGTCTGAGGGCAAGGCCCTCTTATGCTATCACACACCTGTGACTGGAAAGGAAAATCACCCCTCCACCCCTTACAGGTGCTGGTTGGTGGATCGTAACATTGCTCTTCTACTTTACTATATGTCATGTGGGAGAAAGCAGAATTTTAAGACGTCTGTCATGTGTAGATGACTTTAATAAAATCCCACTTTCAACAAAACGCAGTTATGTTCAAGATCTGTACACAATTAGGGATGGGAGGAATCTTATGCTGTTCTTGCTTGATAGTATAAAGAGCTACTCTCATTGCCGATTATGTTGTTTTTAGGGACATGTTTCCCTCCTCAGTAAGAATGTCGACTGTACTGTCTAAAGCTAACTCAGAAATTCCGAGGTGTGTGTGCACACGAGCGTGCAAGTATGTCTCAATATTTATCTGCTAGACAACCAGCAATCAATCCTCATCACATACATCACACTAGTGGGGAAGTCTAGGAGAAAGGGGATTTGAAATGCCCAAGGCTGATGCATGGATATAGACAACGTGCCATCTTTTTTTGTCATAGATGTCCTTGTTCCTTTGCCATCAAGGGAATTCACAGTCTCATTAGGCACTATGGAGCCTTCTATACCTGACCGCTGATTATAGCTCTTTTCAAAAAACCTATAGCTCTGTCTGATGAGATTCCTTTCATTGTAAGACTCAAATGCTCTGTTTGAGGGTTAACTGGATGCATGGCCTTGACACTTCAGACTAATAAGCACCATTTTTCTTTAGGATTTTTTTTTCAGCTCTAGGATGCACGATAATTTACTGATCTTCTAAAGAAAGCAGCTGTAACCTGTATCTCATTCCTCAAGGGAGTGTGTAATCCTATTTGTTAAGGGGCTAACAAGACACTCTTACCTTTCAATTCATTCTGCATAAGTGCTGTTTGGTTTTCTGTTCTCAACGGGAAGGGATGAACTCATTCTGCACCCCCGATTCCCAGCGCAAGGTTGAAATTTCGCCCAGAACATCTACAGTCTACTAATGCCAGAGGCTCTGCAATTCCCCATTATTAGCCTGAAAAAGAGAAAAGGTCCACATTTGCTATAATGACTCCCATCTGCTTCCTTGGAGTCATTAGGACAGGCCTCTGCTGTGCCTGTCATTTAACGCGACTTCCTTATTTTTCAGACACAGCTGATTCTAAAACTCCCAAGCATTAACATATTTATTATTAGAGTGCAGTATATATTTACTTATAGGGAAATTTACTCTCTTTTTGGTGACTTGATTTATACTCAAACATGATGTAATTTTTAATTATTAAGCTTGGATTTCTGTAATAGTATCAAGTTTGCTTAAGATTCTTTGATCTATACTAGCAACTTTCAAACAGTGTGCCACAGGAATTTTTAAAACATGCAATACATGACTATTTAGTTAGGGCTGCTGACCTCCTTTCCCCGAGACTGTCAAATAAAAAAACGACAACAGCCAACACAATAGCCATTCCGTGTGAATGAATCAAAATTATACCTATTTTTTGTCAGATAGTAAAAAAATATATTTCCTGGTGTGCTGTACAGTTTTAATAATTAATTTATGTGTGGCATGAGATGAAAAAGGTTGAAAACCGCTGATCTATACTATACCAAGCTATACCAAGGAAATTTGGAGCCAGAATCTTGGAGCATCTTAAAGCTCAAACTTTTTTAAAAACATGTACATCTGCCTGAACCCTTCACTTTGCCAAAAGCTACACCACTCCATATTCTTTCATTCCAACTCCCTGAGACATTGCTTGCCTAGCCTCTAGAACATTTGAGTTTGCCACTCTGGATTTTAATGCTATTCCCTCATTCTACGGCTGAGAAAAACAGACTGCAAAGAGGGGCAACAAATTGCTTGGGGAAGCCGCTCTAGAAGGTAGAACGCAATTTCCTACTCTCACTACACTACTCTCTCTTTTAGGGACTTACCGTACTTTATCCACGGTCAAAATCAACATTCGTTACCCAGTAGAAATGGAGAATCTAGGATTCCCCTAGCGTCTTATGAAAAAAAAGAAGTTGTTTGTGGATGGCAACAATTTCTTGCCTATTACGTGGGTCCACGTAGGCACAACATTCACCCAAATTCAACCCCCAGTCTGACCTGCCTTAAACCCCCTGCAGATAACTGGGAAGCCAAAGACATAGTCCAGGCCAGGAACCTCCTCTCCTAGCTTACGTTTTCACCCGAATCTACAAAGGAACGGACCGGAAGTAGCGTGCCGTCGCGGAGCGGAGAGAACTACTCATACCACGGTCGCGCTGGCCGGAAGAAAAGGGTGCATACCTTAAAAGGTTCCCCTCTTAGTTCCTGTTTGCGCACAGTTGCTGTCGCAGACGTTGGGTTGGGTGTCAGAAGGCTTCCGCGGCGCTGGACAGGCTGTGAGATGCCAGGCGGGGGCCGATGTCCCGACTGCGGCTCCGCAAACCTTGTGGACGACGCACACTATTCGCAGAGCCAGCTGGTGTGTTCTGACTGCGGCTGCGTGGTCACCGAGGGCGTTCTCACTACCACCTTCAGCGACGAGGGCAACCTCCGAGGTACCTGTGCCGTCCTTTCCAGGGTAGAGCCTGGGGCAGTGGAGGGACTGAAATCATATTTCTCTCCTGCTCACTCCTTGTCACGTACACACTTAAGTACGAGAAAAAACAACCTAAAGTGAACGAGTGAGCCGCAGAAGGTTAGGGACTACCATTCACGTGTGTTTTCCTAGCATCTAGTAAAATAGCGGGCACGTATAGTAAGTATAAAAAAGTTCAATAAATGAAACAAAGAGAAACAAAGTTCCGCTCAGTTTACTCAGTGTGGTCGTGGTGGATATATTGTGGCTTAACTCTACAAATACAGCAAGCACATGCTATTGCCCCGAAGTAGTTTTTAGTACTAATTGGCAAAGCATATATATATATTTTTTTCCTTTAAGTTTGCTTTCCAAGTCCCTGATTAGTGTAGCCCTCAAAATCCGCAGCTGGGAAAATTGCCCGGATTGGATGTATGCGAGGATGCAAATTTGAATTGACATTTACAAAAACTTGGAACTCTTGGTACTTCAGTACAGTCCTAATCTTCCCCAATGCCGGTGTTTGATAGTGCTTGTGGACATAGACAACCAGATGGACCTTTAGTGTGCATAGATGGGCACCTTCTGTGAGACAGCAAGCAGATGCCTAATGATTTGAATTCTGCTCTCCGGCTTTGTGTGGTGGGAGCGCAGGGGTCTGGTGGATAAATGCTAAACAAGCTATTTGTTGTCCCCCGCACCCCTCCCTTTTTTTCTTCAGAAGTAACATATTCCCGAAGCACAGGGGAAAATGAACAAGTTACTCGCAGTCAGCAACAAGGTAAGAATCAACCTTTTGTGACACAGTGGCTTTAAAGAAAATTCTCCTGATGGTGTGTGCTTGCTTTCCCTGATTTCAGCGTTACCATGTAGGGTAGAGCAGAAGAGAGTGGCAATTAGACATAAAGAATGGAGACGGTTCTAGGAGAGGCAGTGTAAGTTTTGGGTTTGCTCAGGGGTATGTTTGAGGTAGACTCAAGGAGTTCAGATCAAAATTTGCCTTGACCCTGAATCAAGCCAACCTCTCGGAAATGGTGGGCTAAACATGACTTCTTCCCACAAATTACTTTGTGCCTTTAGAGTGATCTACTAGGTGTCGTTGCTGTTATTGTAGGAAGGTACTATATTACTTGTGCATCTCATATCAGAGGCGAGTTTAGGAGAAATTGCTAGGAACTACACAGTAGCTCCTTTGACCCCTCTTACTCTTGCTATGGGTTTTCCTAGGTCTCCGCCGAGTGAGGGACCTCTGTCGAGTTCTGCAGTTGCCATCCACATTTGAGGACACAGCAGTTGCTTACTACCAACAGGCATACCAGCACTCTGGCATCCGTGCTGCCAGGATGCAAAAGAAGGAGGTGTTGGTTGGGTGCTGTGTCTTAATCACCTGCCGGCAGCATAACTGGCCCCTAACCATGGGGACCATCTGCACCCTGCTGTATGCAGACTTGGATATGTTTTCTGGCACCTACATGCAGATAGTGAAGCTTCTGGGGCTGGATGTGCCGTCTCTGTGCTTGACAGACCTGGTAAAGACCTACTGTAGCAGGTACCTGCCTGGTGGGAGACGTGGGGATGGGATGGGTCCTTAGACCTGAATCCTTTTACCTTTGGCTGTCTTTTCTTGACTAAAAGGATGCAGGAGAAAAATCTGTTCTTCCTCTCCTGTGCCTAGTACTACTAAGGTTAATCCGTTGTACATTTCTAGAAGGCTATAATTTTCAAAATGCTTTGTCCTCACAGCAGCCTAATGATGTAGGAAAGTAGGGCTTGGCCTCGGCACAGGGCTTCTCAGTTGCACCACTCGTGTGTGGCCTGCGTGGCTGCATGCGACACCCCTGCCTCAGCGGGATCAACTGTGGATAGAGCTGAAAGAATATGAATTAGTAGATGACAGAGATACAGTTAGAAGCTAACCCTGTTTTTGTTTTGTTTTGCTTTTTAGTAGTTGTATTCTTTAATTTTTTTTTTTTCCTGACAGATATAGCAGAAAGGAAAGGCTATCAGTATCAAAATAGTCTGGAGTTTGAAGCTTGGTTACTTCCTAGCTGGGTGACTATGGGCCAGTTTTCATCTATAAATGCACAAAACAAAGTGTAGAGAAGGCACAAGAACATCTGTAAAGCACTCAGAGGCTGATGGGGGTTGCTCAACAAATGTTAGCTTCCTTCTGCATTCTCCTGCCCTTGACCTCACAAGCAGAAGACTCATTCAGTCTTCTCTCGGTGTCTGCATGAAGCTTGCTGCCCAGCAAGCTTGAGTGTCCCAAGAGGCCAGAACGGCTTGCCCCTCTTGAGCAGACTGTTCTTTCTCACTTTGGAAGAGCAGCCTCCCCATAGGCACTGAGACCAGACCCTCGTTTTGGTTATTTCAGCTTCAGACTGTTTCAAGCCTCCCCATCTGTGCCCGCCAAATACGTGGAAGACAAAGAGAAGATGCTGTCCCGAACACGGCAGTTGGTGGAGCTGGCAGATGAGACGTGGCTGGTGACCGGGCGGCACCCCTTGCCTGTCATCACTGCTGCTGCTTTCTTGGCTTGGCAGTCGCTGCAGCCTGCAGCTCGTCTGACATGTTCCCTGGCCCGATTTTGCAAATTGGCAAATGTGGACCTGCCTTACCCTGCTCCCTCCCGCCTACAGGAGCTGCTGGCTGTGCTGCTGCAGATGGCTGAGCAGCTGGCCTGGTTGCAGGTTCTGAAACTTGACAAACGGTCTGTGGTGAAGCACATCGGTGACCTGCTCCAGCACCGCCACACTTTGATCCGCAAAGCCTTTCGAGAAGGAACAGCGGAAGTGGAGGCCGGGGAGAAGGAGCTGCAGGGACAGGGACAGGGGCAAGGACAGGGAAAAGAGGAAGTGGGTGATAGTCCTGTAGATTTGCCAGAGGGGAAGCGACTGGCTAGTCCTGCCCTTCTCCTCCCACCCTGCATGTTGAAGCCCCCCAAACGGGTCTGCCCCGCCCCCCCTGCCTCCACGGTCACCGGAGAGGAGAACATTTCTGATAGTGAAATAGAGCAGTACTTGCGTACCCCTCAGGAAGTGCGGGACTTCCAGAGAGCCCAAGCTGCCACCAGTAACCCTAACCCTCCTTGATGCACTTTGGGGCTGAGAGGAACACTTCACCCCATTGTGACAGTGACTTGATAAAAGGCTGTCATATGCAGAGAAATAAGTGTGTACAGGTCCTTATGTGTTGTCTTTCCTGTTTAAAGGAACCAAGAGGGGCTCTGCAGCTCAGTGGAGCCCAGGTCCTGGAGGAGAAGTCAGAAGAAATGCAGGGACACTGGGGCTGGGGAGAGTCCTGTTCCTGAGTGCCAGGGAGTGAGGTGCATATGTTTGCATTCTGTGGGGTGGCTTCCCTCCTGGACTGTTGGGCGAGGGTCAGGCGCTGTCCTGCTCCTGGTTTGAATTGGACGTGCTACAGCTGCAGGGCTGACAGGGCCTCCCGACTGACGTGGAGCAGTGGCGTTTCCAACGTTACCTGCCCTCTGAGGGCGGAGACTGGGCAGCTCTTGGCCCTGTGTCCTTTCCTAGGTGTTGGTGGGTTAATGGGTATGGTATCATGAGATCCTCTACCTCGTAACAAAAGGACCGTGGGTGGACTGAGGTTATAGCTCAAAGGGCTTTGCAAAATTTTAATATATTAAAACAAGAGGCATCTGCTAGAAAACATTCTATTGTATAAAACCCGAGCTTTTAAAAACATGTTTTCTTTGGCACTTCTCATCCCCTCCCTCCCCTCTCCCCAGCGTATTGCAAAAAGCTCTCCAGTGCTAAGGCATTGGCAGGGTATGTAAACAGCAGCCAGCATATGTGGAAGAATAATACAAAGCTTTTTTTTTCCTGTCTAATATGGTCTGTGCAGCAAGCATAAATAACAGGATCCATCCCAAGGCGTGTGGGTTTCCTTTCCTCCCCTTTCTTCTTTTACCTTGGTGATCAGGCTGGGGTGACCTGGAGACTGAGGGGGCCTGGACCGGGCCTCGTTTTCATGATGCTGTTTACAAGGCCCCAGGCTCCCTCCACTTTTACTGGGTCCTGTAGTAAAAGGCTGGTGGTTGCTTTTTAGGTTGGGGGAAAAATAGGAGTGCTGGTGTGTAAAAGTGGAGGCTCAGGCCTTGGGGAGCTGTCAGGACCATGCCTACCACCTGGAAGGTGGCCTGGACTTCTGTGCGGCAGGAAGCTGGTTTGATGTCTTGGAGGCTTCCCCCTAACAGTGACCTAGAGATCAAATGATTGGGATGGGTCTTCCATGTGGCCTCACGGAGGCAGGGAAGTACTTCTCCTTAGTCCCTGGGTGTGGGGAGGCTGAGACAGGAGGCACGGGTCTTGTACTTGAACAGAAAGTGCTTCTCCAACACGGCTTGCAGTCCTGTGCTGGAGCCCCTCTTCAGGGCATTGCTTATAGGACTAGGTTTGAGGCATGACTGATGTCAGCCCCAAATCTAAGCACTACTCTCTACTCCTTCAAATTTTCCCTGGGCACTGTCAACCTCTTAGGTGTAGGCCCTTGGCTTTGTCTTCAGGAGCCACCTTGGCGCCCTGCTGTGTGGTATGTGCACCACTCCCGTGGGACGGTATCCCTCCCTACCTGTGCACCCACCCCTCCCCTCCACTTGATCTCCCAAGCTGCCTTTCACACTGCTCCCCCCGCCCCCTTTGCATAGTTAATCCGAAAAGCAGCATCTTGTCACCTCCAGCTGGTCCTGGTCACTTGGCTCATCCGCTAAGGTTGGCTCTCCAGTTAGCCAAAAATGGGTGCGAGAGCGACCCTAGAACCTAGGCACAGATGGCTGACTTCAGAGGAGTGCAGTGAGGGAACGCTGCTCTCATGCTCCTATCTGTGTTTTCCTAATAAGGCCAGTGACCACCAGTGAGACAGGTGGACAAGATGCGCGGAGCACCTTCAGAGGAGCCTGCCTGGGCTGGGCCGGGCAGGGCGGGTCCACTATTCATCACTCCAGGCTGACAGAACCACCCCTACCCTGGACGGCACTGAAAACTGCCCAGACTAGCCTGGGCTGAGACAAAAACTATCCTGCCCTGGCTCTGGGATTGTCTGTCGCTACCCCAGAGGGATGGCCCTCTTGGCGGTGGCAACCTCTGCATATTCCTTACCCCAACCTCCAGAACTAAAGCTGCTGAGCCCGGGTGCAGCCCTGGGCACTTCCACCTCAAACCTGTTGACGTACCGACAGACGTCTTTGAGGCCCCCGAGAAGCCGGGCTAACAAACCCGTGTGGCCAGCATGTCCTAAAGTGTCACTTGACCCGCCCTAGACGGTGGTCTCGCTCTTCCAGAGGCCCGTCTTCATGCAGCCGCCCCCGACCGCCTCGGCGCCGGAGGCCATGGTGATGTCGTCGTACTTGCCGCCTTTGGGGGCGCCGTTCAGACTGGCGGTGTTGAGCGGGTAGGAGCGGCGCTTGCTTTCCTTCTCCAGCACGCCCTTGAGGTTGTCGCGACTGGCGCTGCGGCGCTGGCCCGGCCTTCCGGCCTCTGGGAGCGGCGCGGCGCTCGTGTCGCTGCCCTCCGACGGCGTGAGCGTGGGCTCGCCCTCCAGCTGGAGGCGGGCGCCAGGGCTGTTGCAGCTGCTGCCCGGGTAGCTGTCGGACGGGCTGTTGTGCAGGCTGCCGCTCTCACTGGACAGTAGCTCGGGCGCCCCGGCCGCCGCGCCCCCGCGCAGTGCCTTGAGCCGGTTCTTGCCGCCTGCCTCCCCCGTGCGGTGCCCTTTGGCCCGACTCTTGTGCACTCGGCGCCCGTGGGGCAGGTTGTTGGGGTGGCGGGGGGCGAGGCTCCCTCGGGAGCCCACGGGCTCTGGCTCCCCTTCCCCACGCGCCACCACCCCTGCCTCGCACACCTGACTTTGGGCCAACTGCAGATTGGTGAGCTTGCAAGGGCCCAAAGGCGGTGCATGGCCACCACTGCTGCCACTCGGGGATGACTTAAGGGAGGCGGGTCCCTCTCCGAACACTGGGGAACCGTCGTCGGGGACGGAGGCAGGCACGGCTGGGGGTGAGGCGCGCGAGGGCGAGGCAGGGGGGCAGCAGGTGCGCCAGGAGGCCCTAACGTCCCTGCGCCTGGCACAGTGGTGGGTGAAGACGAAGAGGCCCAGGGCCGAGGCTGCCACCCCGTACAGACAGCTGCACACCACCCGGGGCAGCCAGCGCTGGGACACTGCCAGAGCCCCAGAGGCCCACATGGCCAGGTACAGGAAATGCGTGGTCACCAGCGCCCCCAGCTGGACTCCCGGAGAATAGAGGCCATCAATATCCTCTGGGGGTCCAGGCGTCACCATCCCCGCGCTCCCGGTAGCCAGAAGGGAACCTGAGTCACTCAGGAGGGGGCCGCTGCTCCTGAGCCTGGTGGAACCTCTCAGCTCCTCCCCTGGGTCCAGGGAGACCCTGCTTGTGCCCCCCTTTGAGCTCTGTGCCAGAGGACCCCTCAAACGCAGCCCTGCACACAGGAAATAGATCCAGGTGATCAGCAGAATCAAAGCCACGGGGATGTAGAAGGCTCCTAGGCTTGGACGCCACACCAGCCAGCAGCTGAGGGGAGACACAGGCAGCGGATGAGGAGGGGGCGCAAGTCTGAGGCTGGGCCCATAGGCTGGGTGGTTGGGGACGCAGAGGATACAGTGAGTTGACAGGCAGAGACTGGCTTAGTCAACATGCACGGGCTTGGGTGGGAGCACTGGCTGGGTGGGCCCAGCAGGTGCCCCTGCCAGTGGAGTAGAGGCATCTGGTGCTGGGGTGGGTAGGTGTGGGGCAGGCAGGCAGGCAGGCAGGCAGGCAGGCAGGCAGGCAGCGTGCTCACTAGGGGCTGTGGTCCCGGTAGTTGTGGATGTTGACAGCAGCTGTGATGCCACAGATAATGAGTGGGATCCCTCCGGCGATCAGATAGAACCTGGAGAGGAATGGGTTGGGGGGGTTGTTACAGAGATAGGGAACAAGGGAAAGGAACAGGTGCTCAGAACCCTTGACTCAGGGTCTCTGTCCCTTTTCCCTTCTCCTTTCCCCTTTAAATTCTGTGAGAATTTTTTTCCCCCAGGGATGCAAGGCCCCTACAGGGCAGGCTTGTAGCTCCCTAGGGGGCGTGGCCAAGACTATTCTCAGGGACAGAGGCCAAACGGCTCGCTCTCATCCTAAGTGCAGAAGTCACAGGGCGCCACTCAGGTTCCCGGGACCCGCTCAGTGCCCTTCCCTGGTCGTCCTGTAGTCACTTCCTCCCCTGGCCTGTCAGGCCTGAGAAGCCCCAAGGATGCGCCCACTGCCTGCCTGCAGCACCTGGCGCGACCCAGGGCCTCGCCTCTCCTGTCTCTGGAGCATGGTTTCCCAGGACCTCGGGCCTACCCTGCATCCACCCGGAGAGAATCGATTCAGGTCGGAACCACCCTCTGAGCCCTTCCCCACTGCAGAGCTGACATCGGGAAGCATGTACCGGAGCATGGGGCGGGGAGCAGACGGGGCAGGGTCCCCTTCCTGTGGGGGGGGCGCCCTCCAGGTGAGCTCCTTGTGGAGGACGCGGGCCTTCACACCCATCCAGAGCAGTGTGGACAGTGAGGAGTAGTGCAGGGTGATGCCCACCTGCGGGATCAAGGCGCTAGGCTGGGACAGCTACCAGATCAGGGGGGCTGGGCTGCTACCGCTGGTGCCAGGCCAGAGCCTCAGCCCCGCAGGGTGCTCCCCTCCTCCCATAATCCCAGGTCCCAGCTCCACCCAGACCATCCCCCAGGTTCCGTCCCTGCTATTAACCTCTCTACTTCCACACCACATTTCCCCCCACTCTGGTGACTCTCCATGACCTTGTTATTGCTGTTTGGTTCGTCCTCAACCTCTCTTCCGTTGCAGGTCCCCACTTTGAAGTCCCACATCCTGGTTTCTCTGCTTCTTACCGCCTTCTACTCTCATGCTCCCCTCCCCCGAAAGTAAGACTGGACACAGAACAAAGGAGCTGGGGCCTGTTAGCGTGAGCCCCCCCCCCACCTCCCTACTGCCTAGGCTGCCATCACTAACCTTGGAGCTCCCCCAGCCACCACCCTAGCCCCCTCTCCTCTTACCGCCTGGCACACCATCTTGTAGTTGGTGAGTGTGATGCCTCCTGCAAAGACGGCGGAGGTCATGGCCATGTGGAAGCACAGGTTCAGCAGCATGTGCCAGCCCTTCCGGGACACATGGATGGAGCTGCCCCAGAAACAGTAATTAATGGGCCACCCAGCCCAAGGTCAGGCCCATGGAGTCTCAAGGCCATTGGGGGCACCAAAGCGGGGGTGCAGATATCTGTGTGCATGCATGTGTGTGAATGTGACAGAGGCCCCAGGGCAGGAAGGCCTTAACCCACGAAATGTGCTGTCCAACCCCAGACACTTCAAATAAAATGCTGGGCAAGAGCCTGGGAAAGTGACGCGGCCCATCTGGGAAAGGAACACCTGCCAGTACTGAGACCGTCCCTGCCCCAGCCTTCCCGCCACAGCCTCCCTTCCTGCAAGAGCTCTCACCTGTGGTTGAGGATGTAGGTGATGATGGTGGAGAAGAGGCAGAGCAGCAGCAGGGCAGTGCAGGGGTACACGACCGGGTGCAGCCCTGCGCCTGAGCCCCCCACCTCCCTGGGAAAGGCACTCAGCTCCTGGGAAGAGGAGGAAAGAGGAAGTGTGTGCTAGGCAGCCAGGAGCAGGGGCAAGTCCTCCAGGCCCGTTTTCTTCCCAAGCCTGGTTGGCTTTGGTCCTCAGCGAAGTCCACCTGGGTAGGCAAAGATGTAAGTGCCAGGCATCCGCTCTTAGAAGGCTGGCCTATGTAGCGTTAGCAGTCTACTGCCTACTTTTTGGGGGACTTTTCAGAGGGGGAAGTCTCTGTCTATAATACCGCTGCATGCCTGCTCCGGATCTGGGAAAGTGGAGTGTGAATGTGGTGGGGGGTGGGGGGAGGTAGATAGGGGTGTGTGAAGAGTGTGGCCAGAAAGGAGAGCTGTTGACAGATTTTTCTTCCACTTTAATAATCTGGATCTCAGGGAGTACAGGCTGGGTCTTGGGAGACCAGGCTGAGTAGTTCTGGCTGCTGCTCTCTCATTTCGGGAAAGGAAGCAGGACTTCCCTGTCTCCTGAAAGGTGGGAAGTGTGGGGGAGACCAGAGGGACAATTCCCCGAGTCCTCAGGTGACCAGAGAACCTGCCCCCACCCTCAGCATACCTCCCTGTGCCCTCTCACCACCCAACTGCACTACACTCACCATGAGCACGGCCACATTGCCCAGGTGCTGGCAGTGCAGAGAGCTGACGTTGGGGTGGCTGGAGCGGAGCTGGCAGCCTTCGGAACTCCAGCCCCCAGCCCCGCCTGGCCCCTCCTGGCTCCACCAAGCTGCCACAGGCTCGGACCCCTCAGCCCAGTGCCGCAGCGAGATGGCCACCGGCTCCGTCAGGTTTCCCACACCACAGCCACCTGCGGGGGAAAGGGAGTCCACACAGGCACACGCAAGGCCACAGGAGGCTGGCCGGGCAGGACTGAGCGGCCGCCGAGCAGGCGCGGAAGACCCGTGTGCTGGGCGTGCCCTGGGCTCGGTGGGTAAGAGTTGGATGCCAACGCGGGCCTGCCCTCCGTGTCCTCGGTCTAACGAGGAGACACCAGGGTGAATCAGAACGAAGCACTGGGAGGCGGCCCACTCTAAGTGCCAAAAGAGCGGCGGTGACATGCCCTGAAAGAGGGGACTCCGGGGCTGGGGTCAGGACAAGAAGGTAGAAGGTAAGGCTGAGGGAGCAGAAGCCTCAGTGAGGAGAGGACCCAGAAGGGCGTCCCTGGGAGGCAGAGGTGGGACAGAGGGAGGTCTGGGTGGGCCAACGGTTCGCACGTATAGCCCTTTTGAAATCCGACAGATCTTGTATATAAAATCCGGTGTCTTCCTGAACCTGTTCTCCAATAAGCCCTTTCTTCACGGGATGTCCGCGTCCCCCATCCTCCTTGGAAAGGGTGAGGGCCACCATTCTCGGCCACCTTCACCAGGACGTTAGGGGTGCTGGGGTGAGGGAAGAGCAGGATGAAGGGGCACCGGGGGACACCTAGGAGGGGCCCCACGTGGTACCTGGAGTCCAACCCCTTACTTGTTCCTGCGAAGATGACGGGGGTGGCCACACCGCGCCTCTTGCCGGGTCCCACAGCTCCGGGACGGGAGGCGTTGCCATGGCTGCGGAAGAGGCGGCCGTTTCGGAAGACGAGCAGTTGCAGGGTGCAGTCTGGGGGGGCTGGGGGAGCCAGGGCAGCCGGGAGGGACGAGAACAGACTGGGCGGCAGCTGGATGGAGGCCAGGGCCACGCTGTTCTGGGGTGTGGGGGAGGACACAGGAATTCCTCAGAGAATTCCTCAGAGACGCTGGGATCCCCAGGGACTCTGATGTCCCCAGCCCTCCCTCGCACCTCCCCACCCCCGTTTCTGGGCCCTGCCTCCTCCAGACTCCTGCATCTTGGCATCTCCCCTCTCCGCATCCTCCCTGCCCCGGTGCCCACCTTGATGTGGAAGGATGACAGAGAGACATTGGGCCTCCCGGTGGTGCAGCGGAAGCGCAGCTGCTGGTCAGCCAGGGGCTCCGGCTCAGGTGAGGGGTTCTGGCCAAGGCCTGCGGGCTGGGAGCCCGGCCCACTCGCCTCCCTCCTCTGAAAGGCTGTGCAGGTCAGGCCCACATAGCTGTTTGGCTTGATGAGGTAGGCCTCTAGGGCCACGTTCCTCGAGTTCTAGGGATAGGGAACTTGTCACCCAACGCTTTGAGACACGTGGCTCCCTTCTGGCCTTGTCTTGCCTGATACTGCAGTCCCTCTGCAGATCTGCTCCGGCTGGGCTCCTGTACCCGTTACTCCTCGCTGTCTTCTCCGGGCGTGGCCAGTCTTACGTCTGCCACGGAGTGTCCCCAGTCCCTGGCCATAGGGCCTCCTTCCTCCTAAGGCTCTTCCTCCCACTCATGCACGCCACCTTGTACCTTGCACCCCACTTAACGTGGACTAGTTCTTCCCCAGCTGAGCTGCAGAGCAGGGTCCGTGTCTAACCTCCCGTGTCACCCAAAGGGACCGGCACAATACCTTGCACGTAGAAGGTGCTCTGTCGTGTTGTTAATTGGTTCACGACCCACCACGGGGAACAGAAGTCTCTGTTACCCCCCACTTCATCATCACAGTGTCGCCCCCTACAATTTTTAACGCCTGCCTCACTTCTCCAGGGTCACTGGCCTCCTTCTCTTTGTACCTCCCCTGACTATTTAGGACTTAATTCCACTCGACTAGGAGTCTAGTCAAGTCAGGTGCTCATGCAGGTGCACAGCTGGAGGACCTGCTGCCTGAGACTGAAGTGCTTCCCTTCTGGACAATTCTAAGTCCCCTCCCGGTGCCAGGCCCCCTGAGGAGCTCCCTCCCAGCTGACCCACATTACCACAGAGATGTGCTGGGCGTGGGGGCTCAAGGCGGCACCCCCAATGCGCTCCAGGGCTCCCACGATGCCGCTGCAGGCCTTGTCCTCGCGTTGGGCCAGCCACAGCAGGTGCTCGTCGACCAGCATCAGGTTGCTGGCCATGTCCACCATCACCTCCACCAGCTGGGGGGGGGGGGGCGGCGGGGAGTCGTTGAGGCACGAGCGGGTTTGGGACTCAGAGGCTGGGGTGTGAAAGACTTGAGCAAATGGGGAGCAGGAGGTTTCCAGGGGCCCCAGAGGCCTGGCTGAATCTCACCTCTTTGATCTGGTCGATGTAACCCAAAAATTTCTGGATCATCTGAGCCACATAGACTACGTCCATCATGTCCGAGAAGCTGGCAGCCTCGGCCGTGTACACGCGCAGCTGGTGGGCCAGGGTCAGTGCGTTGGAGGCATTGATGGGCATCTGGGAGTGTTAGGGAAAGAAAGGGGGCGGTCCAATCTTTCTCCGTCTTCCCCAGAAGTGCCCCTAGCGCCCCTCCTCTGTGCTAATGCTTAGGGCGCAGTGCTTGGGGAGAGGGGTCTAGACCACCAGCTGGGTCTAATCAAGACAGGAGGCACGCAGCCCTCACCGGCGTGGCTCAGCTGGTTGGGTGTCAACGCCCAAAGCGAAAGGTGGCCGGTTTGATTCCCAGTCAGGGCACACGTCTGGGTTGTGGGCTTGGTCCCTGATTGGGGTGCATGCAAGAAGCAGCTGATTGATGCTTCTCTCTTGCATCAATGTTTCCTTCCCTCCTTTCCTCCCTCCCATCCCCTCTTTCTAAAAATAAATAAAATCTTAAAGAAACCAAACAGACAGGAGGCACTTGTAAGGAGTGAGCTCATCACAACCCAAGGCAACCCACTCCCAGCACCACTGGCCCAAGGATAATGGGATGGCTCGTGTGTCCCTGTTTTCCCCTTAAGGCTGCCCTTACTGTGTTAGGTGTGATCAAGATGCTTGGGGTGGCCGGCACTTCCTGAGTGTGGCCTTGAGGGCCTGACTCCCCTGGAAGAAGGACAGCCGGCAGCCGGAGAAGAGCAAGAGCTGCTTGTGGTGTGTGCCCGAGGGGCAGTGGGGAGGTTGCACAGCTTCTCCCCGGCCCATTCCCTGGCAGCCCCTCCCCCCCGTCCGGCCTCACCAGCACGAAGGTGTAGAGCACCCGGGTAATGTCGTTGGTGTACAGACAGTGGGAGTAGTCCCCCGGCTCCCAGCGGCCAGCTCGGTCACACCGGCGGGAGGCCCGGGTGCCGGGGCCACCCCCGCTCAGGGGCACCGAGGTGAAGGGATACTGCAGGCAAGACTGGTAAGCTGTGATGCCAGCCAGAGTTCGAGGCCACCTGGGGGCAGAGGCAGGAGTTGCCGATGACCCAGGCCCCTCAAGGCAAGGGCCCCTCCCCTGCCCTTGAAACTGAGATGTCAGAGCCCTTGAGGGAATGATCCAGAATAGGGGCTTGGGGCTGGCCTTCAAGGGATTCCCAAGCTCTACCTTCTTCCTAACTGTATTTGTACTGCTGTCATTGGTGCTGTGGCGGCTAGACTCCAAGTCCCAAGTTCAAGTCACTTATCCTTTCTGGGCCTCAGTGTTCTCAGCTGTACGATGGGGAGAACCATACCTCTTTCCTAACTGAGTGGGTATTTAGGATACTAAATGTGTACTCCTAAATAACTTTGTAAACTATTAATGTAAGGAAGCAAATAAAAACCTGTCACATTTCATACGGTATAATGTCGGGGCTGACAGAGAAGGAAGTGTTCTCTCCACTTTGGAGTGGGCGGGAGGCCCAGGTCCCTGTGGGCTCTGATGCAGGGGCTGGGGTGGGATGGGCGCTGGTTGGGAGGGTGGCTGGGTCACCGGGGCAGCAGGGCACAGCGAACCTGAAGTCCCCGCGGTTGTTGGCAACGCGCTCCGCCGGGCAGTAGGAGGCAGAGGTCTCGAGCACCACGATCTCTACCTTCTTGCTGGTGTTGCCCTGGACCGTGGACACGGAGCACTCCCATTCGCCAGAGGCCCCCACACCGATGTGAGACAGGGTCAGCTCGCTGCAGGCAGGTGGGCAGGGCTGGCTTGCCGAGGCACTCGGGGGCTGCGCCACCCCCAGGTGCCCCTGGCCTGGCTGCCCACGGGCACCCTGCCCGGGTATGCAGGATGAGTTTAGGTTCTTTATTCTTTAATTGAGTGAGGGATACAAGTACATACTCCTTTCATTGTGATTGGCCTTGAGATAATGTTTTTCTGAGCCTTTATTTCCCTGTCTTTCTCATGGAGGTAATACCTCCCTTACAAGTCTATTGGAGAAATTAGGTCTGATAAGTCAGGTGAGTAGACATTGTAAAAGCTCTAAAGAAATGTCAAGTATAATCTTTTTTTCTATCAGGCATTTAACTTCTGTCCCTTAGCTAGACCACTGATTTAGTCCTGGATTTTTATAGACACGCGCGTGTGCACACCGTTCCACAGATGGCATACTCCCAGGACTGTGAATGGGCGCAGCTCTTCTGGGAACTGGGAAATGGGTGCTGTGGCCACCCTCTGCCCAGGCGGAGAAGGGGCAGTGGGGCCTGTACCTGGTGATGAAGGTGCAGTCGTGGATGAGGCTGTCGGCCAGGAGAATGCCTGCCTGCTCATCGCCCTCCACGGGGGCCCGGTTGTGGTACCAGCGGATGCGGGTGTCATTGCCCAGGTAGCTGGCGGAGCACTGGAAGGGCAGGCGGTCACCCTGGAACACCACTTGGCGTAGGGATGGGATGAGGTGGTGCGTGTGTAGCTCCAGGGCCCCCTCTGTGGGAGGAGACACGAGCCGAGTGGCCTGAGTGTGCGGGTGTGTGCACCTGCGTCAATGTGGGCGTGCCCAGGCGGGCAGGGCCAGGCCTCCGCTGCCCGCGGCCTCGGGAAGGAGAAGGGGGCAGGAGAACGCGCCAGCGACTGGAGCACGGGAGAGGAGCAGGTAGATTTTGGACAAATAAGTAAAGGTGCTGCTTTCCACAGCATACTTGTCAACCAGATGAAAACCTAAAGCAGCGGCCCCAGAGAAGTTTAGAAGATGGTGGAAGATGACCCTCAGTGGGATCTGCGGGGAAGGACACCTGGAGAGCTGCCTGCCACCAGGAACACCTCAGGCCGGGGGAACCTCGAGCCAGTCAGGCCCTTCAGAAGGGAGTCTGGGGCCCAAGGGGCAGGGAAGGTCCCTGGCAGGTGTGCAGGGTGAGGATTTGCTCACCGCAGCGCAGCTGGGCCTCCTGGAGGCTGCTCAGGGCCTGGGCGCGCAGCGCACTGGGGTAGGCACAGAGCGTGCGCTCAGACAGCTGCAGCGAGTGATTCCGGGCCCAGGACGGCAGCCAGTGCAGGTGGCAGTCACAGGTCAGGAACTCGGTGCCGAAGTCCCTGCAGAGGGCGGGCAGAAGGGCCGTGGAGTGGAGCAGAGGAGTGTGGGCTCACGGGGTGGGGTGGAACCCCAGGAAGGCACTGCGGCTGCAGAGGGCGAACTTGCGTTTGTGTGCACGCAGTAGCCTAGCAAGGGAAGGTACATATATATGGTGGGGTTTCAGCCCCTGGCTGTCCTGTCCACTCATGAGTCCGGCCACTGGTCGCGATGCCTAGGTGTCGCCCTCCTGGGCAGAGGAGCAGAGCGGAGGTCTTAGTTCTTGGGCTGGGGAAAGGTACTCACACAAGCTTAAGGACTGGCAGCTCATCAAAGACCCCAGGTTGCAGACTGGAGAAGATGTTTCCAGATATGTTTCTGCAGGGGGCAGGCAACAGTAAGACAGATCTTAGGGTCTCCTGGCACCAGACGGGGTAGGGAGAGTGAAGAGCATGCAGAGCTCTGTAAGGGTTGGGGGCTGCCTTCCTCCTCCCAAACCCTGCTTTGGGGTGCCGTCCCTCTCCCCTCTCCCTTCACTCACAGTCGGAGAAGCTTAGGGAGGCCTTGGAAGGTCTCGGAGGTGAGACAGCCAATCCGGTTGTTGGAGAGATCTCTGGAAAGGCACACACACAACCGCAGCAAGTTGGCCACGTGGTAGCACACAGATCAGCGTGTGTGGGGCACACAGTGTGGCTGGGGCTTGTGTGGGAAGCGGAGTAGAGAAGGAGATGGGGTTGGGGTGTGAAATTTCTGCCCCCAGACAATATGCTGTGGGCGGAGGGGGCAGCTATGGGTGGGCAAGAAGGGACTGGGGGGGTGAGCAGGAGGGGTGGCTGCCCATGGAATCCATGGGACCTTCTCCTGGGATAAGGGGAGGGCTGGGGGGCTTGGGGGACAGGACATGCCACTCACAAGCGCTTCAGCTCCCCCAGGCCCAGGAAGGCGCCGGGCTGCACCGTGCTGATGACATTGTTCCTCAGGTCCCTGTGGAGGAAAGTGGGGAGGCCTCACACCTCTCCTGCTCTGGGGGCTGCGCGCCCCTCCCCCGGGGCCCGGTGGCCTCACTGTCACCAGAAGTGTTGGGGTTCAGTTTCCTTCTCCCTTTAGAAATCCCAGCTTCCTTTAGCACTGGCTGGGAAGTTGGGTGGAGGACCCTGTCCTTCAGACAAGTCTTCTCAGCCTCCCTGCCGGACCCAAGGGGCACGAGACGCTGAGAGAGGAAAAGAAAGGGCCTCCAGTGAGCACTGCACTCGCAGTCAGGAGGCCTTGGTTCCCCCTCTGAGCTGCCCCACGTGTCTCACGGGGCGCGTGTGAGAATCATTTCAAAATGGGTGTTACGGTCCTTTGTAAATTGCTCTACAAAGGTAAAGTCTTCTTCGGCCTCGCTGCTGAGAGGTATTTTTATGGCTCTCCTGCGACTCTCTCCATTCGCCAGGTGAGGAACTAGGGCAGGCAGTGGGCTGTTGACCGCGTGATGCTGCTGACCTGGCCTCTGAGTCCGGATTCCAGGGCAGGGCTGTAAGTCACCTGGCCGGACCCTCACAGCCCTATGCCTGTCCCCCCGCCCAGGGTCCCCAGGAGCCCACAGCACTGAGAAAAGGTGGCAAGGAAAGTGCCACTCAGAGCTGAGCTCCAGCAGGTCACACACAGGACAGAAGATGGTGAAGTCCCCTGTTACCTGCCCCAGCTCTTGGCTCTCCCTGCCAAAGCCTCAGGGAAATCTCTGGATTGTGGGCAGGAGGGGGTTAAGGGAGCCAGCTCCCTGCTGAAAGGAGAGGAAATGGGTGTCCAGGATGGGGAGGTGCCGTCCCACCAGGGGGCCTGTTTTCTCACTGACAGTCCCAGCTGGGAGTAAACAGAGAGAGAGAGAGAGAGAGAAAGAACACTCTGCTCAGCCCTGCCCATGGCCAGGGGTCCTCATACCTCAGCTCCTTCTCATACTGAGGACTCTGCCAGCCTCCATAACCCTGAGTCCCCTTGGGAAAGAAGGGAGAGCCACCAGAAAGGGGCCAGCTTCCTAGAGGGGTGGCTTCCATACCCAGGCGTGCTGGGCGGTGCCCCAGTGCTGGGCACGGGCCAGGAATGTGTGAGCGTGCAGACCCCAGCACGCTCCTGGAGAGCAGAGACTGTAGAGGACTGGACGAGTGCCCCGCCTGGCCAGGGCTGCCCTTCCTGCCTGTCACCCCCCTTGTGCTGCCCAGACAGCCCCCTCATGGCCCCCTCCTCTGTGTGGTGCTGTTCCAGCATGTGCCCCCTGGCCCCTGTTGGGGTCTGGCCATTCTCAGGACTCTGGATCCCACCCCCATGCGGGGGGACAGGCAGAGGGAAACACATTCCTCATTGTGTCACTTCCCTTCATGGGCTGCCAAGGGGCCGAGGCTGCAGCCCCCCGCCCCTTCCCTCTAGTTCACTTGTGTTTATTCTCATTTCCTCCCTGGCCCTCCTCGAGAACCCCCACCCCGCCTGCCCCACTGATGCTATGCAGATGGGAGCAAGGCGGCCTGCTCCCTTGCCCCAGCGCCTTCCTGTCCTGTACTTCCTGAAGCCTAGCCATGCCAGGGCCTACTGAAAGGGGAGCTTCCACCAACTGTTGGCACTCCTTCCCCCTTGCCTCACACCCACAGAGTGGCTTCCTGGGTGACCAAGGCTGCACCTCAGTTGCCCTTGGGAGTGGGCCTGCTTGCCTGAACTTGCCAGTCCTGGGTCCTTTCCTGAAGGGCACAGGCCAGGGGCTGCTTCTCACTGGGCTGAGCTCTGACAGGCCAGTGGGGTTGGGCCCACACACAACAGCTGACCCCTGGTCTCTGATCCCTAAACAGCTCTGGGGCGGTGCCCTCCTTAGCAGCAAGAGGGTACGCTATGATAGAACTTTTTTAGAAACTACGAGGCCCCTATAGGCTGATGGTTCTCTGCTCCTTTCTTGCTTAGCACACATCCTTTTGAAAATTTGATGACTATGCTATGGACTTCTGCTGCCCTCCTCGCCACCCCACCAGCGCACACATCTGACATTGTGCCGATGATTTCAGGGGCTCGTGGAGCCAAGTCTGAACCCCTGCCCTGCACTGTCTCATCAGATCCCTTCATTTCTGGGGTGAGGTCATGAGGATGCACAGATGTTTCTGTGATGTGGGATCTCCCTCCCCTCTCTGCGTCCACAGGGCTGTGATCTTGGAGAATGGAGAAGGTGCGCACATGGATGGAGCCTCCCTTCCACTATAACCCTTGCCCAGCTCAGACCAGGCTCTCTGGACACAGCATGTGCTTCTCCCTATATCTGTGCTAATATGGAGGAGAAGGAACCCCCATGACAGAAGTTGGGGGAGGGGAGACTTCTGGGAGCAAATCATACCCTATTCCCTTCTTGAGAAAACAGCTCAGGAAGCTGAGTGTGTAAGAGTGCGTGTGTGAACACAAGTAACAAAACAGCAGATTGATAAGTGACTTAATAAAAAAGTTAAACTTTTTGATTTTTAAAGGACATCATTAAGACAGGTGACCCATGGAATGAGAAAAAATATTTCCATAATCATATGCCTGATAAGGGACTTTTATCCAGAATTTATAAAGAACTCTTACAGGTCAGTTATAAAAAGACAAATAACCCATCTGAAAAAATAGACAAAGGGCCCTGGCTGGTGTAGCTCAGTGGATTGAGCGCCGACTGGGAACCAAAGGGTCCTGGTTCGATTCCCAGTCAGGGCACATGCCTAGGTTGCAGGCCAGGTCCCCGTGAGGGCCATGTGAGAGGCAACCATACATTGCTGTTTGTCTCCCTCTCTGTCTCCCTCCCTTCCCCTCTCTCTAAAAATAAAATTAAAAAAAATTTAAAAAAATAGACAAAGGATTTACATAGATATTTCTTCAGAGGATATAAAATAAAAATGACCAATTAATGCATGAAAAGATGCTTAGCACAATTAGTCATTATGGAAATGCAAATCAAAACCACAATGAGATTCTGTCACCATAGACAGTCATTGAGAGTGCTGAGGAGTCTCCCCCATTGGCCAAATGGCACAGGGGAAGCTCTTAACACGAGCGTGTCAAAAGAAAGATGAATGGACAAGGCCCAAGCACGCCAAAAGCTCGAAAGATGATGGGAGAGGACCCGAGTACACTGAAAGCTAGAAAGGTGAAGGATAGGGCCCCATGTGCCCAAAGCTAGCAAGATAATTGAATAGGAAAAAAAAAAAGCCCTCCCTTCCCTATCCTTATAGGAACCATGGGCTTGAGCAGGAAGGGCTTGATATGGTCTTTGAGATGAGTGTCCACCATTCTCCTAGGTAACAGCACCTGAATAAATCTCTTTCCTTTTTTACCAGCACCTGTCTTAAGAGTTTGGCTTTCACTATGGTGGGCAGCCAAACCTGCATTTTCAATTGCAGTTTTGGGTGACCCAGATGGGACAGCGTGGACCTCAGGAAGTCCAACAGGGCCCAGGCTGGGGTCCCAGATGCCTGTAGCAGGCTGACCCCAGGAGCAGACTGTGAGGACTCCTCAGCAGCTGTGGAGAGCTTTCCTCGGGGAATTTACCTGTACTCCTCAAGGCATCAGGGGTCTGAAACACTTGGCTGGTGGAAGGAAACAAGTTTGGGGGGAGCAGATGGAATTCAAGACTGGGTAAGTTGAACCAGCATGCACGCTGGAGGTCCTCTATGCCTGCCGCTTGGGCTTTGTGCCACTTGGGTCTGGTTAGGACCATTTGCAGGACTGGTTGGTAGACTACTCCTGTCACTTGGGCTTTGTGTCACCTGGGCTTTGTGCCACCTGGGCTTTGTGCCATTTGGGTCTGGTCAGGACTACTTGCGGTATCAGTTGGCAGGAAATCAGATGCTAGGACTTGCTTTTGAGTGCTCATTTGGACAAATGGAATTATGGATCCAAGTTTGGTTCATATTTCCCGCTTTGTCTGGGTCTTTCTATGGTTATGGTTTTGGGTTTGTACTTTCATGCCATCCACGTTCTGTTTCAACTCCTGAAGGGAGCCCACTGGGCAAAATTTTAACAAATTGGTCTATATATAGCTATACTCCAATGACAAAGAAGGAATTGGTTTTCTATTGTAATACTGCTTGGCCAATGTATACTTTATACCATGGGGGGAAATGGCCCCTAAATGGTTCCCTAAATTACTACACCATCATACAGTTGGAACTGTTGTGCTGACAGGTCAGGGAAACGGGACACAATCCCTTATGTCCATACATTTATGTCTTTACACAATAAGGATTCAGCAAAGGGAACAAACTAATCATGCATAGAAGGGAACTGACTTCACATTCTCTATCTGATAGTAAGACACAGGAAGAAAAGGAAAGTGAAAAGATGAGTCTTTTTAATGACCTGAACCCAGGGGACTGAGGATTAGCAGCAGAAAGATTTCTCTCACCACCACCCTAGCTGCTAGATACCCCTGAAGTAGGGCCCAGAGGGGTAACAACCCCAGCTCTATATGATAAAGGAATGGTGTCCCCCTTGAAGATCCAGCAGGGCACACAGTTTGGTCAGGAAGCAACCCTATCCAGAGCAGGACAATTCCCTTTAAGACAATACCCTATAGGTGGAATAAGTCAGGAAGCCTCGCCCGCTAGCTACGATTGGGCCAATACTCCATTTTCCACTTCAGGTTTACTGAATTGGAAGAATTCCAACCCCTCATGTAGATCCTCAGAAAATGAGGGGAGAGAGCTTATCACCCCCATTTTTGCCACTCACCATCCAAATGGGGCAGATGTACAGGCTGTCCTTAACATCCAGCTAACAGCAAATGAAAGGTGCCTAGTTATAAATAAGGCTAATGAAGAGGCTTATTACCTCCATCAAGAAAATCCCAGCGGGACCCCCAGCCCAGCCAGAGCAATTCCCTTGATAGATCCCAACCGGGGCCTGAATAGTGGGGCCCTAGCCTTCCTAGAACATTACAAAAGGCACACATCAGAAGGGCTTAAGAATGGGGTGCCTAAGTAAAACAGCCTGAATATGGCACTCACTTCGGCAGCACATATACTAAAAAAGAGCCTGAATATGTTACAGGCCATTCACCAAAATTCAAACAAAGATCCTTCTGAATTTTTAGGAAGGATCTATCAGGGCTATTGAAAGCACCCTGATGCTGCCCTGGCTGGTGTGGCTCAGTTGGTTGGGCATCGTCCTGCAAAGTCAAAGATCGCCAGTTCAGTTCCTACTCAGGCGCGTGCCTGAGCAGCGGGTTTGGTCCCTAGTCTGATCAAGCACAGGAGGTGGCCAACTGATGTTTCTCTCTCACATCGACATTTCTCTCCCTCTCTTTTCCCCTCCCTTCCTCGCCCTCTGAAAATGAATAAATAAAGTCTTTTTTTTAAAAAAGAAAGTAAGCACATTGATGCTGACTCACAGGCACCAGAAAGTGTCTGGGTGGCAAATATGACTTTTATTGGGCAAAGTGCCTTGGATATCAGAAGGAAGCTCCAGTGTTTAGACAGGGCATTGGGAATGAATCCCTCCCAGTTGGTGGACACAACCTTTAAAGTTTATTAAGCTTGGGAGATAAGGAAATTAAAGCAAGCCGCATTTTTCTTTGAAACAGTGTGGAAATAATAGAAAGAGAGGTGGGATGCAAAAAGAAAAGGGAAAGACCCACTATGTGCCAATCAGTGTGCCTATTGTAAAGAGGAAGGACGTTGGAGAAAGGACTGCGTGGAATTAAAAAAAAAATTCTAGAAACCCTCACTGAGAAATGTTGGAAAGGAATGACAAATCTGATGACAAATGAGGAGACCCAGGGGCTCCCCTAGACAACTCCCAACCCAATACTATTTCCCCACAGGAGCTTGGGGTACAAATGACAGTGAGGAACAAGCTATTTGATTTCCTCATAGATACGGCAGCTACCTACTCAGTGCTAAACACAGAACCAACCAAGAAAGTTCGGCTATGGTGTTGGTTACGGGAGTCACCGGAGAATGACGAAAACAGGCATTCCTTCAGCCCCCAGAATGCCAGCTTGGTGATCAAAAACTTATGTATCATTTTCCAATATGCCCGACTGCCCCATTGCATTGTTGGGCGAAGATTTACTTTGTAAATTGCATGCACAACGAACCTTTTCCCCTGAGAAGCAGCAGTTGTGTTCAGGAGTCCTGCTGGAACACGCCCTGCAGCTCCAAGTGCTCCTGACTTGCCCAGAAGGGCCCAGAGGTGAATTCTTCACACCCGAGATCTGTGGGCAGGTCGACTGAGCTGCCTGGGTTGATGGAACCCCAGGCCTCACTTTAGAAAGCCACCTGCAACACCACCTCTTAAATACAGAGCAGCCTCCCAGCTTCTCTTGCTCAGCAGTGCCTTCCTCTAGGCTCTGCATGCATTGCCTTCTGAAGACAGCAATCCTTGTCCCTCACATAAAGGCTTCCCTCCATTCTTGACACCCCCGCTTCCTCTAGCAGACAGCAAGAACCTCTGGACCTGGGGACAGGTTAGACTACGTCCCTTGACAGCAGGAAGAGACTATAAAAGAGGAGACCGCCATTCATTTACCCTTGTAAGATTGCAAGGGCCCAGAGTTTTGAAGGGGGTAACTGTTACCCGTGACAGTCACTCAGAGCACTGGGGAGTCTCCCCCATGGCCAAGGTAGCACAGAGGGAGGTAGAGGTACTTACACTGAGTGGTGCCAAAAGGTAGAAAGATAAATGGATAGGACCCTAAAAAGCCAAAAGCTAGGAAGATGAATGGAGCGGGCCTCAGTGTGCTGAAAGCTGGCAAGGTAGCTGGGTAGGAAAAAAGCCCTCCCCTCCTTATCCCTGTAAGAGCCTAGAGCTTGAGCAGGAAGGAGAGATGGTCTTTGAGACGGAGGTCCATCTCTCTCCCAGGTCACACCACCTGAATAAGCCTCTTTCGTTTTGCACCAGAACCAGACTCACGAGTCTGGCTTTCATTGCAGCAGGCAGCCAAACCTGAGTTTTTGGTTACAATCACTTCACATCCAATAAAAAAGACAGACGATGGCAAATGGCGATGAAGACGTGGAGAGGTTGGAGCCCTTGTACATTATTGGAAGGAGTGTAAAACGGCACAGCCACTTTGAAAAACAGTACGGCAGTCAGAGTTAATATGTGACCCAGCATTTCCACCCCTAGGTCGATACCCCTGGGAAGTGAACGTACATCCAGCAAAAACCTGTACAGGAATGTCCACAGTGGCATTATTCTCAATAAGCCAAAAATTGGGAAACCCCTAAATATCCATCAACTGGTGAGTGAATAAACAAAATGTGCTACAGTCACACAAGGAATATTATTCAGCCATAAAAGAGAATGAAGTACTGATACATGCTATTATATGAATGGACCTTGAAAACATTATGCTAAGTAAAAGAATCCAGTTACAAAAGACCACGTAACCCCATTTATATGAAATGTCCAAATCTATGGAGAACACTGTGGAGACAGAACGTAGATCAGTGGTTGCTCAGGGCTGGGAAATAGAGGGGGGAGGAATGCGGAGTGACTGCTAATGATTCGCGGTTTGAGGACGATGAAAATGTTCTAAAATTGGATTATGATGATGATTGCACAACTGTGTAAATATACTAAAACCATTGGATTGTACGCTTTACATGGGCAGACTTTATGGTATGCAAATTATATCTCATTAAAGCTGTCAAAAGAGTGTGTGAGTTTGTATGACAGTGTGCGTGTGTGTGTTTGTGTGTGTGTACCACGTTTGGGCAGGGTGGGGCGGCACAGCGTTGGCTCCATCTGGCCCCTGCAGACCTCCCTGCTTGTGGGTTTCAAAACTAAATTATTGGTTCGGAGGCCACAGAGCAGCTTTCCCTGGTTCTTCCAGGACTTCCAGGGTTCATTAGAAAGCAAGGGCTGGCTGAGAAGGGGGCCAAGACACCCCCGCAAGTATAGATGTTGTCTTGGGGGGAGGGCAGGGAGAGCTTCTGGTGGCTGGGAGGAAATCCAAGATGGTCCTAGCCTCCCTCTCACCCCCAGGCCCAGGGCCCTCTCATCCCTGATATCATCCAACAGGTATTTATTGAGCACATACCCTGTGCCAGGCATTGGAGCTACAACAGCGAGCAAGAGGGCTGTCCTAAAGCCCATCAGCCTCCCTTCCCAGCCTTCAGCTGCGCCAGAGCCTAGGACAGGCATTCCTCCCCACTGTCAAGGGGGATGGAAAGGGGAGGAGGGCTGAGCCCCCTTGGCCCCGCCTACAGATTAATAGAAACCACCTGGCCAGTGAGTGGCACTCCACCCCCAAGCCCCCACTTGC
The DNA here is from genome assembly GCA_004026765.1 of Micronycteris hirsuta. NCBI lineage: Eukaryota > Metazoa > Chordata > Mammalia > Chiroptera > Phyllostomidae > Micronycteris > Micronycteris hirsuta. The sequence goes on along the minus strand of PVJI01000330.1, from coordinate 168,171 downwards.
CACCATTCCCATGACCATCTGCTTCTAATGAGTGCCCCATCCCCCTGCATACCAGCCCCCCCCCTCCAGCCCAGGCTTATTAATCTCATTAGGCAATGACAAATCATCCTGGGCTGAGCAGGCTCCCCGCCCGGGGCCCTTTCCTCCAGGCGCACAGCCTCTGGGGGCGGTGTCCACACACATCCACTCACTCGCTCCCAGGCCAGTCTCGCTGCCTTGGCCTCTTCCTGGGGACTGTCTGCCCTGTGGCCCACTTGGTCCAGGGTGGGGGCTTCTCACTGTGGCTGGGGCACCCTTGGAGCCCTGGGAAGTCTTCTGGTGGCCTGCTCCTTGTTGAATGTGCGTGGGTGGGGGAACGGGGCAGAGTTGCGAAGCCCCAGAGGAATGAGCCAGTCTGGGGCACTTTCAGCACATCCACCGCATCTACGTGACTGCCTGCTCGAGGCTGGGGGCTCTGCACAAAGCCTACGCAATGAGGGGGCGTTGAACATCTTGCAACTTGGAACTCTTCCGAGGAGAAGGAAACGGCCATTTACTGACTGAAAGCTCACGCTGTCTAGGGCTCTTTTCCTAGCCGAACTCATCCATTCCCATGGCAACCTGCCTGGGGTCATACCTTGCCCCGTTTTCCAGGTGAGAAACCTGACCCTTGGGCAGGCACCCGAAAGGTAAATGGCAGAGGCAGGATTCGATCCCAGGCCTCTTTTTACTGCAGAGTAAAGCTCTGTGCCCCTGAAGAGCCTGCCCACGCCCAGCCCAGAAGTCTTTCCTCCAGGCAACAAACAGGCTTGTCCGGTGCAGAGGGCTGGTGGGATGCAGAGCAGAGGCCCTCACCTGTGTCTGGGCCCTTCTGCACAGTCCTTGGGCTGGTCACGAACTGCCTCCGCTGGACGCTATTTCAGGTTTTCTCATCCACCCCGCCTGGCTGATAAAGGTGTGTCCCCTGCGTCCCCGCCTTCGCCCCCAACCTCTCTGGAGCACGGGTACTCCGTGGGATCAACTCAGGCTCATGCCCACTCCTTGCCCGTTCTGTCCTCTTCCCCCCACCCCCACTCGCTTACCCTGGACCCCTTCTCGGAGGCCAGAGGGGTGCTCAGCACAGGGAGGCAATGCCAGCATTTTCTAGAGCGAGCCAGACCTGCCCCTTCAGTTATTAGACCAGGCCCCACCCTCCCACGGACTTGCTGCCGTGGACTGTGGGATGTCAGGCTGCCTTGGCCCCGCTGCCCAGGCCTGGACGTCTCAACCCGACAGCACAGAGAGATCAGTGTTTCCTGGCACCAACTGCACGCCCAGGCCATGGCGTCTCATTTGTCATGAATAGGCCCACAGTCTAGGGGTCATCTGGTCCACTGGTTCCCAACCCTGGATGAGCATGAGAATCGCCTGCATACCTTGTAAACAATTCCCAGGCCCCTTCCAACCTGATGAATTAGCATCTCTAGGAGCCAGGGCCCAGGACCTCTCCCACCGCTGGGAGAGCGGGAGAGTGTGGTGATCAGTTTTGAGTGTCCCCAGGCCAGGCTATAGCACCAGGCAACTTAGTCAAACACTAATGTAGTGTCGTGTCTGCATTTTGTAGATGTGGTTAACATCTACAACTGGTTGACTTTAAATAAAGATTACCTTTGATAATATGGGTGGGCCTCATCCAATCGGTCAAAGGCCATCACAGCAAAAACCGAGGTTTCCCATAGAAGAAATTCTGTCTCAAGACCACAGTGTCGACTGCTGCCTGATTTTTCAGCCTAGGGGTCTTCCCGACAGATTTTGGACTTGCCAGCCCCCACGTCATGGGAGCCATTGCCTTAAAATAGATTTCTTTATAAAGAAATAAGCCCTGGCTGGCGTAGTTCAGTGAATTGAGCACGGGCTGCGAACCAAATGGTCGCCGGTTTGATCCCCAGTCAGGACACATGCCTGGGTTTTGTGCCAGGTCCCCAGGGTGGGGCCACCTGAGAGGCAGCCCCACACTGATGTTTCTCTCCATCTCTTTCTCCCCCCCTTCCCCTCTCTTTAAAAATAAATAAAACCTTTAAAAAAAAGAAAGAAAGAAAATAATTTCTTCATTTGTGATACAAAGATACAGACACACACACACCTCCGACTGACTCTATTTCTCTGGAGGGTACTGACTGGCACAGTAGTGATCAGCCAGGCCGGAGACCCTGGGCCCTCCAGCCCCCGCGCTGCCTTTCTGTCCCTGGGAGGTGTGGGCACCTGCTGAGCACAGTGCCTCCCTCTGCTCGGAGGCCTCCCCTCCTTTGCAATGACCAGCCACATCACTTCGACCTTTGATCTTTTCTTTCACAAATAGTACCTGTGGATAGCACACACACACACAGGATCACAGGCTTTTAAATCTGTAGTACGCCATACAAATCACCCTGTCCCCACTCCCCTTATTTATTTATTTACTTACTTTTAGACAGAAGGGAAGGGAGGAAGAGAGGAAGAGAAACATCAGTGCGTGGTTGCCTCTCATGTGGCCCTCACTGGGGACCCGGCCCGCAACCCAGGCATGTGTCCTGACTGGGAATCGAACTGGCGACCCTTTGGTTCGCAGCCCACACTCAATCCACTGAGCTACACCAGCCGGGTGCCCACTCCCCTTTTTACAGAGGAGGAGACAGGCCCCAGCCTGGCATCTCTCTGACCCCATGGCGGACCACTTCCCTGCCACATCGCCCTCTGCCCCGCAGACTCACCAGACACACTCTGGACCCCAGGGCCTTGCAGACGGCTGCTCGCTCTACCCTCCACGTTCCTCCCAGTGAGTCTGTCCCTTGAGGTCTCACCTTGTCAGCGAGGCCTTCCTTGACCTCACCAAATGAAATAGCAACCCCCTCATTGCTGTCTACCCCCCTTGCCCTGCTTGGCTTTTCTTTGTAGCACTTATTAGCTCCTGATCTAGGACACATTTATTTGCTATTTTCTGGGTCCCGTCAGGAGAGGGGAAACTGCACGAGTGCGGGCACTTGTCTACTGTGTTCACTCCCGATGCCTAGAACAGGGCTTGGCACATCAATAAAGGAGACTTATGGTCTGTGAGTGGAAATGAAGTGTAATAAAAAAGGGGGGCTCAAAAACTCTCCAAAATGAATGGCTAGAACGCTCCCTCACAGAGCTGGGGCTCGAACTCAGGACCCTGAGCTCCACTCGAGGGCCCTTGCTCAGGCCTCACGTGCCTCGGGGTTTAGTCATTGTTCTCTGACTATCCTCCTGCTTTTCGGATCGCCTCCCATGCTTTCTGTGCATCTGCTGAGTGGCGAGCAGAGTCACAGTGCTGGGGAGAGGGGTCCGATTCCGTGTGTTGGCTCGGATGGGAAGAAAAGGGCCATCTTTTTCGTCTTCATCAGAAGATCTACCCTCCTGAGATTGAAGGATGAGAAGTGGGCGGCTCTGACGGCTAAAGCAGGAGGGCGGAGGCGGGAAGATGCCGGTGAGGCCGCCAGGGGCGCAGAGCGGCGCCTGCTCGTGCGAAGGAGAAGGGGGAACATCTCTGGGCTGTGACTGGCCCTTGTGGGGCAAAGCAAAGAGCTGGCGATGCAGCTGCGGTTTGTCTTCCTCCAAAAGATCCTAGAAGGAGAGTCTGGTTTCCTGCCACTCAGCCCTCTAAGACAGAGCCTGGGCCGAGCACGGAGGCTGGAGCTCCGAATGCTCGCTGCGCTGGGGGGTGAGCCCTGCCGGTAGCTGCTTCCCAAGGAGACGTTTAAGTAGCAGCTTGGTAGCCGCTCCTCCTCCTCACCTGGGTCGCCCTGCCTGTGAGCTGCAGAGCAGGTGATCAGAGGAACCTGGGCACAGAGCTCTGTGCACACACCAAAGTCAACATCCCAAGACCCCCCTCAGACGCCCAGTATGCCCCAGATCAGAAGACGTGCTCTGCCTTCCCAACCCCACTAACTAACAGGCCACCGAGCTTTCCCTGCCACGTGGGATGGGCTGGGGAGTTTGGAGGGGAGGCGTCCCCCTCCCCTGTGAAGTGGGTGTAATAGAGACAACCTCGTAAGGTTGTCGCGGTTCAAGATCTAAACTTCTTGTCACGTAGATACTGCCTCTCTCTTCCCCTTGAAGTTTCCAGCCTTCGCTGATTCTTGCTTGGCCTTCACGTGGAACCCATCCTACCTAATTCTAACATATATGGCATTGTCTGACAGGGGGCAGAGACCCTGCTGGAGGACTTGGAAATGCCCAGTAGGGTGGGAGCAGAGATGGGAGAGAGGAGGGCTGGAGGAGGGGCAGATGGAAGGGTTCAGTCTCCAGGAAGGGGGGAAGCCCCGGTCTTCTGTGGAAGAGACAGGACCCAAAGCTGTTACACAGCCTGTGGATCCTGGAGGATGCCAACTCAAGACGGAATTGAGAGAGGGGCTGGTTCAATCCCCCCATTAGGCAGGTTAAGTGAGTGGGCTAGCAGTGCCCTCCTGAGTCCATCGCCAGGCCTGGGTCTGCAGGGGAGCTTAAAATCGGCAGCTCTATACCGGGAGGTGGGGGGTGGATTTCCATGTGATCAGCTCCCCACCCTCAGCTCAGGCCCCTGGGGGTCTCTTTGTTGATTTGCTTTTAGGGAAGAAGGAAAGAGGTCTCAGCCACACTAAATCCTCTCTCAGCGCTTTCTTTCTGCTGGGCCCCCAGCTGGGAGGAGGCAGAGGCTTCTGGCCAACTAAGGGGCTCAACCCTTATAGCTAATTGCTCATTAAAGAGTATTAATGAACTTCCCTTAGTCCCTTCCTTGCCTAGACCAGCAAGGTTTCTCTAGTTCTCTCTGCTGTCACCAGCAAAGGAGCTGGTCTTTCAGATGGACCCCTCTCTCTGTCTCTCACCAGAGAGCCTAGTCCTGGGTAGGGTCCAGTGGGTCTGTCTCTTGGCCAGCTGGTTCTGGTTTGTGGGGTCCCTTAGCAACAAGTGTTCCTCACCCTCCCTGAACTGAGCTCTTGCCCATGGCCTCCACCCCCACCTCTGCCCCACCTTGCCCCAGCACTTACAACTTCTCCAGCAGGGCCAGTCCCAAGAAGGATCCATTCCGGAGCCAAGTGATCTTGTTGTTGCTCAGGAGCCTGGGGGAAGAGGGAGAACACGGATAGGAGAATGTGCAGTTACAGGCTGCAAGGTGTCAACGGAGGCGGAGAGCCAGCCTCACCCCTGCAGCCGTGCTGCATTCCGTATGGATGGCGCTGCCCATAGGTGTGCAAGGCAGCAGGCCCACCGTCAGCTCCAGGAGATTGTAGGGAGGGGCCCGCAAATGGTTCAGGTGGACTGCTCAACCCACTGAGCCCCAAATCAGACATTTCACCTGCCCTGGGTGCCCCTACAGCCTGGGTCTGACTTATGGCTCTGTATGCAGGTGGGCTGCATAGGTGTAAAGTTGCAAAGCTCCTTTATACCTTGGAACCACAGGGTCCAACCAACAGCAGCCCCTTCCAGCCCTCCGCAGCTCTGTCTAGCTCAAGTCAGCCCAACATCCTGAGGATGGTGGTGGGGAGAACGGCCTGGACTGGGTCAGGGCTCTGGCAGGGGAACAGTAAGCCCAGCAGAGTGGAGGCAGATGGGAGGAGCTGCCTCTTCCTGGGGTCTCGGACACTTTCTCTGTGAGCTGAAGACCTCACTGGAAGGGGATATTCCCAGCCCTGAAAGGGCGGCAACTCAGGGGGCCTGAGTGCCTTTGCCTCCCTGAACCTGTCTGCTGCCTTAACAGAAAACTGATAGGGCCCTGGGTTTCCCCCAGGACTCAGCCCTTCTGCCCACTCGGAGTTCTGTTTATTTATTAGTTTGTATTTAGGGGAGGAGGAACGAGGCTCGGAGCCAGCTGTCTGAACCCACTCGGCCCACCCACTCAGCCTTTCTCTGCCAGGCTCCCCTCTGGGAGGAGGCAGTTCCAGACCAGCCAAAGGGCTCATCCCTTGAGTTAATTGCTTATTCAAACACTTTAATGAGCCTCTCCACCCAAACTCTTGGCTGTCCAGGGATGAGGCAAAGGGTTTCCCTCCTTTGCTCCTGCTGGTGGACCTGGGAAGGCCAGAGGTACAGGCCTGGGGACTTCTTTTGAGTGGGCAGCCTCAGAGCTGGACAGTATGGGAGGGGGCAGGGGCTGGGGACAGGCATGAGAGGAGCTGCCAGAGTTCTGCCCCAAAGCGCACTGGCTGGGTGGGTGACTATGCCAACAGCCGTGAGAGGACCCCAGACATCAGGCATTCCAGTCACTACGTGTTCCAGGGCTCGTGGAGGACAGACAATGGCCAGGATGGAGGCAAGAGTAGAAGGGGCTTTCCGGGCCAATGGGAAGGGGTGGAGACCTCATCCCCTTCCTCCCTCCTCCCCTCTCCACGCAGACCCTTCCTACCCTTCTTGGCCCTGTCTACGGCCCCTCCAACAATGGCATTTCCCAGTAGGGCCTGAAGGGTGACTCTGTGGAGGAGTGGAGGGCGAGAATGCTGGGTTTCCAAAGTGCCCCCCCACCACACACCACATTATCGCGGTGTTTCCAAAAGTACATCACACAAGTCACTACGTGAGCAATTAGAACTTCCATGAACCCCTTTAGTCTCATTTTATGGATTAGGAGAGTTTTATTTCACATCCACATGGTGCTGATAAGTCATGATGCATGGTTGCCTCTCACATGGCCCCCATCGGGGACCCAGCCCACAACCCAGGCATGTGCCCCGACCGGGAATCGAACCAGGACCCTCTGGTTCCCAGCCCGCACCCAATCCACTGAGCTACACCAGCCGGGCAACGGTGTGACTTTTAAATCAAAGCCTGCCTCAGCCCTGGCAGGGTAGCTCAGGTGCTTAGAGCATCATTCCGATACGCCAAGGTTGTGGTTCAATCCCCGGTCAGGGCGCATCCAAGAGTTAATCAATGAGTGTGTACATGAGTGGAACAACAAATCAGTGCCTCTCTTTCTCTCCTCTACCTTCCTCTCTTTCTCTAAAATCAATTAAAAAAAAAAAGCCTCCTTTACCTCACTTCCAGCTCATTCCGTCAGTACAACCCCAGAGTGTGAGCTTCAGAGGTTATATGAAAGGTTGCAGATGGCAAGAAGACGTCCCCCAAGTACCCTTAGGAATGTCAAGGAGGGGTCCTGAAGTGTCAGGAAGAAGGTGAGTCCTGGCTGGTATGGCTCAGCAATTGCTGGCCTGTGAACCGAAAGGTCGCTGGTTTGATTCTCTGTCAGGGCACATGCCTGGGTTCAGGCAAGGTCCCTGGTTGGGGGCGTGTGAGAGGCAACTGATCAATGTTTGTCTCACACATCAATGTTTCTCTCCCTTTCTTTCTTCCTTCCTTCCCCTCTCTCTAAAAAATAAATAAAAATCTTTAAAAAAGAAGATGAAAAAAAGGCATCCCTTTCATCCTACCCCCACCCCAGGGGTCTCTCCCAGGTGTTGCCCCTCCCTGGGTTTGTGGGGGTGGTAGTGAAAGAGGATGGGGATGCTGACGGCGTTGGCGGGCAAAAGGAAGAGGTGGAGGGTGTGGGAGACAGAGGAACAGGGCTGCCAGATTATCACGGCCCCGTGCATGAAGCAGGAGGCCTGAGAACAAATTTCCCAAACTTGGGTTGAGTATGGACCTGTTAAAGGGAGGGAAAAAGGTATCTTATTTCCTGCAAAAATGTCTGAGGATTCCAGTTTAAGAAATTTTGATTTCAGATATGAAAATCTTACACTATGAAAATGCCTTCTAATAAAAAATTGTCTGCAAGAGTTTTTTTTTTTTTTAAAGATCATTAATTGAAAACAGAGTATTTAAAAGTTTTCCAACTCCCACATCACTGAGATTAAAACCTGGGATCCTAGTTTGAGAACCCTGTCCAGACAGGCCTAGGGGCGGTGTTGGGGGCAAAGTACCCCACCTTCACCAGACTTTTCAACCTTTAACCCTTGAACTCCAAATTCTTTAACCCAGAGCTCAACAACAGAAGTACAATGCAAGCTGCACATGTAATTTAAAATGTTCAAGTAGCCATTTTTAAGTTTAAAAATTGAATTAATTTTAATATTTCATTTCACACATATATCCAAAACGTTATCCTTTCAACATGTAATTAACACACAAAAGTACTGAGGTATTTTCCTTTTCGTTTTGCACACCAAGATTTCAGAATCTGGTGTGCACGCTCTTCCTCCAGCGGGTCTCAGTGAACAGGCACATCGCAGGTGCTCAGGGGCCCCTTGTGGCTAGTGGCCCTAACCCTCGTCTAGTCTCCCGCGGCCGGCACCCCTCCGGAGGTCGTCTGGATTGCATGAGAGATGCTGAGTGGTGCGTATGTGTCTGCACGTATGTGTGTGGCGGAGCAATGCAGAGGAGCAGAGGCCAGCCTGACGCAGGCTAGGACCAGCCTCTGGCCCGGAACAGCTCGCCCCCTGCATCCCACCCCTCTCCACCCAGAAGCCAGGTCCCCTGCTGGCAAGAGCCCTTCACTCTCTCTGAGGCAGCCTGTGTTGTGTTGGGGAGGAGGAGGCAGAATGGAAGCCCAGGCTTCCAGCTTGGCTAGCCTGGTGCAAAGTCCAGCCCTGAAAGTCTTGAAATGCGATGTTCTTGTTCTTGTTGCAGAGGACCCTGATCCCATACCCTCTAGGCCACTCACAAAAGTGGGGACACCAGGCAAGCAGCATTTCACCTTTTTCCAACGGGCCCCCTTCTTGCCGCATTTCTAGTTCTTGGACAGACTTCGGGCAGACATCTGTATGACTCAAGTCCCCAAATACCTAGAACTGGGTCTTCTGGCCTTAACAACCTAGGTAGGGCTCAGGGAGTTGTACTTGAGACTCAGACTCTCCAGAGAATGGCCTCACTAGTGCTTGTCAGGTTTACTTCCCCGGAGGTGCCCTTGTGAGCCCGGCGTTGTGTAGTGGGCAGGCAGGAAGGGGGCGGCCACAGGGCTGCTAGTGGGGCAGATGAAAGCGCACACAGCCTCGTGCCGTTCTCCTGCCCGCTCGGCTGTCTCACAGGAGGAAGACAGGCAGGGCGGCCCCGGTAATTGGGCAGGGAAGGTGGGAGCCTTGGCCCCAAGGCTCTCTGCAGCATTGCAGACACAGTGCCAGTTATGACCCCGTCTTAACAACCCCGTCCCCGCCCCCCAACTCCCGGACAGACTACTTCTCCGGCCTGCACCCGCCTCTGGCCCTGCACCAGCTCAGGGAGCCAGCCAGGTGGGTTTCCTTCCCAGCCACGCTGGCCCCGCCTCACTGACCTCTGGCCAGCTCAGCCCAGCATCTTCGGCTCCCTTCTCCCTGCCTCCCTTCCCCACCCCCAACACTGCCACTCCAATGTCAGATTTTCATAGGAAGGCAGCCAGTCCCTGGAGTCCCCTGTGTTCTACCCCAGAATCTGAATCTGGCCAAGGAGAGGGGGCACACTGAGTCCATTTCAGAACTCTCTCCCAGCGAGGGCCCTATTTTAGGTAACAGAAGCAATCGGAGTTACCACTAATGAGGCTGGAGGCCAAGGGAGCGAGTGGCTGGCGTCTACGGAGAGGCCCTGTGGGCTCTGGGAAGCCACAGGAACTCACCCGATCCCAGCCTGACATCAAAGATGACCCTGTAGGGGTCACGTGGGCATTGCTCTGTGGGGCGTGGGGCCAGCACATGCCCGAACCCAATGGTTCTCCCATGTTTGGTAAGAGCCACACAGGTACAATACCCCACCCCCACGCACGGGGATGCACGGACCACAGGTCTGCACACCAGGGATCTGGCTCTCTAGAGAGTCTGGGCCTGAAATTCAGACCATCGCCAAGGCCTCCTGGGCTGGAAGGCCCGTCTCCAGCACCTGCTGCTGGTCCCTTGGCGGTGTCTTAGGGAGGCTATCAGTGAGGGGCAGAGGTGTCTCCTTGCTGATGCCAAAAAGGCCTCAGGCCCATAATGTGCCCTGACCGTCCAGGTGACACTGGGGTCCCAGCCTCTCCCGCAGGTATAGTGCCCAGGGCCTTCGAGCAATTTCCAGGGCTCACAGAGATGTCTGAAACCTCAAAAAATTGCTGCCTCTGAACGCTACAAAATTGGAATTAATAAATGCTTAACCGAGTGACTAGTACGTATCGTCTCGTGTCCGTGAGCAGGGACTGTCACGTTTCCTGGAGGAGGGGCTACATCGCAGGATGGGCAGCTCGACAGCGGGGCCTGTAGGACTGAGGCCATTCAGGTCCCAGGCTCCCCTCTGACTCACCTGCAGGCTAAGGGCCACCCTCCTGGGACTGGCCTTCCTCTCCAGGTGGCCTTTTACGTCCTGATTGCAGGGGACAAAATTGTTGGGGCGGACATTCCACACTCCTGTACTTTCCATGATCCTGGGCTGCAAGCCTGTCCAGTCAGCCCCGAACCTTTGCTGGTTAGCAGGGGACTCAGTAGGGCCTTCCTTCCCTAGCTCCACAGGGTTGTGTCCTGAGACAGCCTCTGACCTCAGCCTTGACGCTGGGCTGGCTGTTCAGGCAGGGCCCGAGGTCAAGGTCAAGAGCACAAACAGTCTGGCAATGGCTCCTATGAATGGGGCTTTCTCGTCTCCTTTTCTCTAACAGGCCCTACCAGGCACCCTGTCTTGGAGGAGAGCTAGTGTTTGCGGGAGATGGACTGTGTGCTTTGATGGGGTTTTGGGGGCCCCCAGCACCCTAACTTGGGCACATGGAATCAAGTCTGCTGTGACCATTCACACTGAGGCATTCATTCATGCGTTCTTCAAACCTACACTAACACCCATTGCGTGCTCAGCCCTGTGCAACACGCTGGTACTTCAGACGTCAGTGAGACAGGGTGTCTACACTCTTCCACGCACGGGAGGTGGAGGGAGGTGTGTCAGACAGGATGGGGTGGTTGTGAGTGTGTGTCCACCTGATTTGAGGAGACTGGGAAGTTACTCCCAATCCACCTTCACACCTCCTCCATGCAAGGCCTGAAGTCTCACCACTGGAGAGCCAAGCTTTTGGGTGAAGAAAGTGAGTTTCTTTTTGAATACAAGTAAACTTGAAAGGATCAACCTTTGATCAGCCTTGCATATATAAGTATAATTTATCTCTAATCTTTCCATGCAGAAGTTTTCCAGGGAAGTCCAGGCCCTGATCCTGCCTTGCTTTGTGAGTCTGTATCCAGGCCCACGCCAGGGCTATCAGGCCCCAAGGGCAGAGACCCGGTCCCTCCCCTCCTGGCCTGGGGCTGGGCACACAGGGCACTGGCTGAATGAATGGATGGGTGTGTGCAGGGACAGAGCTCCAGGGAAGGTGGGGGTGGTCAGTAGACAGAGTTCATGCTGAACCCTGGTTGTCCCAAGTCAGGGGGCAGTTTCCTGCTACCTCCATTCCCAGCACACCTGCGCCCCCTCCGCCCCCCAGTCTTGGCAGAGCTCCCTCCTGAGCTAACCTGGCTCTGAGCACAGCCCTTCAGGGACAGCCTAGGGGTTGCAAAGCCCAGGCGTTGAGGGGGAGAGGGACAGAGAACGTGGGAGAATGTTTTAGAGACTGTGGCCCCACTTTTCCTGGGTGGGTCTGACTTCAAATACTCTGGATGGTGACAGTTTCCCCCCTAAGGATACATACACTTGTTAGGCTGTCTTTGGGGATTGGTGTCCCTTTTCCCTGGCTTCCAAATCCTTGTGGAGGAAGTGGATTGGCATATCTCCCTAGTCTGTCCCCAGGGATGACATCTCTGATTGGTCAGTGTGGGAAGAGGCTGCCCGGGAGCAGGAGCCCAGGGGTCTGGCTGGGAGCTATGTGACCTCAGGCCGGCCAGCCCCTCCCCTGGGGTTTTCTTCTCTGTGACAGAAGGGTCTGCATAGAAGACTCACACTCCTTATATTTGATGGCTTTTCCCATCTTGGATATGGAGATTCTGGGAGCCTGAAGTCTAGGGTATCTGCCTCACTACACAGCTCCCAGCAGGCAAAGAGCCCTGGGGGGAGGGGGTTGCTCAGACCTTCCCTTCCCAGCTGGGAGATGTCTGGCCCCTCAAGTTCAGGCTGGAATTCCCTCCTCAGGCTGCTCCCTCTGCCCAATTCCCAGCTCCTCTGTGACAGATCGGTTCCCCTGCCCTCACCTGGCCTCATCCATCTTGCACACCCTTTGCTCCCCCATCCGCCTCCCCTCACTCCCAGGGCCCGGGAAGATGGGCTCTGGGAGGCTGCCCGGGGTTAGCTAACTCCAGTGTGTCTGTTCCCCCACCCCCATCACCCAGTCCTAAAAACAAAGGAATGTTCTGGAGTTTGGGAAGGATGCCCCCTCCCCCAGGAGGGAGGAAGGGGAGGAGGCAGCCTGTCCTGTCACTGTCCGAGCTCGAAATAGAACAGAGCGGCTGGGCTGGGGGAATGAAAATAAACAGCCCCTCTAGCAGCCCCTTCCTCGCAGATACCGGATTTTCCTTCTGGTTTCTCAGCCCAGGGCCATTTCCCTCCTCTCTCTTCCCCTGCTCCCAGTCTGCTCCCAGGGAGGCACAGGGCAAGCTCTGTCTCGGGGAGGTGGGGGAGCTCGGGGCCCGGTCCAGGCTGTGTGGCGTCGGGTCTGGGCTTTGGCGAGGAAAGCCCGCCGAAGGGAAGGCCAGGGATCAAACACCGAGGTGGCTACAACTCTTTCTCCCTCAGGAAAGGGTTCTTATCCCAATGACTCCCATGTGGCTTAAACTTAGAATCACTTTCTCCCTTTAAAAACATGACCCCAAATTTAAGGGTCAATTTCTGGTTAGGTTCAAATTACACTGGTTTGCTTCTGCCTTTGGGGGAAATTCTCAGACTTACCCCCAGGACTAGGGATTGCTGCCCCCCACCCCAACACGAAGGATGATCCTTGGTAGCCAGCAGGAAGGGGCCGCCTTGGGGATCAGGAGTGGCTGGTTTCATGCTCAGGTTCTGAATAATTCAGGCCAAAGAACCCATTCTGGGCTCTGGACCCACTGGTGGGGCTGAATTATAGGTGCTGTCTTTGAAGCTCAGTGACACGGCCTCCCCAGGCTCTTGGTGCCATGAGGAGTCAACAAGCGAATCCCAGAAGGCTCTGTTCTCTGCCCTGTGCTCGCTCCGTGATGGGACCGTGGACCCTGACATTCTGCACCAGAGAGGGGCCCTAGGGGCAGGGGACCCCGAGACCTCCGGGAAGCATCTGGCTGTCTCCACCTCCTCTGGTAGGTAGGTGGGAAGAGTCAGGAAGGGACCTGGGCTCTCTCTGGGCCCCCCATTTCAGACAGGAGGGGTTCTGGACCCCACCCAGGGTGTCGAAGCTGAGACTTTGCTCCACTGGAGGGCATGGGAGTGTGCTGGAGTGTCCTGGCCTCCTCCCACCTCTGCTTCTTCCCTCTTTTCTCTCCTTCTTTCTCTTCACTCTCTCCCCCTCCCCCTTCCTCCCCTCACAAAAGCTCTCTGTACACAGCCACTTCCTCTGGCTGCTGTCTCTGAGCCCAGACCTTATGAGAACCATATGGGGGAAAGAGGCTGGAAGAGAAGGGGGTGGGGAAGCCAGCGTGGGCCCGCCCCTCCAGCCAGTATCACTCCACTCCCCTCAGGCTATGTGCATGGCAGTTGGCACACTTTGCCTCAAACTCCCCTAACTGGATCCTGGTGGCTGGGGTGAGGGCACTGACGGGAGGGCTCCATCCAGAGCTGGAGGTCCAGAGAGAGATCTGTGCTCCAGAACCACTTCCCTGAGGCTGAGGCAAGCTCCTGCAAAGGGGCCATCCCTCCCCACTATGGTACTTCTGAAGACCACCAAACTCACAGCAAAAGGACCCAGCCATGGCTAGGCACATCTGTGTGGCAAATGCCCTCTCCTCTATGTGGACAGTCTATGTGGTGGGCAGCATCCCTGCCCCCCAACTGGAGGGCTGAGTAGATGAGGGTCTGCTGGCTCTGGGAGAGTCTGGAGTGACCTGTCCCATGTCTGGCTCCCTCCCCACCCAGCCTTGGAATGCTCCCAGGTCAAAAGGGCCTGGATCCTGCTGGGAAGGAACAGGGCTTTTTTAAAGCAGTTTTTGTGTTCATTGGGTCCCAAGTCCAGCCAGGTGAACAGCGAGTCCCTGACCTGAGGGGAATGCTAATAGTACCTAACCAGCTAATCCTGAGGCTGGTGGCAGCCAGCTGGGTGACTATTAGCAAGAGCCTGGACCACCCCGTCAGCCTCAGCTTGCTCAGCCTTAACCTGTAGATGTAGGGGAGGGACTTGCTGATTGCTAAGGCCCTTTCAGCATAGTCTAGGAATTGATGACACTGGTTGCTATCCTCTGAGGGGCTGCTCAGATGTCCTGGGAGGTCCTTCTGGAGTTCTCTATTATCAGTCTTTCCTTGGAATTCCATTTAATGCCCCTTCCCTCCTACTCTAACTGCCAGAGCTGAGAACCAGCGGGCAGGCCCATCTGCTGCTGTCAGGGGTGGGTGGGGGGCTCACAGTGGTCCACATCTCCCTCTCACACCCAGGTTCTCCCTGTAATAAGCCACTCCGCCATGAGAACTTCCCCCATAAAGGACAGGAACATAAGTGCCCACAGCTGTCCTGTGGACTGGGCCCCGATACTGGGGGTGGGATGGGGTGGGACAGATGGATCAGGAAGGAAGCCAAGAGTTCTGCTTTCCTGGAAAACCTCGAATGAAAATCCATGCGGGGCGGGGGGCATGCAGTCTACAAAAACAGAAGGCAGCAGTTGAGATAACAGGGTGGAGGTGGAAGGGTTTTTGGTGAGGTAAACGGGGCTTGCCCTTCACAGAAATGCCTTTGAACGGCTTGGAGGCCTTCTTTGAGGAGAGAGGCTCCTTGCAGACAGGCACCTTCTTTGCCTGAACGGCCCCAACACCCACTGCTTGCCAGATTTCCCAAGGCGGAGTCCCCCGTGCCCTGGGGACCTTTCAGCAGGGTGGTGTGTGAGGGCACTGGGGTCTGGTGGCCCATTCTAGGGGAAAGCAGGGGACGAGGAGGGAGGTGAGAGCCACAGCAAACACTGTTGGCTTAAGGCCTGTTTTTCGTACCAGGTGACAGGCAAAAAGGTGAAAGCGGAAATTTGTGTGGAAAAAGAAAAAGAGCAAGGAGGAGGAGTTTGGGAGGGTGTGGGGGAGGTTTTCAGGCTCTTAGCCTCTTGCTCTGCTGCCAGGCTGAGGCGGCAGCCCCTTTCCAGGCCTCTCTTCCTCCTTCCCTCGAGATGCATGGGGGGTAGGGATGGGTGTGCTGGAGGGCCTGGGCCCAGAGAAGAGACTCCTGGCCGGGCTTCTGCTGAAGAACTTGGCTGCTTTTCCCTTCGCAGCCAGCACCGTGGGGAGTGGGGTGGGAGGGCAGAAATCAGGATTAGGCTTATTTGGGGTGAGAGGAGAACCTAAGAAATGTGTCTGCAGCTGGGGTTCAGTCACACTCCAGGCCGATGAGCCCAGGGGCTCTCAGGCTTTTCGGTGGCCTGTCTGTTGTCCCCGTGGGGCGGTCCAGCCAGGCTCAGGGGCCTGTTGCTTTGGAAGGCATTTTAAACCAGCTGGGTCAGGGCCCTCGGATGAAAGGGGGTCCTTCCCCTGGCGATGGTTTGGGATGGGAAGGTGAGCTAGCAGTCAAGTTTGCTGCCACCCTGTCTAATACGCTCTCACCCAGCACTGGCCCCGCTCTCTCCTCGGAGTGCCGTGGATAGGAATTAGCCATGGCTGGAAAGGATTAGTTGCCAAATCATTCTAAGATGTACTGTTTTGCCCCTTCTTTCTGCCTTCAGTACGTTAGGATTTCCTAATCCCAGCAAAGAGACACACAGAGAGACAGCGACCTTCCCAGGTGTGTGAGCACCGCCACGGGATGCAGCGCAGACGCACATACCCCTCTCGGAACGGAATGGTCGCGGCCCAGCGTCTCACACTGCAAGCATTTTTCTCCTCCAGAACTGAGTGGGCTGGGGAATGCCGGGCCTGTCTGGACCCTTCAACACTAGCGGACACTCAGCAGGACCTGGAATGAGCAGCCACAGCTGCCTTCGCAGGCCACGGCCGTAGCCCTGAACCGCTGGGAAGTGAGAGAAGGCAGACAGACACACTGCCTTCACCCCGCTAATGCACACACGCACGCACACACCCCAGCTGGGAAAATGCAGGCCAGGCGGCCAGCGTCAGAGGCTGACCGGTCTTGTCCTGTCAGGAAGCGGGCAGCCTCTGAACTCACCCAACCAGAGGCGTTGCTGTATTGTTCTAGACACAATCGGACAGCCTGGGAGCCAGCCCCAACTCGGGCAAGGGGCGTTGGGGAAACGGTTGCCACCGGGGTCTGGAGCACAGGGAAGGGGAGCGGCTTGCAGGCTGGACCCAGAATGACAGGAAAGGAAAGGGCCGCCGCGAGGGCCCAAACCTCCACTTCACTGCGTGGCGTGCGTGGAGTCCCAAGCACATGCTCAGAGCAGGAAATCGCTGCGGCGGGGAGGGGTCACTAACTCCTGCGGTTTCGGGACCTCCGGACCCCCACCGAGGAGGCCTGGGGTCGGGCTGCCAGCAAAGTGAGGGCTAAGGAAGGCCCCGGCTGGAAAGGGAAACGGGATGACGGAAGGAGGCTGGGAGGCAGCCGCCTCCCACTCCGCCAGATTTCTTTTTTAACAAAATTCAATAGAGAAACAGCCAAAGCCGGTGTCACAGCCAGGGGAGGGAAAGAAGAGGGAAGGACGCAGGACCGGCGCACGAGTCACCTCCCAGGTGCGCGTGGCGGGAGAGGGGTCCGAGAGGAGTCCGGACGCCGGGGTCTCGCTGAGATCAGAGGCGCCTGCAGCCCAAAGGGCAGACTTCCCCGAGCCCACCGTCCCGTCCGCCCTGAGTACGCCGAGCGGCTGAAAGCCGTGAGCGAACGGAGCGCCCCCCACTGGAGGAGCCTGGCCCGCCGGGCGAGCCCCGGAGACTCCTCCAGTCCGGCCAGGGACGCGTCCGCGGTGCTAACGACCACCGCCACACAGTGGGCCGCGGGCGTCGATCCTTCCTGAGACTTCCCCCATCCCACCCACCTCAGCTCCCCGGAATTCGCGACACCAGCCCAGGCTGCAAACCCAAGGGGCGTGGGGGTCCCGCCAGCGAGCACTTCCCTTCACCTGTGCAGGTGAGTGAGTACCCGCGGTGCTTCCCTCTGGGTCGCGCCCGTGCCCCGCGGCCCCTTCCTTCCGCCACGCCTCTGGAGCCCTAATCCCTTCCCTAGTTCACCCTTCTCGGCGCCTGGACTCAGGCCCGTCCCAAAGTCTCTGAAGTGGCGGCGCCGACCCAGTCCCCCTCTTCCCGCCCCTTCCGTCTCGTCTCCAGTCGTCCCCTCGTCCAGGCGCGGGCCGGCCCCGCCGAGTAGGATACTCACAGGGTAACGGTGCCGTTGGGCAGGAGGCCGGGCTCCGGAGGCTCCGGGAGTTCCCCGCCGCCGCACACCACCCTCCTGCGCGCCGGGTTGGGGGCGCCGCCGCTCAGCCCCTTGGGCCGCTCCCCCGAGCACTTGCAGCTGCGGATGGGCACAGGGCAGCCGGGCGCGCCCCCGGTCTCGCGCGCCAGGAGCAGAAACCACGGCAGCAGCGGCAGCAGCAGGCGCGCCGGCGCCCCTCGCATCCTGCGTCCCCCGGCGCCCATCAGCCCATAGCCCCGCGGGGACCGACAGCGCTGGGGCCGCTCTGCGCACGGGCCGGAGGGACCCGGGCGTGCGGGAGGCGTGCTCAGCAGGGGCCCGGGGCGCCCGAGGGCGGGGCGGGGGGCCCTGGGCGGAGGCAAGCCCCGGGGTCCCCGCCGCCGCACCCCGGGGGCATGTCCGGCGAGCGCCCCGGCGGGGAGGACGCGGCTGTCAGCGCAGAGCAGGCGGCCCTCCGCGGCGCTGCCGGCGTCTCTGCGCGGTGCCCCGGGGCTGGTGGGGGCCGGGACCCTCCGCGTCGTCTGCTCTGTCGGCGCTGGGCTGGGACCTAACGGATCGCGCCGGGCTCCTGCTGCCGCCGCCGCCGCCGCTCCGTGCCATGGATGGAGGCTACTCCGCGCGGCGCCGCTCCCGCCGCCGCCAGACCCCGCCCGCCTCCGAGGGAGCGCCCTCCCCCTGCCAGCTCGTCCGCTAGGCCCTAGCGCCTCCCGATGCGCAGCCTGGCCAGTGCCCTCCTCGGCGCCACAGAGGGCTAGCCGGCTTGAGGCCTCGCGTGTCCCCTGCACCCGCCCCGAGCCCAGACTCCTGGTCTCTCCCGCCCCTCTCCACAGACCTTCGAGCTCGGCGCCATCACTTTCCTCGAAACTCTCTGGTCCTCTTGCTCATCCAGCCCACACACCCTGATGCTTCTGGGGCTTTCATGGACCCGCCGGCTCGACCAGAGAGGTCTGGTGCTCCCTGTTTGGGACTGAACTTTGTTCACCGCTCTGGGGTTGCCGAGACTCGGCTTCCCTTGGCCCCTGACCTGATGCGTCCGTCTGGAAGCCGGCCCCCACCCTCGCAACCCCACTCCAGTCTCGCAGGACACAGCCGACGGCTAAGGAGGCCCAGACCCTCCTCTGCTGGTGTGACCTTGCCCAGCGGGGCGCGCTTGTCACTCGGCCAAGGAGGGGGCAAAGGCCAAGGCCAACGGGCTAGATCTAGCTTCTTACCTTTTCTACATCCCAGCGTGTGTGCGTGTGCGTGTGTGTGTGTGTGTGTGTGTGTGTGTGTGGCGGGGGCGGGCAGTGGCAAAGAGGGAGCCCAAGAAGAGAAAAGCAGGGATCCGTGCCGCGGTGTGGAGAAAGCGCTGTGTGATTTAGGACACGGCCGCTGACATCCTGGAGTAGTTAATCTCTGGAGTCAAAATGGGGCCCTGCCTGCCCCCTCGTTTATGAACGCGAGTTGTGGCATGAGAATGAGTGAGTGGGCGAGGGTGGGGGTCACTCTCCAGTTACCAGAGGCAGAGGGCTGGTGGCTTGGGTGGGTGTCTGACCTTGACAGCTGGCGATGGGGATGAAAATTGCCTGTGGGTCTTTGATGGACTGTAATGCAAGTCCGGAGGGAATTGGGGACAGAAGAAAAGAGAAGTGTTGTCCGGTATGTCTGCTTCCTCAGTTTCCCCACAAAGGCTGGCTTTTCTGCCACTTAACAGAGTCTTGCCAATGAGGGGCTAGCAGCCTGGGATGGGGGGGTCCCTGAGCAGGACTCCTGTTCCCTGTTCTTCGCTGTGCTGCGGAAGTGGTTGCCACGGTGACCAGCACCTTCTCTCTGTGTTCTTAGCCCTGCTGGTGTGTGGCACCTTTTCCAGGATGGTGGTCTTTCAGCCTGTCTCCCACCCCTCCTTTGCGGGGAAGCAACTCCTCCTCCTTACCCGTCAGCAGCAGACACGAGGCCCAGACACTGGCTTCTTCACTTTCCCTCTCTGGCTCCACACGTCTCTCCCAGTTGCAGGCTCTGGTTCCTTCAACTTCCAAATATAAATAAATAGTGATTGCAAATGGAGGAAGAGAGAAGGGCAGTGGACTCCCCCAGCAGGAACCCTCCGCAGGCGGCAGGCAGGCTGAGGCTGCATTCCTCAGGAAAGGTCAGGGGAGCCGAGTGTGTTGCGGGGCCGCTGCCCAGAGGCAGGTCTGCCCTGCCACCGTCCTGCGCGGGTGGGGGGTGGGGGGAGAGGGAGACTCGGAGAGGAGAGGGGAGGAGGGCCCTGGCCTGGGTCACACAGCTTTTCTGTCCTTTCTTTCTGCTAAATAAAGAAACTCAAAGTCTGGAAAGGATTTCCACGGTCACACACATTCTCCGAGGCTGGGCAGAGGCCAAAGGACACTTAATAAGGCGGTGCTTCCCCACAGGTGGGAATGAGGTGCTTGCTGAAGGTGTTTACAGAACGCTGCCCTGTCTGTCGGTCCTCGTTTTGGCTTCCGTTGCCCGCCGAGGGAGCCGAATGGGGCTGGGGTTACTTTGGCATTTTGTGAGTGTGGGTGAGGAAACGGAGTCACTCAATGAGCGATGATGAGGAGCCAGGGGTGCAAACTCACCCTCCAACCCCTTTCTAAGTGCTCTCTTCTCCCAGTCACTCAAAGCTTTTCTGATGGGAGCGCCTGGTTATGAGTCCTCAGAAGTGCAGGGCGGGGTGAGTGAGTGGCCTGCATGAAAATCTTCTTGTCTTCAGGTTGGTTTGAGATAGAAGGATGACTCAAACTTTGTTCCCTACCTCAGGAGGTCTGCCTGGGGAGTTTGCTCCAAGTCCCTCGCCTGTGATAAGCACCTGAATGGAGTGGTGATAAGGTACCAGGATGATGGGGACCAGGCTGAAGTGGCCCTGACTGAAGCCAGGGAGCAGAGCTTACCACAAGCTTTCGTCTGATCTAGGGCAGGAGAGTAACCCACAGGACTCTTCTAGACCGTAATTGTGCTCTTCAGGGCCGGGGCCTCACACCTGCTGTGCCCCTTTCAAAGAAAAGCTTGCCTTTGCCAGGTGCTACTGTGAGCCAGCCTCTCTCTTTTCCCAACTTCTATGCTGAACCATTCCCCCTTGTCAAGGAGTGGCTGGGGGCTTTGCCCCACGATAGCCCAGGCCCTTCACTAGGAGCAGCTGAGAGCGGAAATGGGGGACTGGTCACTGCCCCCTCTCTCCAAGACTGGAGCAGACCAGGGCTCCTGCGGACCTGCGAATAAGGACTAGCATCCCCGAGTGCTTACCATGTGCCTGGCACTTGTTGACCGCATTTTGTAAGAATAAACTCAGTTAGTCCTCACGACAGAGTGGAGATGACTGTTTTAACAGACAGGGAACTGAAAGGTGAAGAGGTACCTTAACAGTAGCTTGCTCAAGGACATAGAGTGAGCAATAGAACCAGGATTTGGACCAGGTATTCTGGACTCCAACGTTTTAACTGCCGTGCTCTATCATTTCCAGGGGAGAAAAGGGACTCTCAACAATTCCCCCACGAGTTTCACTCCGCTTGAGGTTTCCTCATTTTCATTCCCTGGTGACTCTTTGATGAGAACCTTCAAAGATGTCCTCTCCCAAATCAGAGCTGTTAGTAGAAGGAGGATCCACTCCCCTGTTCTTCCCATGGAGTCAAGGAAGACAGACACTTTCAGAGGAGCTCCACTATTCATTCACCTGGGAGAAAGTGAGGGGTGAATAAGGACTGTGGGGGGCTATAACATGTATGGAGCCAGAACGTGTCCCAGCTCCAGGCTCTGCTGTGGAGGCCCCGCCCTGGCTGTTGACCTTTATTTCTTAGGTTTTCTACCTCCTCCTGTGCCCCGTTGCCTTTCAGAGGCAAGGTCCTCACACAGACCCAGGACAGCAGTGGGTAAGATCATGGCCCATAATCGAATCAACAACACACATGTGACATTTCTCTAGGGCTCCATTAGCTTGCAAAGACAGAGGAGGCACTGAGTCTACCACACCGACCCCATTCTCACACCTCCCTCCCCATGGCTCTACCGGGCAGTCTCCCGAGCACTCCGCCCTCCTCTTTCCTGTCTTGTACCTCCCTGTGGGGGCTGTGCTGAGCTGCCTGTCCTGCTGGAACTTTCACACGGAGTGTTCATGACAGATATCTGTGCCTCAACCAGAAGGAATGAATGGGAATTCATTCCTGTCTAGAATATTTGGGGGCTGCAAGGGCTTTCCTTTGGTGCTCAGGTTTTACCACATACAAGACACCTATATATAATTTAGACATTCCCAGGGTTATAAGCCCTGTCTCCACTAAAATATGACTCATTCTCTGAGCCAGATCTACACACATTTTTCAGATAATGGAATATTTCCTCACTATGAGCACAGTGGTGAAGAGCATGAACTTTGAAGTTGAAGTCAAACCCTGTCTCTCCATTTTACAAATTGTGTGACTTTGGGCAAGTCACTTAATTTACCCAGGCCTCAGTTTTCTCATCTGTGAAATGGGAGATAAAGCCATTATTTGCTTCAGACGATTGCGATGTTGATGTCAGTTACACGTGTGGATGAAAAAGGGGCCACACACCAAACCTGGCAAGCACAGGGGAGGCCTGCATGGCTGCCTCACAAACTCGGAGACAGAAAGTAACCACACAGGGTGGTCTGAAATGAAAACTTCCTAACATGGCAGGCAGTCTGGTTTGAGGCCTGTAGCTTCCTTGACAAAGGTCAGTCTTTACCTTAAGTGAGCCTGTCCATTGTCCTTTTGCATGTCAGATCACTTTGAAACCACAGAGTAATCTTGTCCAGTGGAGCACAAGACCACAGAACCCCTCATTATCTTGTTCTCTGAATACCGTCTCTGCCGTGCCGTAAATGTTAGGTATTAACTAGCCTCTACCCACCAATGTAAAGGAAGTATGTGTGTCTCCATGTTGCTTTTTATCCTGTCTCAGAAATTTCCTGCCTCTCTAAAGCACCACCGGTGGATTTCATGGAACTTCCTCATGTCTCTCCTTTTATTCTAGTGTATAAAATAAGCTGCAAAACTGCCATTCTCCAGAGCGTTTTCTCTATTGAGATTTTTCTTCCTGGCAATTGTTGTCAGTTTGGCTCAAATAAACTCATAAAAATTCTCTACAGGTCTGGACTTTTCTTATGTTGACATATGTAAATGAAGCGTAGGCGGTATGGCACAAAAGCAAAAGTATATTTGGTCTTTGTCCCTGGTTCCTGACCCGGAGTTTCTAAAACCCTTGGATGTCCTGAATAATAGGAATATGTTTTGTTATCCCTCAGGACCCGTTTTGCGCACACCTGTATTTGTGCTAATGAGGTCACTTAGGGCGCCACTTTTTATTTTTTTTTAAAATATTTTTATTTATTTTTAGACAGAGGAGGAGGAAGGGAGAAAGAGAAACATCAATGTGTGGTTGCCTCTCACACATCCCGAACTAGGGACCTGGCCTGCAACCCAGGCATGTGCCCTGATTGGGAATCGAACCAGCGACCCTTTGGTTCCCAGGCCCACACTCAATCCACTGAACTACACCAGCCAGGGCTAGGGCTCTGCTTTTAGACAACCTCGGGATGGGGCTAGTCACAGAAAGACCAAGTGATTGGAAGCCTACCACCTTCAGCGCCACCGACCAGCCTCCAGGAAAGGGAGGGGCTGCTGGAGCCGGAGCTCTTTGAACCCTCTAGAGCAATGGCATTCAGAGAGCGGCTAGGTCAGCGGTGCCTCCAGGTGCTGGGAGGGAGGGTGGTACACCTGGAGTGTGTAAGGCGGCGCCACGCCCCTCCCCCTCTCTTGTCCTACACACTCTTCTGGTTGGTTGGTCCTCAATTATTTCCCTCACGATAAACCAGCAAATGTAAGTTTTCCCCTGAGTTCTAGGAGCTGTTCTGGGGGGGAAAAAAAAAAAGGAAGAGAAGAGAAAAAAAAATCAAGACCGAAGAGGGCGTTGTAGAAATCTCTGACGATTTATAGCCAGTCAGTCCGCTGTCCAGGGGGCCTGGGACTTGCACCTGGCATCTGAAGGAGAGGCAGTCTTGTGGGACCGAGCCCTTCACCCGGGGGTTCACACTGCCTCTGAGTTGTCAGTGTCAGAACTGAACTCAACCAGAGGCACCCGGTAGATGTCAGAGAACTGGAGAACGGGTTGGTGTCAGAGAACCCCCAGCCCAGCACACACGAGTCCTCAGGAAATGTTAGCTTGGGAGCTCACCTGCGGCCCCCGGGGCTTGCTGCTATTTTTCGTATGCAGACCTGTGTAGTTCTGCTCCGTGTTATACGTCACTGCTTGCACAGCTGACTCTTCCATTAGAATGGAACATTCCAGAAGAAGGACTTCTTTTCTGCATTTCCCTGATTCTCAGCTTGCGTTAGTACCCAACAAATAGAGGAGACATTTATTTAACTCGTTCAACAAAATGTTACCGAGGCCTTAGTCATTTATTTAAACAAAATTTATTGAGTATCTGCCACGGGCCAGATACTGTTTTGGGCACTGAAGATACAGCAATAAACCAAAAGAGTGTCTGTGGTTTCACGGAGCTGAACTTGTAGCAGAGGGAGCCAGGTAATGCCTGCGTAAACAAGTTCCCCGTGCCCATGTGTAACCTAGCAGGTGGTAGGAGGTCAATGAAGCACAATGAAGCAGGGCAAGGGAATGAAGATGATGGGGAAGAGCTCTCTGACAAGGCGAACTTTGAGCAGCGTTCTGAAGGAAGGAGAGGGCAGGCCTCATGGATTTGGGGGGACAGGGTATTCCATGCCGAGGGAACGAACAGCAAGTGGCAGCAGGGTAGGAGCACACTTCCTGTGTTCAATCGAGGAAGAATTAGGGACCTGTGTGGATGGTTGGAGCTCAGTGAGCAGGAGGGAGAGACGCCCCTCCCACTCCACCTGCCACCTTGCGCCAAGGTGGGCGAGTGGGGGCAGGTGTGGCTCTCTTGTCTCTCCGACACAGGGCCCAGGCTCACACATCCTGGGGGGAACCTAAAGCAGCACTGAAGATAAAAGAAGAGGAGCAAAAAGCTGTTTGGAGAAAGTGGCAGGTGTTGTTCTGGGCTGGAAGAGAGGTGGAGGACAAGCCTGGAGTGTTTGGGGTCACCCCCGGCCCTGGGTCCCGGAAGGCTGATGAGTCTGAGAAGTAGGGTCTCCTTTTGCAAGGCTCAAGGCTGGGCCAAGGTTGAGGCAAATGCGAAAGTCTCCTCCACAGCGACGCCTGCTTCTAGCCTCACCACTATTGACAAAGAGTATTTTTATCAAAGCAATGCACGCATATGGTTAAAAAATGAAACAGTGTGGAAGAGCCTAGAATGAAAAGCAATGGTCCCTCCCAGTCCTGTCCCTGGCAGGCGGCTTTTAGCTGGTTCTGCTTTCAGTTCCCTGAAGGAGGCTAGGTACTTGGGAGAGCTTCCCTGTCTGGCGGTGGGTTTGCACACCCAGCCTTCAGGAGCTCCGCTCCCCCTGGCTCTCCATGGATTTCCAAGCTTGGTTCTCTGGGTCACTGTGGCCCTCTCCCGACACCATGGCCCCTTCCCTATAGGCCAGTCACCAGGCTTGGGGCAAGTGGGAAGCCCCTGTAAGTCACGGAGGTGTCTCAGAGAGACACCCTCATTTACACACAGAGGAGGGTCATCAGCAGCCTGGCAAGTTGGATTTCTAATTTTCTGGAAAAGTCTGTCTTTGAGTGGAACGCTAATTCGCTGCAGCAGCTGTCGTCTGAGTGCATTGTGGGCTTGCAGCGGGTCTCTGGGGCTGGCCCTTGGGAATCTGTCCCTTTTGCCATCTCCCTCTCCTTTCCCTTTCTCGGTGTTTTTCTTTCTCTTTTTCTCTCTTGCCCTCTTTGTGCACTCTCCTCTGTCTCTTTCTCTGGAAGGTCGAGGTCAAACTTCTGTGCATGAGGTCAGGTCTATTACCTAGTACCTATCAGGCTGCCTCCGGGCCCTGGAAGGCCATGGTCATGGAGGGGAGGCTGCAAGCAGTGTAAGAGGAGCCCTCTTTCTGCACCTCCCGTCCTGGGGACACACTCAGGCAGCTTGCGTGTCACTGGAGTCTTGACTCCCAGAGGGTGTGATTTAGAGTATCCAGTTTTGGTTTCACTCTGGGCGGATTTTGCTGTGTTTATGCCTCAGTCCCTAGTTAGGTCTTCAGTTTAAAGCTGTGGGGAGTGAAAGGGAAGGCTTGGGTGCCCATGTTTGGGCAGTGTGTTAAGGGGACGCTGGGCTTTCCCACCTCCCCGTGTCCAGCCCCGTGTGCCAGCTGTGCTCAGTGAGAGATACCCACGAGGGAGCTTGTTGGGGGCACCCAGGGCTTTAGTTGCTCCTTGGAGGGACACCTTCCTCCTTGGCCTTAGAGGATCATGTTTCATTTACGCAGGAAGGCAAGAGTTTTCCCAACAGTCCTTATCTGCTCTGT
Source organism: Micronycteris hirsuta (assembly GCA_004026765.1). Lineage (NCBI taxonomy): Eukaryota > Metazoa > Chordata > Mammalia > Chiroptera > Phyllostomidae > Micronycteris > Micronycteris hirsuta. The sequence goes on along the minus strand of PVJI01000330.1, from coordinate 142,500 downwards.
CCATCAGTGCTCCGCCCTGTTTCTGCAGGGAGATTCAAACAGACTGTAAAGCCCAGCTGGGCTGGGTCCAGTGTGAGGTCCCTAACCTTGACTGAGCTTTCGCTTTGCGCCAGGTTCTGTGCACAGCACTTTGCATGCTTTATCACATTTAAATTTCACAACAATACCATGGGGCAGCTGCTCTTAATATCATCCCTATCTACAGATGAGCAAACTGAGGCACCAAGGTGTAAGTTCTTTAGCCCAAGTTACTTTGATGGGTAAAGAACAGATTTGGAATTCAAGCCCAGACAGCCTGGGGTTGGAGTCTTGGAGCAAGCGTCATGGCGGTGTGGGTGTTTCCCTCCCCTAGTGGGGATCTGCTTCTGCTCCTGTAGCTCTTCTCCTGACTGTTCCCAAACTCACTGCATAAAGTCCTTTTGATGCCTGGGTTCCTTGAAGTGGACACAGTGAGCGCCCTGTTCCGCATTCCCCACCCCATGCCCCAGGCTCTGGGCCTCAGCTCAGAGCGCCAAGCAGCACTGTGGCTGCCAAATTGGGCCTGGGCCTCCCAGGTGAGCAGGGCCACGCTAGGGACAGCCAGCCCACAGCCGAGGTGCATGCTCTGTGTGGGAGACAGGCCCGAGACCAGTCACAGAGGCACACGCAGGATGCCTGTGAAGGCCCACACCCACGGAGAGGGAGAAGGTGACCTCACCTGCACCTACAGTCTCTGGTCACAAGCCTGGAAAAGGGAGACAGCCATACCCAGGCAGAGCCGCCTTCCCACAGAGGGGCTGCCCTCTACAGTCAGGGGGGGTCCCAGCCAACCCACAGCGGCTGACTCCCTCCCTCACCGTTCATGATACTGGGCAAAGCAGGGGGTACTTAGAGCACCCAGCTCGGAGGGCAAAAAGGAGAAAAGAAGATGGCTGGGCTCACCCAGAAGCCTCAAATAGAGGGACGTTCTCTTTCTCCAGTGACGTATATGCCTGCCTTTGGAAGTCAGCAGGAGGCAGATGAGGCCGGCCAGCCAGGGCTCCATACTCCAAACAGCGGCTGTGTGTGTGTGTGTGTGTGTGTGTGTGTAGGTGTCTGTGGGGAGCTCTGGGGATCAGCAGCAGCTCCGCAAGCCTGGGGCCCAGCTGGTAATCTGCCCTCCGCAGGGGCCAGCCGGGCCCCAGCGGAGCAGGGCTGTTGGCAGAGGCTGCCTCTGGATCCCTGGCTTTATCTTCCTCACACATTGAAACCATCAGGTCAGGCCTGACTGCAGCCTGCCCGGCTCTGTCTGCTGGAGACACTGCTTTCATCCAAACCAGGCCTTCCCTCCTCCAGGTCCCCCCTCGGGGGAAGGGGGGCAGCGAGCATGGCCTCACTTCTGCTCCCTGGGAGCCAGTTTCAGAACTTTGTACCTTTGTCCCCTGTTTTGCTCTCCTCTCTGAAATGTTATAATGGGACCCTGGCTCCACCCTCATACCCCAAAGGGAATTTTAGTTGGCGCTGAAGAAAGCAGGGAATTCTGGGGGCCCCCAAGTCCCGAGCTGCTCCATCAAAGCAGCGAGCGAGCGCTCTTCAATGCCTCATGTTCTGGGGAAGCCAAATCAAAGGCAAGGCCCGAATTCCTCTTGCTCACGGCCAATAAAAACCTTGCTTCAGTGCCGGCTTCCTCTGCTGAAATCAGATATCCTAGTAATAAACAAGTCCGAAAGGCAAGGGAAAAGCTCTTGCTTCTTTCTTCTGATTAGTTTTTATTCCTTTTTAAAAAGTTCTCTCTTAAAACAGGAGGCCTGTCCCAGAAACTCGAGCACAGAACTGCGCACTCTCCCTCCCTGCACCCCCTACTCCAGAGTCCTCACCCCCTGGGCGCCTGCAGGAGAGGGTGGGGCCTGGCTTCCCCAGCACTAGCCCGATTTGCTCAGAGGCAGGTCAGAGGCTTGGGGAGAATGGGCCTCGCTGCCTGGGGAGCAGACTGCCAGCTGACAGGGATAACTGGGTTCTGTGGTTGCTGGTGGTGGTCAGAAGTAGGAAAGTGAAGTTAGGGCAAATTGGGATCACTTTTTAACTATAGCAAACCTTCTGGATCCCCTCAACGCACCACGGGGCTGTAAGAAGCCCAGGACCGTGGATTTACGTGTTGAGCGCACAGTTGAGAAAGCTGCACCAGGTGGATCTCGAGGCATCAGAGGGGCTGGGAGGGCAGAGGAGCGGGAGCTGTGCTTCCTGGGGCTGGCCTTGCCTTGCGCACAGCCCTCTCCGGGGCTCCCTCCCCAGCCTGTCCGTGTCCCTTCCCAGGGTAAATGCCTCCCCGCATGTGGAGGGGTGCCCTCCCCTGTGTGCTGTCGTGTCTCCCTTCAACCCCTCCCCCCCAGATAGGCTTGTAAGTGACTTTGCTGTCAGAGATGCTCTTCTCTTTGTTTTTCCTCTGACACTATCTCTCTGGAGAGTTTCTGGTCAAGAGAATTGTATTGAGGCTGCAGATTGCAAGAGAATTGCGCCTAATGGGGAACAGACAGACAAGACACCTTTCATGTCCAGCCAAGATTCCCCGCTCCCTTTCTCTCTCCCAACATCTCATCTTCCCTTTTTGGCTTCAAAGTTGGCCCTAGTTTGTGCTCGTTTCTTCGGTACAGCTGGTGAATAAGGTCACACATTGATTTTATTTTGGAGATTGGCAGCTGGGTCAAGCTTAGCTCTGAGGCTGGAGAGCAGCACAGCTCGCTCCCTCCGCTCGAGCACATGCCTCGGGGGGAGTGCTGCCAGTTGGGGAGGGGGCCGTTTAGAAGGCACTCTGGCACCCCAAGGGTGGCTTCTACTCCTTAGTGATCTCACAGCTCAGGAGCTTGACCTTGTAAATTTATTTTCAATATAAGAAGGGTGCCCAAAGTATCCTCTCAGTCCCCCCACATCAGGCCATTTCAGCTCATCTGTGCTGGACTTGATAGGAAAAAAGTGTTAGTTCTGAGGTCCCTTGGGATCTTGAAGTGATTATGGGAGAGGAACTTAAGGTTAAGGGCCTCTACCTTGTAAATAGCTACTCAACCACACATAGCCCTCCATGCAAACCGTATGGGAAAGAAAGCTCTTTTCTTTACCTATGATGTGCTTCCTGAGGGGGGAGGGCAGATTAGTAAAACATCTTGGTGGATGGTTTGGATTCTTTTGCCTTTAGTATGAGGCTGATGTAATAGCAGTCAACTGATTTCATGCTAAAGACAGTCACAGTTCCCAGAACAAATCATTTCCAAGTGCACCATAACGACACCCACCCTTATCGCAGCCCTTCAGGAACTGGTGGGCGAGTCCTTCCTCCTTCAGAGCCTTGGTAGGAAGCACAGCGCCACATTTTTTTTCTGGAAGGGCAAAGATGTCTTGGATTTTAAGAATATCCCATTAGCCCTGGCTGGTGAGTGGCTCAGTGGTTGAATGCCTGCCTGCAAATCAAAAGGTCACAGGTTCAATTCTCAGTCTAGGGCACATGCCTGGGTTGCAGGTCAGGTCCCCAGTAGGGGGCGTGCAAGAGGCAACCACAAGTTGATGTTTTTTCTCCCTCTCTTCCCTTCTTAAAAAAAAAAATCTTAAAAAAAAAAAAAGGAATGTCCCATTCGATGTCATTCCTCCTTGTCCAGCCTTGGAGGACAGAACTTACTGCCAGCCTAACTGGAGGGGATGAAGGGCGCAGTCCTGTGCACTTGGAGCCTTGCAGCCTGTGGGACAGTCTGAATGTGGGGAAGGAAGCTGGGTGTTAGGGAAAGTGGGTGACAGAGGGGGAAGGCTAACTCCACCCAGGCCGGGTTCGATTCTCTCCTTCTTTCTCATGCTCTCTGCTCGTAGTTCTGCAGTTTGTTCCGTATTAGGGTGTGTCAGTTCTCAACAATTACAGTAGACTAAAAACATACATTTCTTTTATGTTAGTAAGTTTCTTGTAAATTAAGCCTGCAAATCTAAGAATATGCCACTTACCAATTGTTAAAGCCCAAGACAACAGAAGATGCCAGTGTGGTATAGTGGCCAAGCTCTGGGCCGGGAATTAAGAGTCTTATTTCTTGCCCTGTCCCCAACTAGCTCTGACCTCAGACAAGTGCCCAATCCACAAAGGGGTTTGGGCAAATAGCCTCCATTCCCTTACCAAATTCTGTGGGGGAAAATGAGAGAATATACGGGATAGGGCTTTATGTGCCATGAATGTTTTAAGAAGCAGAGAGTACAATTTGAGTATTAAGAGGCTGCTTTGTTAAGAGATGCAGCAGTCAGAATCCATGACGTATTTCCTGAGGACAAAGCCTCAATGGATTGTTGGGAGCCTTGGGGCGTGCAAACCTGAGGCTGGCACCGGGCAGACAAGGGCCCAGGCCCCTGACAGCTCCTTCAGGCGAGAGGCTGCGGGGCCGTCCGGGTGGGTCTGACCCAGGGCAGCATGCTATTGTTACTCAGGAAACTGCCGAGGATGCTGTCACTGCTTTGATGAAAACCTAGACGTTTTCAGACCTGCTGCTCATCGTGCAGAATAACAAGAGTCACAACTTGGCTCCATTTTCTCTTCGCCAAAGCCCTGGCCTGCAGTGGGTACACTGGAGAGACATGCTTTGGTTTACTTTCCTTACCCGGGTTTGATTCGGCCTCCAGTGGCTCACCTCCTTTGCTGTTCTCCACGTCTGGGCACCAGCCAGAGAGCCATTTACCTTTCCTGAAGCGCTCCACAGCCACCCTCAGCTGTCAGCAAAGGAGCTTATCTGAAAGAATCTAGTGGCTCTGCAGGAGTCAGTTGTACTGCTTGGGAAAACCGTGTCCTCTCTGACCTCCGTGTCTGCCCAGTAAAGACGGTGTGAGAAGAAGGGTGAGTCCCTTGCAAGGTAATTTGCCAACGGTGGAGCCCCAGTGCTTGCCCAGCAGGTTAGCCAATGCCGCCATCTAGAGGCAATTTAAAAGTTTCTCGCAGCAAGAGGTAGGCAACTTCTATTTTTGTTAATTCCTGAAATGCCAACATTTTATTCTCTTGTCCTTGCAAGTTCAGAATCCCTCTTTCATCCACGGTGTGGTTTGGGCTGCGTCTGCGACCCAAGGGAAGCCCTTCTCCAGAGCCGGCTGGTGTGATGCCAGTGATGGGCCAGCGACGGGCCAGCTGCATCCTGTCAGTTCCAATGCCCCTCTCCTGTTATACTCACTCACTACACCAGATCTTAAAAAATAAATCTTTTAATTGCTTTGTAATTGGCACAGATGGCATAATTCAAACTCACATTTTTATTTAATAGACTCTGAAATATCACACTCTAGCTCTGACTGAAACAGTACAGGGATCATACTGGTTAAAGCTTTACAAAATTACATTCGGCGGCAGCATCCTATTCTGAAAGTTATTTCATAAAATTACACAGTGGGGCTTGAATAAATAAGAAAAGCCAGCTAGGTAATAAACAATCCAGCCCAAAGTATCCTGCTACTCTGTTAGCAAACAAGAAGAGTGGCAATTCTGGCTTACACAGTGTGTGTGTGTGCAGGGGGGCGGGGGCACGGGGTGTGTGTGTAAAAGGGCCGGCAAGTGCTCCTCAGGAGCAGGAACCTCAAAGTCGGGCCTGGCTGGAACTGTGAACCTGAACTGGATTTGAAGGAACCTTTCATGTCTGGGGAGCTACGAGATTCACTGGTCTTTGATAAGAAATCACCGTAAGAGAATCATAGCATTAACTCATCACTGTAGGGCCCAGGGGAAAAAGCTCGAAGGCCTGTCTCTTCAGGAGGATGTTAGAAAGGCCCAAGTCCCATTCGTGTTACCCCTACATTTTACACGGGGTGCTCAATGGCAGAAATCCTCATCAACAGTCATTTGGGTTTGGAGTATTATCTGGAACCATTTCCCGAAGTTACCTGCACTGCTTTCCCAGAGTAGAGAGAAATATTTACTGAGTGGGGTGGGGTGGGGGGGGGCAGCAAAATCACCTTGTTCCAGAGCAGCAAAAATGATTACTCAGCAGGGCTTTTCATGAAGTTGGTAATCACAGGGAATTTTCTGTTCAAGTGAATGACAAATGGGAATTCCTCTGACTTTGGTGATTATAGGCATCTGTGACCTAATTTTAACCTGGGAAAGGCATTCATGGGTTGGTTGGTGCTCCTGGACAGGATTCAATAGTGAACTTAATTCCTGGCTATTGATTTGGTATTCGTTCTGCAGAAATGTCGGGATTTCTCAGACCCAATACAAAGCCACTACTTAAAGCGAGGCTCCTTCCGTCAGAAACTGAACACAGATGGTTTCCACCAATACACGTGATCCTCCGCACGCTCTCACCAGGCCACAAGGAGAGCATGGTTGTGCTATAACCTGGGGAACATCCAGATGAAAACCCAGGTGAGTGCATGGTCAGTCTTCCTGGACACGGCCCACAGGCGGGGCCTACTGCTGGTTGTTCCTTGGCTCAGTGTGTCTGTGCCACCCCCACGGGGGCTTTCAGGTCTGCTGCAGACTTGTCCAGGGCAGGTTTCTTTGAGTAATCTCGCTCTCCAAAAATGGTGCTTCCTATGCGAACATTTGTAGATCCTACTTCGATCTGTGGGAAAGAAGAGCAAGTATCGAGGGCTGAGTATGAACTACAGCAGCCGGCACTGGAGCTGCGCCTCTCATTCTGGCTCTCGAGGGGCCTCTTGGGAGATGGATGACGATGCAGCAGAGGAGGATGGGGGGGCAGTGGCTCTCCGTGACCTCGGAGGGGTGTTTTAGACATAAGTGAGGATTTCTTTGGCTTTCACAGGTATACCAGATATCCTGGCGTGTGTGTGTGTGTGCGCGACACGGCAGCACACACGCTCTCTCGTGTTCCCTGGTCAGGCAGGTGAGAAAGCCTTATCATCGTCTCTGCACAGAATCTGATTCCATTTTACTTAAAAACACAAAGTATTTTTGTACTGTTTCAATCTACACAATTTTCCAGCAGTGCAACTACTGTCTACACAGAGGGAAGTTTACTCGTTGATTTCTGCAACTTTGTTACTTACCGTTCCAGAAAATCATGTATTTGAGTTGACAGCACAGCACATCTGTATGAAGTATGTTTTTATAGCTGTTGCATTCATGGTGAATCTACACATAAGATTAAGCCCCAGACTTCATCACGACTTACTGTCATACATCTATGTCCAAGCATTTACATAGCAAAATGCCTTTAAAAAAATTATAGTTTAATTTTATTTTCCTTTAGATTCCACTTAGGGAATTATATTATGTTAAAAAATTAAATTATGTATTAGGCTATAATTTATGCACATCTCATTTAAAGAAGATGGGGATAATAAGATATACTTAAATATATATATATATTATATATATATATATATATAATATATATATATATATATATAAAGACGGGGGTGGGGAATAGTAGAATAGTTGAGAACCACTGCTATTGGATGCCCTCTTGCTACAATGAGGCATTTCAAAGGTTCCTCCAGCAAAAACTGGTTCTCGCTGTGGCCTTCGGGACCCCCCTGCCACATGGTACCTAGAAGGACACTTACTGCATGTTGGAAGTCCGTGGACATGCCCATGCTCAGCTCAACCTGGTCAGTAGGAATGTTCAGCTTTTTGCACAGCTCTTCTCGGAGGGACGATAACATCTGACAGAAAGACAAGTGTGACACCTATTTCATTCCTGCCTCTCTACAGATGCCTGGAAGTGGCCGAATCTGAACATCTCTGACAAAGATTACTTATTTCTCATGGTTCAAGGCCTGTCAAAATTGCCAGTAGTTACTGAAAGTTTTTTTTCTTTTTTCTTCAAGTTCTCCTACTTTCAGAAAGAAAACTCTCAGTTTCTGGAGAAGAAGGAGTTCGTTTTCTCTAAAGAATGTGTTTTAGCCAGGTTCAAACTGAGCTGAGAAAGGTCTGTAGGGTTTTGGGAACCTGTTCCCTTTCCCTAATGGAAGGAGTTCGGAAGAGGGCTATAACAGATGGAATCTGGGAGTCTTTGAAGTTTACGCTAATAGCCAGCCCTGCGGCAATGTGCTAAGATGTTCCTTTAGCACCTGAGCAATCCCCCATCCCTGGCCCCCAGTACCTGGAAGTCCGGATTTGGTCCTTGACTAAGATCATGCCCGAAGCTCCCTATGGTCATCAGCCCCACGAATTCCAAGCTGGGGCACTTGGCATTTATGTGTTCCACCATAGCCACTGTCTCTGACGGTAGAATGCCATGTTTACCTTCACACACACACAAAATAAAAATTAAAAAAAAAAAAAAAATTTGAGGCCCCTTATAACAAAATGTTTTAAGTAGCCAGAGATAGGGTCCATTTTTACCCCTCCTTTGTAATAGAGGAGGTGATCCTCAGATAAGAGGGCCTTTTGTTCTCAAGCCCAAAAGTGTAACTTCGTGTTTGAGGTCTGCATGTAGTTCCCCTCCTGGTCAGGTTCTGAATTTCTCAAGAGAAGAGCTATAAATTGAACACTCCTGATTCTGCCTCAATAACTGAGCTGAGAAAAGCTAGAGTACAGGGAAAAGGAAAAAACACTGCTTTTCTTGGGATACCAAGAAGATTCACACTGACAAAATGCCAGACTGACTTCAGAGCTTTTTCCCCAAACCTGGTATTTCTATAGGTTTAATAATTTATTAGTAAAATTGTAAAAATGTAAAATAAAGTATGTATTACACAGTTCAGACTATATATTTGATAAATTTAACTGAACTTGCTAATTAACCACTAGAGGAGGACTCTGCAGCAACTGATTATTTGTTATGCAGTTAAAAGGATTATTGATACTGCCTTTCCCTCATTTATCAAATGTAGACACTAAGAACACATTTCAATATTTAATTAGGGAAGATAATAGCTAATTATCAAGAAATGATGTAACAGACTTGATCTGGAGTCCGTTTCTGATTTACAATAATTGTTAAAATTTACTGAACACTTACTTATGTGCCAGGCATAAGTGGCAAGTCCTAAGTGTTTTTCTTGCAATACAATAGCTCTATTAAGTGAGTATTCTTATTGTCTCTATTCTAAACATGAAACGCAGGGAAGCTCAGTGCCGTTTCCAAGGCCACACAAATAGATCTGTGGAACTAGATTTGACCCCAGGTGGCCTGACTCCAGCACCTATTTGGAAAACCGATGCCTATACTGAACTCCTTCATGCTCGGATTTGGTGAATACCGACCGGTGCTCTGATGGCTGGAAGCAAGTGACTGATCTGTAAACACGTTGCTACCAAGTAAGCCGTGCAAGGTTCTATGCCAGTGGCTTTACCTGCGTGAGCACATGCAGTCCACACAACAGTGACATCATGTTATCACTGCCTGGCAAGGAGACTGAGGCACCGGGCAGGGGGTAATGTACGTGAGATCACAAAGCCAGGAAGTGGTGGGGCTCAAACCCAAGGTGTGTCAGGCTTCAAAGCCTGCACTCTGTTCACTGTGCGACACTGTGTGCCTTGTAATGGCATTCACCGCCTGATGCTCACACTGACTTTCCTTCTAGTTTCTCCCAATGTAACCCTAAGTAATTTATTTTTTAGGGCCCAAGAGGAGTAACTTCTCATGTAATTTTGCAACTTCTTTCAGGAGTGATGGGGACTTCTGGGAATTTTCAGGAGATCGAAATCACAACCCCCTTCTTGCTTCTCCGTCTGCCTCCTCAAAAATTAAGCAATAACAGGTCACGATGTAGTAAAGAATACTACGTGGGCCGGCATGGATGTCACTGTGCCACCAAGACCCTACAGGACACAGCTTATTTAACTTCTGTGGTTTCTTTCTATAACCTTAGCTATCAGGTAGATTAGGCCCGCCACTCTTCCCGGGCTTCCAGCATCCTAGGGGAGGAAAAATCCACACCACAGTTCTGGTCACTTACTCTCTTCTCCACTGGTGTTAATCTGGACCATGACCTTTAACCTTTCAGGAGAACCTTTTTTCTGCCACGAACTGTTCACTTTGTCTGCCAGCTTCACAGAATCCAGTGTTTCCAGCATGAAGAGATTTGGGACGGCTGAAATGAGAAAGAAGCAAGGTATTTCTTCATGTATCTTACTGCAGCAAGCAACAGCTTTTGGCGGATGGGAAAATAATTTCCCAGAAAAGAAAAAGACAGTTAAGTCTCAGTTCTGCTAAGAAGACTAATGTGAAAGTTTTACTAGATGTAAGTTCAAATGTTAGACCGTCACTGTCTAAGCAGCACGAATGAGTAAGGACAGGAAAATGCTGACATCCCACAATCACGCAGCATTTGTCTCCACTCACTCCAAGGGGCTGATCATCAGAGCTCAACCTCACTTCAAACTGCGAGAAACAGGTCAAGAGGACACACAGAAGGAAGAACCAGTGGAAGCCGAAGGGCTTCTCTGGCATGATATCGCCATGTTCTCGAACTTTCTAGGATGCGGGCACTAGAAATGATGCTGTCAAGACAGTGAAAAGATGACCCATGGAGCGGGACAAAGTCTCTGCTGGTCATTTATCTGGTAGGTCTGGTGTCCAGAATATATAAAGAACTTTTATTACTCAATAAAAAGATAAATAACCCAGTTAAAAAGTGAACAAAAGATTTCTCCAAAGAAGATATATAAATGGCCAATAAGCACATGAAAAAGTGCTTTACTTCATGAGTCACTAGGGAAATGCAAATAAAAACCACCATAAGATACCATTTGACATATTTTTTTTGTTGAAATTTTGTTTTATTTATTTATTTATTTTCAGAGAGGGGGAGGGAGGGAGGAAGAGAGGGAGAGAAACATCATGTGTGGTTGCCCCTCACTGGGGACCTGGCCCGCAACCCAGGCATGTGCCCTGACTGGGAATCGAACTGGGATCCTTTGGTTCCCAGCCCGCGCTCAATCCACTGAGCTACAACAGCCAGGCCATTTGACATATATTTTTATAACTCCACTTTATCTCCTTTGCTGACTTATTACTCTAACTCTTTATTGTGTTATTTTATTGGCTACCTTAGTGTTAAAATTATCACAGTCTACCTTTAATGGTGTTACATCACTTCATATAAAGTCTAAGAACCTTATAATAGTGTACTTCTGTTTCTTCCTTTCCATTCTTTTTTTTTTTTTAATTTTATTTATTCATTTTTATGAGAGAGGGGAAGAAAAGGAGAATGAGAGGGAGAGAATTATCAATGTGTGGTTGCCTCTCGTGTACCCTGTACTAGGGACCTGGCCCGCAACCTAGGCATGTGCCCTGACAGGGAATTGAACTGGCGACCCTTTGATTTGCAGCCCGTGCTCAGTCCACTGAGCTACACCAGCCAGGGCTCTTCCTTTCCATTCTTTATGCTATTGTTGTATGTTGCTTTTACATGTTATAAACCCCACAATACATTACTATTTGTGCTTATATAACATTATAGTAAAATAGAGAAAAAGAAAATCAATCTTTGAGAAGATTAATAAATCTCTAGCCAGAGAGACTAGAAAAAAAGAAGAAATTACTAATATTAGGAATGAGAGAGTTGACGTTACTACAGAGTTTTCAGATATTAAAAACGATAATAAAGGGAATTACAAACAATCCTATGCCCCTAAGTTCATTAATTTAGATGAAATGGGCAGATTCCTTGAAAGACATAGTACCAAAGCTCATCTAAGAAGAAACAGATTATGTGAACAGCCCTGTATCTATTAGTGAAATTGAAACTATAGTTAAAAACCTTTCCACAAAGTAATCTCCAGTCTTCACTGGTAAATTCTACCAAATGGTTAAGGAAGAGATAATAGTAATTCCACACATAAACTTTTCCAGAAGACTTAAGGAGGGAATACTTCCCAATTCATTCTATGAGATCAGCAATACCCTGATATGAAACCCAAATAAAGATATTTCAAGAAAAGGAAAATAGAGACCAATGTCCCTTGTGAATATAGATGCAAAAATTCCGAACACTACCTAACAAATCAAATGAAACATTATATTAAAAGGAATAATACTGCCCCGGCTGGAGTAGCTCAGTGGATGGAGCTCGGGCTGCGAACCAAGGGGTCGCCAGTTCGATTCCCAGTCAGGGCACATGCCTGGGTTGCAGGCCAGGTTCCCAGTGAGGGCCACGTGAGATGCAACCACACACTGATGTTTCTCTTCCTCTCTTTCTCCCTCCCGTCCCTTCTGTCTAAAAATAAATAAATAAATTCTTAAAAAAAAAAAAAAAAAAAAAGGAATAATACTTTATGACCAAGTGAAGTTTATCCCCAGGAATGCACGCTTGATTTAACATTTGAAAATCAATAAATGTAATTCAACATGTTAACAAATTAAAAAAGAAAATCATATGATCATATTTAAAGTTTTATCTTACCCATCAATTTGTTGACATTTTGTTTCTGTAAGTGGCCAATGAAGTGCCATTTAATCTCAGGGCATGAAGACTGAACCTGAAAAGAAAAAGGTAACTTAGATGTTTGACTTAGATTTTTTTCTTTTATCCTCACCCAAGGACACTTTTCCATTGCTTTTGGAGAGAGGAGGGCAGCAGGAGAGAGAGAGAGAAACATTGATGTGAGAGAGAAACATCAATTGGTTGCCTTCTTACATGTACCTCAACAGGGGATCGAATCCACAAGCTGGGTATGTGCCCTGAGCAGGAATTGGACCCGTGACCTTTTGGTCTATGGGACGACACTCAACCAACTGAGCCACACCAGCCAGGGCTTGGCTTAGATTTTTATGGAGGTCTAGCTGGCTCCAATACTTTGCACACTCTCTCTTCTGACCGTTCACGTCCATGCAATAAAGCACTGCCACCATCGTCAGCCAGGCTCCTTAAGGATACTTAGAAAAACATTAAGGCTTCTGTTCTGCTTCTCTTCCTTGTTCCCATCAACTCCCTCCATCTTTCAGATATCACCAATTAAAGCTTTCAAATCAAAAGGATCCAAGATTACAGCAAGCTCCTAAAAATCACCATTTTCAAAAAAACTGCAAAGGAGAAAACTATAATCTTTTTTTTTTTTTTAAAGATTTTATTTATTTTTAGAGAGAGGGGAAGGGAGGGAGAAAGAGAGGGAGAGAAAGAGCAGTGTATGGTTGCCTCTCACATGGCCCTCACTGGGGACCTGGCCCGCAACCCAGGCATGTGTCCCGACTGGGAATCGAACTGGGATCCTCTGGTTCCCAGCCCGCGCTCAATCCACTGAGCTACACCAGCCAGGGCATAAAACTATAATCTTAATAAAGAAAGAAAACCTACCTGAGAAATACTGGGGGCTCAAGGTAAATGTAGACATTTCTACCGCCAACCCAACCTCCTGGTTTAAAACTCAACCACCATCATGGGTCTAATTTTCAAATGAAATGTTGAGATTTAGATACAAACTCAAGAATTCAGATATCTACTTACTTTAGGATTTGATGCTTTTTCTAGAAGTTCTTGAACCTATAAGGTTAAAAGAAAGACAAGTCAGAAGGTTGGCAAACGTGACTCTTCCAAAGGAGGTTTGGAGAAGGGCTCTTACGTAGTTCTCCCCGAAAGTGCGCTGGCCATGACTGTAGGCCTCAATCACCATGTCTGCAGGTTTGGTTTTGCTGACGGCTACTAGCCGGGGCTGGATATCTGGGAGATCCTGCCAAGAGAGACAGCCAGATGAGTGAATGTTGGGGCATATCACCCTGATAAATACTGTAAGATCCTGTACAAAAGATCAGCATAGATCTTAACTTGGTATTTAGTAAGCTCCATTTTTCCAATACTGTAGGAAGATCAGTGCCAAATAATGTTAACAAGTATGTCTTTCAAATGTACTGCATTTAGCCCTGGCTGGTGTGGCTAACTGGACTGAGCGCTGGCCTGCAAACCAAAGGGTTGCTGGTTCGATGCCCAGTCAGGGCACACGCCTGGGTTGAGGGCCAGGTCCCCAGTGGGGGGAGCAAGAAGCAACCACATACTGATGCTTCTCTCCCTTTCTCCCTCCCTTCCCTTCTCTCTAAAAGTAAATAAATTAAAACAAACAAACAAACAAAAAACAACCCCCAAATGTGCTGTATTTAAATGTTAGCTATTTTAATATCTAGTAAAAGACATTTCTCAGGAGAGCTGGGCAGGTAAGAAAAGCAGCACATTTCCTTAAAATGCACTCTTTGACCACCTGTGTCAGCATCACCGGGTCTCACTCCAGACTTACTAAATCTGGATCTCTGGGGCAGGACTCTGAGAATCTCCTTTTAAAGAAACTCTCCAGGTGATTCTCTTGCACACCAGCGTTGGAGGTTTCAGAATCTCTTCATTACAGGAAGGCACTACTCTGGCTAGAAGGGAGGCCAGTTCTGGTTTCCGAAACCCCCAGGTTAACAGTTTTGGAAGCTCATTCTGGTCCTGGTGTAATTATTAGTGTTGACCCCACTCACTTTCAAAAGCAGCCTGCTTAATTATATGATCTATTGTTCAATCTAGTGAAGAACCAGTGGCGGACCTGAGGGAGGGACACGAAAAACCCTCTGGACTCAGGGCTAGATCTATCCGACCCCCCTCTCAAGGCCAGTACATGAAGAGCAAGGCTTCCCCAAAGTCTACTGCAACAAAACCCTCACAGAGGCAGTAAGGGAAGAGAGTCACCTCTCCTTACAGAGTTCAGTCTTCATGTCCGCCATCACCCTTTTGCAATTTTTACAGAATCACAGTATCCTCAAAGGGCCTGAAGAGTCAGGTCAATTACAAAGAGTTTCCTCGTCTTTCTGAGGGCTATATTACCAGCCTTTTATAACATCACGTCATAACTCCTGGGATTATGTTGACAAATTGATGGTTTCCAGACAGAAATGTGGAACAGGCAGATTTGCTGGGACAATCTCCAAGCATGATGTTTATTCGGGAAATCCCTAGTTTATCTTGGAGAATCACTGAGAATCATAGCACATTAACTCCAGGAGTGAGCTTAGAGCCATCAGAGTTCATTCCCTTTCCTATGCAGATAAGGAAAGTCGGGGCCAAAGTAGTTAAGTGACATGTTCAAGGTAATATCTAACTAGTAGCCAAGGAAAGGCTATACTAGTACAGGTTTCTGTCTGCAGGCCAACATTCTTTGTGTGTGTGTGTTTTATTTTTCAATTATGGTTTACTTTCAATATTATTTTGTATTGATTTAAAGTATACAACCCAGTGATTAGACAATCATATAATGTGTTCCCCTGATACATCCAGTACCTACCTGGCAGCTTATATAGTTAGTGAAATAGTATTGACTGTGTTCCCTGTGCTGTACTTTACATCCCGGTGACTATTTTGTAATGACCAATCCGTACTTCTTAATCCTTCATCTCTTCCACCCATTTCTCCAAAGGCCCTCCCCTCTGGCAACCACCAGTCCACTCTCTGTGTCTATGGTTCCAGGCCAGCATTCTGAGTCTGACACCACAAGTACAGATGAGAAACTTCTGACCTCTCTGTTGAGGTATGTCTAACTCCACACCATCCAGCTTAAACCTGCACCGAGGGAAGCAGATATCGACTGACCCCTGGTCTAATGAAATTCCAGGAAACAATATATACATAAGAGGGGAAAAAGTCTCCCCGTAAGGGGATTAGATGTCAGCTCCCATCTGCCGTAAACGCCAAGTACAGCTCGGTGCCTTCGATCAATCCTATCTGCTTCGCCTCAACGTGGAACTGACACTGACTGAGCATCTACTAGGTGTGAGACGCTGCCACACACGTGATATCAGGCGGATCTGGCCTCCTTTGCCGTGCTCTTGGAGGAGACGTCTTCTCTTGCTGCTGTGGGGCACAGGCCTGGCCCTTCTCCTGTCCGCTAAGGCTGTTGACTCCTACACGAAGCGGGATGAGCAAAGGCTGCGATTTATGCCTGGAGATAGGTCATCTTCCCGGAGTAGCGGATACCTTCCGTTCCAGCTAAGCCAACCTCCAGGAAACCTGACAGACTCATCTCGAGGTCACCGAGGAAGCCCTTCGCTAGCTTTCCGGGGCTTGGCGACCCGAGCCAACGCCGAGGCGGCGGACAGGTCCCGCCCCTCCGGGAGAGCCCTCTGCGTCACCGTGACGACCCATTCTCACGCAGGTGTCCCCCTCCTCACAGCGGCCGCCCACTGTCCCCACGCGGTCCCTTCCTTACCCGCGGCCGCCGCGCCACTGCCTGCTGCACGCGCTCGTTCACTGCCCGCAGAGCAAACGCAACTCCCAGCTCCGCCGACATGCCGCCAGCTCTCCACATCCCCCAGGGAACAACCTCGAGACCCAGACCCGGGTACCCCAGGGCTGAGACCACCTTCCGGTCCCGCCCAACTTACGTCGCCTTAGGACTCCAATCAGCGCTCACCACTGAATCGTCTCACCCAATCGACACCGAGCAGTGAGGGGGCGGGGCGGGGGCGGTGTCGTGGAGGCCCCGCCCCTTGACGACGGCCATCTTGGGGAGGTCGGAGGTCGCGGTGGACAGGCTGGCTGGGTTCTGGGCACAGGGCGTGGGGCGCAGGGCGCCGGGCGCGGGGGATGGCGGGGGTGCGGCATTCCCGTGCCACCGGGAGAGCCTTCAAGGATGTGTCGCTTGATGTGCTGTTGCCCCCGCCCCAGCGGGACCTTCCTGAAGCAAAAAAGTGGCTTGCTCCTGCTGTCCTGTTTCCTTTCAAAATGCCTCCCCAATTTTCCAGCCCCTGGCGTTCAAAGAGCTGTGAACCAAGATTTCCGTGCGCAGGGACCAGGATTAAAAGCTACTAGAGCGGAGGACATCCCTTTTAGGGTCTCGGATAGTCCTGTGAGGAGCCGCTGAGAGATACAAAAGACATGGCGTGGCTCAATGGATAATTTAATCTTGTCATCCTTTAGACCAGTGCTGTCCAGTAGAAATAGGTGATTCACATGTGGAATTAAACAATTTCGAATGGGCACATAAAAAGTAAAAACGTAATGATACATTTTATTTAACCCAATATATCCAAAATAAGCTTTCAACATGTAACCAATAGAAAAACTTCCAATGAGATAATTGTAATTCCTTTTTATTGTATTCAGCTTCCAAAATCGGGTGTAGTTTTAACCTATAGCATGTCTCGGTTCGAGCTCTCCCTATTTCCACTGGTCAGAAGCCACCTGCGGCTAGTGCTACCTTGTCG
Source organism: Micronycteris hirsuta (assembly GCA_004026765.1). Taxonomy (NCBI): domain Eukaryota; kingdom Metazoa; phylum Chordata; class Mammalia; order Chiroptera; family Phyllostomidae; genus Micronycteris; species Micronycteris hirsuta. The sequence goes on along the minus strand of PVJI01000330.1, from coordinate 125,458 downwards.
GAGTGCACAGGTGGTCTAGCATGAGCTCAGCACACAGTCAGTCTAGTTCTTGAGTCTCCTATGTGCCCAGCTCCGGGCAATGTGAGAGTCATAAACGGGTTGAAGAGCCAGAACATATGGAGACTAAAAGGTAAAATACTAAATTTGTCAGGTGGTGAAATAGTAGGTGCTGTGGGTAAGTAGAAAGAGATCCGTTTTGTTAAGGAAAGCCCTTTTTGTCTGTACTATTGATTATCAAACGTTAATTTAACTTAATGAAGTGGGATGATACTATGTCGGAGAAAGGGTTCAGGTTTGTTCTCCAGCTTGTGTTGAGGTGACTGGAAACAAGGGCAATGCTCTTTCTTCTCTCATCATCTTCCCAGACCCCAGGAACTGAGATGAACTTTCACATGTTCTGCTCTGCGAAAATCACCTGGGGTCCTTGGCATCAAGGACTTCTTTTTGGGAAGTTCCCATTTACCAGGTACATATAACTAGGGTTGTTAAAGACATTAGAAGTAATTGTATCTCTGGATTTAATCTCTACTCCTGCCAAAGTGATAATTAAAAAATGGCTAGAATAGCCCTTCATGGTGTGAATATAATAGATGTTTGCTATAGATACAGAGTTGGAAGGTGCTGGTCAGCAGTTGGTGGCTGGAGGAACAAGGGGATTACAGTGATGAGGTCATGGTGAAGGGACCTATAGAGCAAGAATTGGGTGAGCACAAAACACCTAAAGTAGTATGTTATTTGGAAAGCATTGAAAAACCCATAGGTCAGGTCAGATCTCTTCTTTGAATCATAAGGTCAACGCCCCAACCCCACCATCATGGCATAAATGTGTGTAGCTCCCAAAAAGGCATCAGAAGAGTGGTTTAAACTTTCAAGCCAGTAAGGGCAGCGGCGGCAAGACTGGGGGGGGGGTGGTATAGGAGTGGCACAAGTTGAATCTTGGTTTCATCACTAAACTGTGACCTTGGGTAAGTTACTGAATGTCTCAGTTTTTCACTCATAAAATAGAGTCAACATCTCCTTCAGAGTTGCATGAAGGAGCAGTCAAGATAACTACACTTAGAAGACTGCTCCTCCAAACAGCTGCAAGTGTTCAATGAATGTGAGCCCCCTACCCTCTGCGTATCCATTTAGTGCACACTTACTGAGGTATGTCTCTATAAAGGTACCCTGGGGGAGACCAAGAGGAAGGCAGGCTTTACTGTGGATTCATTTCTAAGATGCTTTTTATATCCAACATTCTGTGACCTTATGAAAATGGAAAGACAAAAAGACCACAATGACCCCAGTTCCATGATGTTTTCCCATTTTCCAATTTCTGTACTTCTTAGCTGTGTTTTTCAATCAGCTTTATTCCACCCTTTTCTCCATTTTTACATTCTTCTCTTCTTCTTCCTGGGATGTCAACCATCTTATTTCTTTATTTAAAAAAATACTTAAAAAGGTTTTATTTATTTATTTTTATTTAATTTTATTTTAAAGATTTTATTTATTTATTTTCAAAGAGAGGGGAAGGGAAGGAGAAAGAGAGGGAGAGAAACATCAATGTGTGGTTGCCTCTCACATGGCCCCCACTGGGGACCTGGCCCGCAACCCAGGCATGTGCCCTGACTGGGAATCGAACCAGCAACCCTTGGGTTCGCAGCCTGCGCTCAATCCACTGATCTACACCAGCCAGGCCTATTTATTTATTTTTAGAGAAGGGGAAAGGATGGAGAGAAACATCCATGTGTGATTGCCTCTCATGGGCCCCCAACTGGGGACCCGGCCTGCAACCCATTTGTGTACCCTGACGGAATCAAACTGGCAACCTTTTGGTTCACAGGCCTGCACTCAATCCACTGAGCCACAGCAGCCAGGGCTATTTATTTATTTATTTACTTACTTACTTACTTACAAGAGAGGGGAAAGGAGGGAGAAAGAGGAGAGAAACATCCATGCGGGGGAGATTGAACCTGCAACCCAGGCATGTGCACTGACCGGGAATTGAACCAGCAACCTTTCCATTTGCAGGATGATGCCCAACTGAGCCACACCAGCTGGGGCTCAAACATCTAATATAACCTTTTATCCTTTTCTATTACCTAATCCTTGAAAAATGCAAGTTCAAAATCACTTTATTGCTAGTTAACTGTCTTTATATTTCTCTAATAGTTTGCAAGGACAAAGAGGAAAAGAGAAAGATTAAAAAGCCCAATACCCAGAGGGACAGATTTCATAAATAATCTAAAATCTAGTATACTTACTCACCATAAATGCCATGAAGCTTTTAAAACATTGCCCCTATAGTCTAATGCCTTGAATTATGAGGAAAACATTTATGGATTTTAAAATTGTTTCCTTCTGAGCTTACTGTGAGTCTTTTGGGGGATAAAAAAAAGATAAAATAATAGAAAATTACTGTTGCCTGGTTACTTGGCTCTGAAGAGAAATGGAGAAATAATGCTCATGTCCCAGTTTAAATGAATTCAGGCCGAGTAGCCATGACAGAAATCCCTCAGCAAACATGCTGTTACATCTGGCTTTTGAAATGTCAATATAGATTCTAGAACCCTAGACTTGGGGAGGACCTTTAGAGAGCATTTGCTCTTTCATACAGAAAGAATGACATTTAAGCCATAGACTCTCCCCAATTTCTGGAGACCATCAGAGAAAAAAAAATGTTATCTATGCTTATCCCTGGATTTATTTATTTTCTATTTGTAGAAAGTTACTTCTAACCATTTCAAATTTTAGCCAGTCTTAAGTAAAATATTTTAAACTACTGTATTCTGCAACCTAATTTCCCCCTCTTTGGTCTCTGAAGAATCAGAAAATACCTTGCCAACCACTATGCAACTTTTATAAATGTAGGTTTGGTAAATTTCCCTTCTGCCTCTCTTGGGGTCAACCCATGAGCTTTATTTTTCACTTATGTTGTTCTTTTGGTTTTAACATTTTCTTTTTTCTCTGCTTTTTAAAGTCTTTCTTCTAATCAGAGTCCGGAACACAGCAATTCTGACTCTCAACAGGGCCGAAACAGGTTGTTTCCCACATACCACACCTCTGTAGAGGTGCGTGTGCTCAGCACTGTGTTTGCGGCACTGCAGTGTGGCCCTTCTTCCTCTGTGGGCTGTCCTATCTGTAATCTTACTCCGTGTTATCGCGTCTGATTTTCTACTTAGTGGTGCCCACTTAATAGTTGTGTACTTTCTAGCCTATTTTTCCAGATGATTGAAAATAAGTATTTTTGAACATTTATACAGGCTAGCCACAGTATGCTAAAGCCTTGTGTGCATTATTTCATTTAATTCATTCAGCCCATTTTATAGATGAAGAGACTGAGGCGCAAACAGGTTAAAGAATTTATTCAAGACCGTATACTTCAGAAGCGGTAGAGTTGGTATTTGAATCTTGGCAGTCTTACTCCAGTATCTATATTCTTACCTGTCTATTCTATGATAAGTTCATATTATTTGTGTAGTAGGCTCTCAAACCAATAAAGCTTGGGAGCACCATTAAAAAACCTGAGGGAGGGGAATAATGGTGGAAAGAAGGGGAAGGGACTAGTCGAAGAACATGTATGAATGACCTACGGGCATGGACAGCAGTGTGGCGGTTGACTGTGGGAGCAGGGGGTGGGATGGGCAGGGGAGGGCAAAGGGGGAAAAATTGGGACAACTGTAATAGAATAACAATAAAAAGTGTAAACTGCAACCCCCCCCACCCCCCCGCACCAAACCCGAGAAAGCCTGGGCTAGGGTTGCCAGATTTAGTGAATAAAGAGACAGTATAATCAGTTCAATGTGAATTTTATGTAAACAATAAGTAACTTTTTAGTATAAGTGTGCCTCATACAATATTTGTGAGATACTCAATGCTAAAAATTATTTGTTTTGCCCTGGCTGGTGTGGCTCAGTGGACTGAGCGCCAGCCTGCAAACTGGAGGGTTGTCGGTTTGATTCCCAGTCAGTGCACATGCCTGGGTTGTGGGCCAGGTCCCCAGTAGGGGGCGTGTGAGAGGCAACCACACAGTGATGTTTCTCTCCCTTTCTTTCTCCCTCACTTCTCCTCTCTCTGAAAATAAAGTCTTTAAAAAAAACTTTCCTTCTATTCTATAACTTAAAAAAAATAAATAAAAATTATTTGTTTATATGAAATTCATATTTAACTGGGCATTCTGTATTTGGCAACCCTAGGCTGGACATCTTTTCAGGGTAGAGACTGGGACTTTTTCACTGAATTGATATCACAATGAACTTTGGGTCAATTGAAAATATCTCTGTCCTTTGGAGCAGGATTGCAATGGTGTATGGATTCCTTAACATTATAAATCTCTATAGCACCTACCAAGAATTGTGCCGTGTTTACAAATTAGTTTTTACTGTTTCTGCATTGATAATGGGGATATACAGGGTCAAGCAAGGCCTGTTTGAGTGTGGTTGCTAGGGTAATAATATGGGTATAATAATTTATAGTTTCAATTTGAACATTTCACCTAAAATGTCATACAGTGTGCTTGAATGTGGTATTTTTATGTTACAGAATTACACGTATATGATTTTGTAATAGAAGATTTTGTAATAAAAAGGGGCGTTATTTGTGCCAAACCTGGTATATTCATTTGAATATATTTTTAGGGTGATCTAGTACTCACTCACTTGGCAGGGATATTTTATTTCTTATATCACCTATTCTACTATTAGCTAGTGCTAAATTTCACTTTGATGAAAAAGTAAATACAAAGACTCATTTAACAAGACTGAAAATAAAACTAAGACATGAGTTCATACCTTTGGTGTTGTCCAAAACAATTACTCTAGCTATTAACTCAAGGCAATTAACCCAGCATATCACTCATTTACAGAGTGGTTCATATAGCAAGCATCATTTTGCAGTTACAAAGGGGGTCATTAAGCCCTCAGGGCTCTTCGAAACTAGAACTAGTTTGACTGACTGCTTGCTCACATAAAACTAGAAATAAAAAGGAATGGAAATACAAACACGAAATGATTGGCCATTACCTCTTTTATAAGAAAACATCAGAAACAGTGGCGAAACCCCTACTGAGCAGAAGGAAGGGAGTGGTGGTTAAGTTCTTAGACACAGAGTAGCGACTGGCCAAGACTGTCCCCTGCTTATGGTTTTTGACTTTATGATGGTCATAATGTCAAATTTTATTAAAAAATGGGTTTTGTGTTAGATGATTTTGTCCAACTGTAGGCTAGTGTAAGTGTTCTAAGCACATTTAAGGTAGGCTATACTAAGCTATGATGATCAGTAAGTTTGATGTACTAAATATATTTTCAACTTAATATTTTTTTAATTGAAAAAAATTTTTTAAATCCTTGCCTGTGGATACATACGTTTATTGATTTAGAGAGAAAAGGGGAGACAGAGAGACAGAGAGGGAAACATCGACCGGTTGCCTCCTGCACGTGTCCTGACCGGGGACCAAACCCGCAACCCGGGTCTGTGCCCTGACAGGAAACTGAACCTGCGACCTTTCGGTGCACGGGACGATGCGCCAGCCAGCCAAGCTGCACTGGCCCGGGGAACTCGATGAGATTTCCGACTTACGAAGGGTTTATTGGGACGAAACCCCAGGGTCAGATGAGCAGCATCTGTACATGTTATCTTCAAACCCAAGTAGATTAGTCAGTGAATATGATCTTACTTTCACTATTTACTTTCTATAAATGATAAACTTACCAGGGTTGAAAGACAGACCCACAGAAATTGCAACGGGGCATTTATGAAACATCCTTTTTTGGATCAACATACAGTAAGTCCTCACTGTTGTCGGTAGGTTCTGCAACTTTAAGTCAAATGATGTATAACGAAACTAATTTTATGACAGGTTAATTGATATAAATAAGAGTTGAGTTCCTATGGCATCTTATCAATGTTATAACAGAACTATGTTGAATAAAATCATGTTATTTTAGGACCTGCTAAAATTCAGTGATTTTTTTCTCCCTCAACTTAATATGATTGTAGATCTCTCCAAATTTATTTTATTTTAGTCATATAAAAATTATTAACAAACTTTGGTTTCCTTGCATTCTGTCCTTATATAAAAAAGTGATTAAAAACAATACCGGATATGAATCACTTCTGCAAAGTTTAATGAGTGAGAAACATTCAACCAAGGTGGCTTCTCCTTGGAAAATTCTACAAAAAACTGAATTATATAAACAGTTACCTATTTTGATAGAAGTTCCACTTATAAATAGCAGCCATGACTTACGGCCTACAAAATTGCAGGCTGTCACATTTTATGCATTTAGAATTCAAATGTTAAGGGCAGATTTTCTAGTGTGTGCTAAAGAAAGCCACACAGGTAGATTGGTTAGTTGTCCCACGCTACGGAAACAGCTGACTTCCATGACCTTGCTATTCAGGCAGGTACAGACAGCTGCTGGATTCCAACTAGTGCGTACTACAACATTTGTATTTTTTGTTTCCAGAGGAAGCCACATTAACATCGAGAGGGGCAGAGGCTGCAGCACTGTACCGAGGCTCTCCCGTGGTCACAGAGTATCTAGTACAAGAGAGAACCTATCATAGATTGTTAGTGTTAAGAGACTTTCAACAAAGAACCTGAACGAACGTGCTATTCCAAGAGACTGAGATATCCTTGCTACTTATTTAATTGTAGGGAAGTAGTGTTTTCTGAGGCCTAGGTAGCAAGTCTCAGAGTAGAGGGAGCAGACAAATACGTAAATTAGGGATGGTGGACCTGACGTGTTGTTCCGAACAGGTGACTAATGGCACTGAAGCGGGAGGAGGGTGAGAATGTGTTAATAATGGATACCCTACGTTGGTCTGGGGAGACCGACTGCCTCCTGTGAGGACTTCAGAAGGTATTCAAATCCGTCACTCCCACGAATATTGGGCTGCCTGCAGAAAATGTGATCAGGACCAGTGGTTTGAGAATTCTAGAAAAGTTAGAAAAGAGAAGGGCAACATTTGAATTAAGGAGTTAACATTTTGTTTCTTCCTGGGCAGGCAGGAAGCTCCCCAAACTTGCTACTCTGGAGAAAGCTGGCCCGAGTTCTGGGGCCATTTGACAGAGCAGAAGTCTGAGCGTGGGACCAAAAAAGAGGTGGGGGTCTGTAGCATTCACAGTTTCACCCAGCCAGGGGGTGTAGGGTGGGGTTTTGTGTGGCGGGGGGAGGGAGAGAAGCTAATGACAAGGCCAAATCCTAAACCAGAGCTTGTCAAGGAGATTACCAACATGCTGGCACGCTGACTCCAGAGCCGTCTTCCGCTTAGCAATCTGGCACACAGCTCAGGGACTACACAGGCCGCCCCACCCTGAGCTCCAATTCCAGGATATAAGAAAACCTTTCTCTCCTATTTGCTCTCCCCCTTCCCAAAGCTCCCGGAGTGAACCAAACATTTCCTAATTAGGAACGAGAAAGAAAACATCAGCATAGATTTTAATGCAGCCGCTTCAACCCAGGGACTTGGGCATGAACTCGAATTTGCACCCACACAGCTGTCTCTGGAGACTGAATATTCAGTCCGATGCCTGTGTGGCTGCCTGGAGCCCTGGATTTAAAAACAAATCTATCACTGCGCCAGACAAACTCCCAGCACAAACCATATACCTTAAGATAGGAATGCTTTCGGATGACCCTCCCTTCTCTTCCAGAGAATTTTCACTGTTGAATCTCCAGAACAATAAGAAGATACTTGACCTCAAGGAACGTACAGAGTTTGCCAAGCAGGTACCTTAGATGCCAACAGACACAGCGATCCCACTTTAGCAGCTATTAAGACACTTGAGTTGTTTGTCCCTGCCTTCTTATGCTGACTGGAACCAACAAGCAGATTGAGAGGGGAGACAAAATCCCCAAATCGCAGAATAGGGGAAGAGTTTTAAAAAGGATCGTGTGGCGATGACCAAGCCCTGGCTCCGACGATGCAGTCGGAAGCCGCCACTTCAGGCTCTAGGGCAACGAGGGTGGCAGGTACAGAAAAGCTGGCGAAATCTAGCACCCGTTCTTCCTTATGAGGGCTCAAGAAGTGCGCCTCTAAAATAACTCACGCCTGCACGGACAAAAACACCAGGAAAGCCAAACCCGCGGCAGCCGTTCCCCCACGGCTCTCCTGGCGAACTGACAAGAACATATTTGCTCAGTTGTGGGCCTCACCCACAGGCATCTCCCACCTTGAAGGCAGGGGTGAGAAAGCTGGACGGCGTCTTCCCAAATAAGGGAACTCAAACCATCGACAGGCAACACCCTCTCTTTCTCCCACTCCTTAATGATAGCATCCTGAATTAAGCCAGCTTCAAAGGACCAAAATGAATGCCTGGAGGTCAAAGGTCAAACCAATGGTTTACAAATCTTAACAGAAGCTATTTAACCTACATCCCTGAATAAAACCCCAAAATCATCAATCCCTGCCCTCCCTTCCCAGTGGAATAGATTTAAGTCCATTTCTTCTTTTTCACCACAATACGTGGAAAACAAAGAAGCTAGTAGGAGAGGGAGGAGCATCCTGGCTCATCATTAAAAAATAAAGATCTCTTTCTGTTAGTGTCACCTGAGGTTGTATAAAAGCTCTGTGTCAATTCTCCTCGGTGTCTCCCTCCAAGGATTCATCTTCTAAGCCAAAACTCAGCTTGTCAGCCAGTCCCTCAAACTGCTTGCCCAGACTGCCCGCAGAGTCCACGAACATGTTCGGGATGTCTTTGCCGAAGTAAATCTTGCTGTTGGAAGAAATGGCCTTGTACTTCATCAGCTGGAGATATTCAGGGGTCAGCTTCAGCTGTAAAAAAGGAGAAAGTAAAGAAGACTTAGGTGGAGCCGGCGAGGGCACACTGTGGGTGGCGCCCCTTCGCTTGTCCTAAGGAGAGGGTGCCTGTCCAAGACATGTGCTCCTTCTCCTGGTCTCACTGCTACCTTAGTGACTGGGTACCCACTTCTCTAAGAGAAAGTAATCTCAGATTTTCGAGGCCAGAGGTGCAGCGGTTTTAGGAGTTTCCATGTTTAACACAGACATTGCACTTCCACCAAGGCCCTGCTGAGGAAGAGGGAAGTGGCTGTCCCACACAGTCACTTCTGGCCACGCGGGGCTTTGGGTGTGGCGGTCTTCCAACACCAGGGACTCTCAAGCAGTGTTAGCCTAAACCCAAATATCCGTTCCCTTTGGCAGGCGGCCTGGGCACTCACCTTATTTGCTTCTGCAATTTTCATGGCAGTGTAGCACTCGGCGTCGGCCTTCGCCTTCTCCCGGGCCAGGAACGCAGCGTCTGCGGGGAGAATGCAGTGAGCCGCAGCCCAGAGGGTGCCCGAAGACTGGGTCTGGTCTCGGCCACTCTCCCTGATTGCCTCCGGCCTTGGGGAGATTGCTTTTCCCCTGTGCTTTGGTTTCCTCATCTGTGAAACGGGGGAACAAGGGCCTTGACAGCATCTGCCTGTGGCGGGGGCTAGTTGCGAGGAAGTCTGTTGCTGTGCCCAACATCTTTTCTCTTTTTCTTTCTTTGTTTTTGCTGAATATGAAGTCCTATGTATTTTCCCCCAGAATAGCCTCTCTCTTTGGAGGGAAAGGAATGACCTTCAGGCTGAATGCTACCGGGAGTGCCGTCACCTCTACAGACACGTTTAATCTGTACTTGCGTGTAACTCTAAAACATACTTAAGCTACCGCCCAGTGTTTGTAAATGGAGAAGCGGTTTAGCTAAATCACCAACATCTCATTCGACAGCATTTTCAAGAAAAGCACTACTGCCCAGAGACACTTCCTGGTTCTGCACTCATTCCCTTTGTAGCTCCATGTCTGGGGAGAGACCCCGCCTCAACCTCCCCTTGGAGCCTTCCACCTCGTCCGTTTTGTGCTGCCCAGCAACAGCAAGAGAGGCCTAGAGAAGGCTCCGAGGTAGCCAGGGGCGGATCCGCCCTCATGCCGAATGCCATACGCACAAAATAGTTCAGTCCCTCTCCAACTTCATTTCCCTTTTCTTTCTGTCAATCATTTCAAGAAGGTTCTAATTAACAGTGGGTAAGCTGGCACAACTCCGAGAAGGTTACAAGCTACGGTCTGGACTAACATCTGTTTGAATTAAGACCTGTTTAAACTTCTACTATGCAAGCAATATACTTTCTCAATCTGCCGAGACTAGCTTTCCACCAAGTTGGTGCACATTTTTGATATTTACTTCCTTGCCTAGGGAATGACGCCAGTCTCGTGAGAGTAGTATCTGCAGCAAAAGGCCGGGGAAGAAAGGTCGGCCTGTGGGTGGGTTCCTACTGCTCACCCCGCACGGCCCTGGGTGGAAGGAGCCTGCAGTCTGGCTGGATTTCTGGCTGCATGAGGCTGACTTAACTGGCCTTCGCACCTGATGACATGTATTTATAAGAAATAAAAGTTACTGTTTTGCTGAATGCCCTAATGAGGAGATGATTTGCAAAACCTTAATTGGCTCCTCGATGAGCCCCTGCAAAGCCTGGCAGGCCCCAGAAGGTATACAACTGGATGCAGCACGTTGGAGCCTGAAGCTGGGCCTCGGGGTCCCCTTTTTGTCCTAGAATTTGCTTGATACTTACACACCACCTGAAGGAAAAGGTGGGTGGTGGGAATGAGGTAAGAGCTGAGGGGCAGGGAATTGAAGGTGAATGATACTCAGAAAAGTCAGCAAAGGAACACTTCTCTCCAGCTCCAGTGTTGCTGATGCTGAAAGGTATCTTCTTTGCACCCAGCTTAACACCTACAGGGTCCCTGAGAGCAGACTCAGAGGCCAAAGCTATGGTGTTAGCCGACTCCCAAGGAGAGTGTAGGTAAGTGTGGGGGAGAGGGCGCTGTTTTGGCCTCGTTTTTTAGTTTACTTCCAATGCTGGACTGTGAGCTCCGAGACAGCAGGGACGGTGTGGCGTCCCTTTTTCTAATGCCTAACGTAAGAGTACCTAATGTCAAGGGGCTGACATTTGTTGAGTGAATGGATGCTCTCTGAAGTGGAAAATTATGCCAAATCTCCCCCAAAGTGAAAGCACAGAGAAACAGTGATATTCCAAAGAAATCAAGAGATCTTAGAACGGAAGTTACAGAGCAAAGGAAATGATGTTCTCACCCTCTTGCCAGAAGGTGGGGTCTGAGGAAAACTCGGGCATTCATTTCACTTCTTACCTTCGATTTCTGAAATCTTCTTCTCGGTCTCCTTTTCCATCACCTTCTGTCCATAGGTGATTTCTGCAACCTGAGCCACTTTTTCTGCCTCTATATGAACGAAGTTGCGAAATGGCTTAGAGCTCTGATATTTCAAGAGTTTGGCTCAGTTTCCCCTTTCACCCGAGCAGAGGCCCTGGAGCATGAGTGTGGGTCAGCTCAGATGCAGGCCCCAGGACGACCGAGACTGGTGTGCACGGGCAGGGACGGGGTGCACCAGGGAGCACAAACCACGGTCTCTGCGTAAGACAGTCACTGGGGAGATGTGGGCCCGAGGGACCAGGGTCATCGCTCTGGTGAAATCAAGGAACAAGCCCTAAGCTCTCTCTTAAATCACAAGGGTATTTCTCTTAAAGGACTATTTTAAGGAATAAGGTACTCTCTAAAAAGGTTTTTCCTGCAGCTTCACTTTAGGAAGTAGTCAGGGCTGTTGCCGACAGTCCAGTGTAGTGGTTAAGGACGCAGGTTCTGGAGCAGAGTCCCTGGATCTGAACCGAAGGCCCACCACATCACTTTCCATATGACCTCGGGCACATATTTTACCCTCTCTGCTTCGCTTTCTGTGTTCCAGCTCAGTAGAGTGAGGTTACAGTAAGTGTCTCCCTCACCTGCTGGCGTGAGGAGTGAGAGAATTTACGTGTAAGTGCTTAGAAAAGTGCACGGCCTGCAGTAAGTGCTCAGGAAGTGTTCGCCGTTACCATTATGAGTGAACAGTAGGGGCTCCTTTCATTGAAGATACATGTGGAAACTCAAAACTTGTTGCCGCTGGCCCCAATCTGACAATGTCAGCTTTGCTTGTGGGAATCTAAGAGCCACTCCTAGGGTGGCAAGGGTTTGCAGAACCATGTGGCCCAACTGTGCCGGAGGCTTCCTTGACTCTTCCCACAACCCCCAGCCCTTCTGGCCTGAAAGGGGAACAGAGAATCACATCCAGACCAATGAGGGCCTTCTTCCGCTCTGTCTCGGCTTCTTTTTCCACCACCTTCTGTTTCTGGGCGGCAATGAGAAGCTTTGTCTTCTCGCTTTCCCTGAAGGGGAGAAAAGTATGCAGCTGTGAGGTCGCTATGGAAGAGCTTCTGAGGAACTTCGCTGTCCCCTGGAGAACCCAAATTCTTCTGCTGAGAAAGGGAAAACTCTTGATTTCTTACTCTCTCCTGGTTGGTGGTTCAATGTCCCGGGTAAAAGCAGATCTGTTGCAGACATGGCTCACCTCGTCCTTCTCCAAAATAACTCATTTGTGGGAAATAGAGCATAATTTACTTTAGTAAAATGTACCTGCCTGCCCACTTAATCGTCTTTCCCTGCAATAGCGTGAGCCATGAAGCACAGACAAGGCCCCCAGTCCTCTAGAAGCATCACTGCTCTAGAGGGCTTCTCTGTGGCACTCAGTCACAGATATGGAGCCCAGGTGACCGTCCTGGCACGCCTGTTCTGCCCACAGTGCCAAGGGCTGTGACAAACATTCAAGGTGGGAATGAAAGCCTGGCACAAGTGAACGCTGGGGTGGGATGAGCTGGGAGAGAGTGGGGGTTACCGCTCAGGCAGAGGATACTCACATCAACTCGTAGTTTCTGCGGATTGCCTCAGGTATATTGGGCTTTGTCACCCGGACAGCCTGCAGAAGGAGAAAAATAGCGTCTGATGGGAAGACAGGGAGGTGAGGGACCTAAGCAGTTCCCTTCGGTCCTTGATATTCCTGCACAGAAAGGACATCCCTTGAAGGGGGAGGGGGTGTACCTTCGTCAGGGGACACTCCATGGTGGCAATGCTTACCTGGATGACAAGCCCAGGGGCCATGGAGGTCAGGTCCTGTTGCAAAGCCAGTTTGAGATTTTCATCAATCTGATCTGCAACGCAGAAAGATAGGAAAAGAGGTTGTCATGCTTTCTAGGCAGGTGGAGGGAAGTATGCACGCAGAGTTAAAGCTAAAACACCCCTCAAGAATGCATCTCCCAGGCAAAGACCTTCCCTAGGCAAAGTGCTTATCATAGCTCAGAAATCTAAAGTTCCCCAGCAAGCCTTTGGAGTGAGGTGCCTCCGAAGTCCCTCTACATAGGCCAGATGTGAAAGTATCCTTTTCCTGTGGCCTCAAGATAGAATCACCTAGGTTGTTGAAAATATCAACCTTGCCCAAAACGAAACAGCTCTTAAAAGAAAAAGAACAAACAACAATTCTAGCACATTTTCTGGACCAGGCAGCAGCCTTTCCCCAGACAGCAGGAGCAAAACAGAAGGCAGGCACCCAGTGTTCACGAAGAAAGAAGATGGAACGGCTACATTAGGTACTTTGAAAAGAGCCGAGCACATTAAATCTAACAATTTTAGATGTTCCGAAAAGAAAAACAGATTCTGACGTCAAGGCAGCCCCAAGGAAGACTATTTCCATTAGGAACTCCATCAAATAACACAAGGGGAAAATAAAAATTTACAGTCCTGGAAATGAGCCCAAGTCTTTTGGTGTGTTGTTTGCTTTGGTCCCGACTCCTCTGCCTGGAACTCGCATGTGAGTCATTTCGCAGACACGTGTAGGAAGAACTGTAACTGACCCCCTTCTAGCTGTGGTCCCAGCACCGCAGCACCAGGCGGCCTTTTTTGGCCTGAGAGCCTAAGTAAGATCCCGGAAGGGCACCAACAGAAGGACTCCTCGAAACCAGGCTGGGGCACCTAAACCCCATCGCCTCCCGGACTGTCGGCTGCCATCTGCTTTAAGTGGCCATTCTTGGTCACTTGTGCCCAAACAGGAGCCTCTGACAAACAGAAAATCTAACTCCTGCCTTTTATAGGTGCCCAGACTGAGGCCCACAGAGGCTGGGATGTGCTCAGGCCCGTTAGTAGGCAAAATAATGAACTTGTTTATTGACTATGTTTTGACTTTTAGGGCTTAAAACAGTACCTTTTCAACCATCCTATCAGTGAGCAAGGCGTTTTAATGTTTCCATGTACTGGATGTACGCTCACAAGCCTCTCAGCTCTGAGGGAGAATTGCTCATAAAGGTAGGGCCTTGTGCCTGTCACTGGTCTAACGGTCTCACAGCTGAGATGAGCATTACGTTTCATGGCTTCCACTCTGAACAGGACGCCTACCAAACTTTAAGTGAGATGGCCTGTGCCCTCCCCAAGTTATTCATAAGTCACTTATCAGACCAAGTTCTAGCTGAGGCAAGGTAGAAACCTGTGGCCATGGGCTAGTAACTTTCTAGGAAAATCTAAAAGAAATATTTTGAAAGGTGGTTTACCAAAGTAACACTAGTGATAAGTTGTTTATGTTACAGTTTGCTAATGAATGCTAGCTAAGGTACATTATTAAGTATACACAAAGAAGTTCTTCGGGTAAACTTTTGAACAAATACTAGGTTATATATATATATTTTAATCCTCGCCCGAGGATATGCTTTTCTTCCAAATCTATTTTGTTTATTTTTAGAGAGAGGTGAAGGGAGGGAGAAAGAGAGGGAGAGAAACAGCAATACGAGAGAGAAACATCAATCGGCTGTATCTCATATGCCCTCTGAATGCGGACTGAACTTGCAACCCAGGCATGTGCCCTGACCAGGAACTAAACCAGCAACCTTTCACTTTGTGGGATGATGCTCAACCGAGCCACACTGGTCAGGCTCTTCCAGTGATTTGAGAAAGAGAGAGAGAAAGGAGGGAGAAAGAGAGATAGAAACATCGATGTGAGAGAAACATTAACTGGTTGCCTCCTTTTCATGCCTGACCAGGGTTCGAACCCGCAACCTAGCTGTGTGCCCTGGCTGGAAATTGAACCTGCAAACTTCTGGTGTATGGGACGATGCTCCAACCGAGTGAGCCACCTGGCCAGGGCTGGATAATATTTTCATAAAATGGACAAAGAAGATATATCAGAGTAAGCAGGGATGAGAATTATGCAGTCATGTTGAAAGTCAGGGCTGGGAGTGCCGAGAGGAGGGAACTACAACAGAAAAAACCTTGATGGTTAAGGAATAGGATTAGAGACTCTAGTTTCTCCTTTATGGATGCAAATATACTCTCAGCAAAACGGTGCTGCTGACAAGACTACACTTTAAAAAGAAAAAAATTTCAAAGCAAATATATTTCCCAGCTCCTTTGTATAATACAAGAAGCTATATTTTATTAAGCTACCATGTTGATCTCTAAGATAATAAAAAGTTTTGTGATGCAAAACAATTTCACATTTTAATTTCCTCTTCATGGAAATTAGAGATCCTTTGTTTTTTGTTGTTTCAAATGCTTTGAAATGTTCAATTAATGGTACAAGTTGGTAAACAATAGCTAGAGAGAAAACAAATGATATTTTATAAAATTCTGTTTGATGTTAAAAAAAATAGCAAATTTAAGCCCTGGCTGGTGTAGCTCAGTGGATTGAGCACAGGCTGGGAACCAAAGGGTCCCGGTTCGATTCCCAGTCAGGGCACATGCCTGGGTTGCGGGCCAGGTCCCTGTGAGGGCCATGTGAGAGGCAACCATACATTGCTGTTTCTCTCCCTCTCTGTCTCCCTCCCTTTCTCTCTCTCTAAAAAAAATAAATAAATAAAAAAATAAAAAATAAAATGTAGGTTTTCATTAGCTAATATTATTAAAAAAAATAGCAAATTTACCCAATTTTTCCTAAAAGCACACTGAATTCAAACCTAATAACAGAACCTAAACCCTATAGAGTGAATTTAGATTCATTTTCTACTACCAAAAATTAAAGTGATTCTGATGGTTTCCCAAATCTGAAACACAGTGCAAAAGGCTGTCTGCTTAATTAAGGTCACTGGCAACATCAATGGTTCCTGTCTACTCCAAAAAACGTCCTCACTCAGGGTCCTTTTTACGGAGTTTTCTTGGGAAAAATCACTGTCCAGTCCTAGTATCAAGAATAGTTGTACTATGGGTTGAAAAATCCATTTACTTCTAGCACTGGTACTAGAAAGCTTCTAGCAGCAAGTTTATAATAGAATGTTTTACCACAAAAGAGCTATAACAATTACTGAAATATTTCCTTCCTTTGTTGCTAAAGTCAGGCTACGTTTACTCTGACCAGGTAAAATGGACAAGAAATGTCTACTGAAGCGTGTGGGTGCTTTTTGTTCGAAGCTTTTTCCTATTCATCTCTATAGGTATAGGGTAAGTAAACAAACAAACAAACAAACAACCCCCCACAAAGGTTCTTGGAACTGTAAGTAGCTGCTAAGGTCCTCGTTCCACCTGCAGAATTAAAGGCGGACCACCCCACTCCCCTCACCCTTTGCGGGAGCCTTTCATTCAGTGCGATGTGGTGGAAAGCATACGAAGTGAGGGGCACAAGAGAGGGGCTCTAGCTTGAGCTGTAACCCACTAGCTGTACGACTTTCTCTGAGCGTCGGCACCCTTATTTTAAAACAAGGCTGTTGGGCTGGATAATCTCTGAGGTTCCTCTAGAACTGAGCCTGTCTTTATTTCGGAAGGATGTTTTAGGGACCGTGGAAACGGTTCCATGCCAGTCCCCTGATTCAGGCCAGGAGTGAGTCCCGTGGCCACCGCTGCTCCTGTGCCCAGGCTCCGCCACTCTCATGCTCTTCCACCGTCAGCAGCATTTTCGAGGGATGCCCTTCGTGACCAGTTCCTGGGCGCTGGACCCTTTAACCCTCTGGTCCAGCCGTACCCCGCCCCGGCCCCGTGGGTGGCTCAGAAGCAGGCAGTGGGGGAAGCGGGGCGGCCAAGGGAGGCTCTGATTGGAAGAGGCTTTCTTACCAAAGAGCTCGATGTAGACCTCTTGCAGTGTATGCACGCTGCAGAACTGGTTCAGTTCGTGGTGGATCTTGTTGAAGATGAGGGCCTTGTCGTAGTCAGCAGTGTAGTTCTTCACTATGTCATACACTGGGGGTGGGGGGGGAGACGTTTCAGGACAAGAGAAGGCAGCACTTAACAACTTATTCAGACAGAGCAGTTTTCCCTTCCCAAGGTGCTGGGACGGGCCCTGGGGTGGCATGCTGGGGACAGTAAGCTGGTGGTGGGGGTCACGTGGAAAATCGTACCTGCATTCGGGACCAGGAAGTTCACCACTTCGATTCTGTCGAAGTAGATCATCACACCGCCACTGCGAGAGGAAGGGTGGACAGAGACGTCACTACGGAGCTCTGGAATACAGTGCAGGCTCCGAGATGACCCAACAGGTGGCTCAGCGGAGAAGGAGAAGCGGGCGGGAGAGGATGGAAGGCATGTGGACCTACAAGTAGGAGCTTCCCAGCTTAGAGCAAGAATACAGTCTCCTGAGAAATCACACCTCC
Source organism: Micronycteris hirsuta (assembly GCA_004026765.1). Lineage (NCBI taxonomy): Eukaryota > Metazoa > Chordata > Mammalia > Chiroptera > Phyllostomidae > Micronycteris > Micronycteris hirsuta. Next base: position 108,050 of record PVJI01000330.1, on the reverse strand, counting down.
TAAAAGTAATTCCGCAAAGGAGAAAGCAAAACTGCTGATATGCCGGAGAGAAAAGAGGAGTCCATATCTTTGAATCCGCAATGTGCTTTGACTAAAACGACGGAAGAAAAAGACTAAAGGAGGTTCTGGAACGTAGAAGGTCACTGTGGAATCCATGGACAGTCTTCTCCCGCTGTCTTCACCATAGCTCTAGCCCAGCACTTCCCCTTCCTCCAAGTGGTCATTATGGGGAAATTTCAAATGTACATAAAAGTTCAACTAAAACCCATTCACTGACAGTGAAATTTAACAGTTGTTAACATTTTACTTTATTGATTCATCTACCTTTTTCTTTTTTGCCGAAAACTTCAAAGTAAGTTAGTTATGATGCTTTACCCCTTAACACTTGGCAACACCACCTAGGTGTGATGACATTCTCCTACATAGTCACAAAACCATTCCCTAAGCTGAGAAAATCAGCAATAATTCCTTAACATTACCTAACACCCAGTCACTCCAATCTCCCCAACGATTCCTATTACGGTCTGAATTTTGTCCCTCCCAAACCCCTATGTTGAAACTCTACACCCCATTGAGACTATATTTGGAGACAGAGCCCTTAAGGAAGTAATTAAGGTTAAATGAGATCCAAAGGGTCAGGCCCTAACCGATTAGATTTGTTACAAAAAGAAAAAGGAAAAGATAGGACACCAGACATTGCTTTCTCCTCTAATGTACAGACAAAAGGCCATCTGAGGACACAGCCAGGTAGCCATCTGCAAGCCCGGAAGACAGGCTTCACCAGAAACCAGCCCTGCTGGCACCTTGAGCTTGGACATGGGGCTTCTATAACTGTGAGAAAATAAACTTCTGTTGCTGAAGCCATCCAGGTATGGCAGCCCAGACAGACTAATACAATGTCATCAAGTCTTGCACAGCTGTTATTTTTGGACCAGGTTCTAATTAAGGTTCACTTAATTGTTTGTCTTTTAAGTTCCCTTTTCACCCCAATGCCCCTCCAAATACGACATTGTGTCAAGATCAGATCCGTTATCCTGTGGGGTGTCCCAATTCTGGGTCTGCCCAAATGTTTCCTGTGAGGTTTACTTTGTTCCCCTATCCTAGGTTCGAACTTCTTTCCTTTTCAGCGGGACCACTATAGTGATGTTATCTTTGGATTTCCTGTCCCTAAGCCCCCATCCCCATGAAGCCATTCTCTATAGTTAGTTATACAAAAGTTATCTTCCTCTATAAAGTCATTTATGTGCTAAAAGCCTTTAAAGGATCCTCACTTCTAACAGAGAAATACCAGACTTCTTATGGCATTTGAGGCCCTCCCAAACCTAACTTCTTTGATTCTCTCTACTGCCCCCACCGCCTACTGGAACCAGAACACAGGGGGCCAGTGGTCAGGAAACTCGGTAAACCCAGGGGCGCCTCCCTGTTCACCGTCTCTAACTGCAGCCAGCCCACCAGTCCTTCCTCTTGTTGGGGTTTACAGTTTTATTCCAGGTACCTTACCTAGTCCCGCAAGGTACGTTCTTCACCTCGTCTGTCTGCAGTGTGGTCTGGAAACAGAGGAGACATACGGTACTGTAAGACGGGCGGTGACGAAGAAAGTAACTTAGTTTTGGAATTCTGAATGGCCTTGTCCTTGAACACCTACTTGGGTTGAGCTTTGTCTTTGATAAGCACGAACACCCCTCCGTCTCCTCCTGACTTGCAGGGCGTGAGACTGACCAAACAAAGCTGCCCAGCCACGGTATGAACGGGCTGGGCAGTAATGGTTTAGTGAAGACGACCCTGGACTAGGAATCCTAAGATCTGTGTTTATTTCTACCTCTTCCATTTGCTGGTCTTGAAACAGATTCTTTGCTTCAACCTGTCTCCGCCTATAAGACCTGCTCAGCCCATTCTCAGGATTACCGTGAGGTCCAAAGGAGATAATGGGCATGTGTGCCTTTGAAAACCATAAAGCAGAGTACACGGCAGAAGAAACGTACAAGGAAAATGCTGATGAGGTATCTCAGGATACTGGACACACTTCAAAGACAGCTAGTCTAATTTAGCTAGGCTTTAGGTCTGTCATAAGTTATCCTACTCCTATTTGAGACATCATTTCCCTTCACTAAGTTCAACTTCCCTTGTACTTCCCCAAAAATGATATTCACATCTCTGAAATTCAAATAAGAACCAGCAAAATTACCACATTTTATTTCCATCTACCTCGGTAGCCTGTGATTTAAAACACAGATACATACACCCTACTTTTCCTTCTACACATTCAAAACAGATTCTTCTCTGGCTTTGTCTTGAAGTGAAGAAACACCTCCCAGTTGGCGCTGACAGGCCAAGGCAAGGACCCCAATCAACTCTTTCAACAATCAAGTAAAGCTCCGGAGTTAACAGCCCATGGAGCCTCATTCTTTATATATAAAACTTATTCTTAAATGATCCCTTGAAAAGGCATTATACTCCTCCAATGGCTAAGTAATTCCAAATCACGCGTTAGTCACACCCCCAATCTGCAGCTGTCCAGCCCCGCCACACAAGCCAAGTATACCTGCACAGACTTATATGACGTGATGAAAGGGAGCATAAGATGGAAACCAGGGCCGCTGGTGGAAGTCAGCAGGGCGCCGCCTCTGCAGAGGAGAGAGGGAAGTCCACTTAGCAGGAGGTCCCTTTCACGCCGATACTCTTTGGGCCACTCTCCCAAATGTAGAAATGTTTAACAGAGAGTGACAAGTGCCAGAGCCACGTCCACAGACCCCTTTCTTCCTCCCAGGCAGACCTCATATTCTAGGAAGCCCGATGCTAAAACATAAAACCACAATGCATGCTCCTGCAGCAAGGAAAATAGGCACACGGGCTACGTGGAACACAGATAGCAGAACCCCCAGCTGTACTCGAGAGGAAGTCTGTTTTACTTTGTTGTAACTGGTAAACTCGCGGCAATCCATCAGGGCACTTAGATCCAGTAATACAGTTATCAATGGGCTGCACTAATGTTGGGTTCCAGGGACATCAACACCCAAAGAATAATTTTAAGTACACTTTACAAATCATTTTAATGTATTTTTTGGCCATGGAGTTATCTTTCTAATCAAGTTGTATGTAAATGATAATAAAAAGCCTTTTTTGGGGGGTAGATAAGCAGAAGGTAGGGAGAAATCATTAAAGGGGTATGGGAAACCCAGAAATAAGCATCATAAGGCACACAATAAGGTCATAAAGACTAAAAAAAAAAGATTTTATTTACTTTTACAGAGAGGGAAAGGGAGGGAGAAAGAGGGAAACATCGATGTGGGAGAGACATATTGATCAGTTGCCTCTCTCACGCCCCCAACTGGGGACCTGGCCGGCAACCCAGGCATGTGCGCGGACTGGGAGTCAAACCAGTGGCCCCTCAGTTCGCAGGCTGGCACTCAGTCCACTGAGCCACACCAGCCAGGGCAGAAGGGGGTCATAAAGACTTAAAGCAAAAAACTTAGTTATGGAAGTTACTAAAAGGAAGGTAATCCAAGACTTTTAAGTGCTCCTTGATTGCCATAAATCAAGCTGCAGGCGCCTTCATTTTTCCTGAAATGTTAATTTTAAAGATTAGGTGCAAATTCGCAGAGCAAGGCTCTGTTCTCCAGTGGCCCTCAAGAACTGGTACTCATCGGAGGCAACCTTGTGGCACCAAGATGCACAGAGGGATGTAGGAGAGAACAATGTTTCAGAGATAATCTGCAAGGAGCACTGACTGCCTTCAGGTTTTCTCTCTACATCTCTACATCCATTCATCAATCACCATCCAGCAACTGAGAATGCTAAACTTTAGATTTACATTTATGTGTGTGCTGTACCCATACAACATGTGTTCCCCTCCTCATGGCCACCAACACAAAGGCCCAACCTAAAAGATGTCTATGTTCAATAAAACATAAACGCAGATATTCAGCAGAATCTGCTCCATGGTGACTAGGAAAGAAAGAGCCATTTAACAGGAAGTTGCAGTTGTCAGCTTCTCCCTGCCTCTGCCTTACCTGTAATAGACCCCAATATGTCCCTCTTCTATCTTGTGCACAGCTGAGAAGAGAGATGCACAAAAGAAACTGGCAGCCACAGCCACAACTGCTCCCAACTGAGCCATCCGTGAACCTTTATCCTGGGGAAAAAGATACGGGAACACGTGTCTGGTCTGCGGTGCAGGTGCCACGCTAGGACACCCAGAGCACCTCACCAAGCGGAGCTTCCTGGAGGCGGCTCCTACCCAGCCCGCTGTAGTATGAACACGAGGCTAGATCTACAACTTTTTCTGTCCTTGCTCCCAGTCACCGTTCCCACTCCTTAACTGCGGACTTCTGTTCCCCAGCTCGTGGAAGAGGCAGTGGCTCCAGAGACAGCCGTGACCCAGGGAGAACCAGTGCCAACTGGGCAGCGCTCAGAACACAGCCTTCTCTTCCTGTGAACACGAATGTGCCGTCCCTGGGGCCACTCACACTAGTAAAAGGAAAAAGAGGCAGCTGCAGTGTTTTGGCCCAAATTACAGAGGAAGTCGAGTGACAGGCAGTTGTGGCTTGTAATTCTGGTCAGCGCCGCCCGGTCCTAATTGCCTGCCACTTCAAAGGAAACCATTATTTACTCGTTCAGAGGCTGTAGCGACAAAGGCAGTATGCGAAGAGTTCCAAGGTGGGACTCTCTGGCCTTCTGTCCGCTTCCCCAGTTACACCTTTGGCCATAAATGAGAGACGGCTCTGAAGAAGACCGCAGCCACACTCCCTCCCACATTCCTGTTACTTTGTACCTGACAGGTCCCCCAGCCCACGGCTAGAGAACTGGGGTTCCCCAGGAGGGGAAGATTCTGGACTCCTGGGTCCAACTGCGTTCGGGCACCAGGATGCGAAAGAGTTGGGATCTAGAAACTCATTTCCCGAACACTGAATGATCTGGAAAAAGTAGGGTAACTGACACCAAAGTTCACAGTAAGGCGTGCCTGGGCCAACCCGCGCAGGGCGTGGATTCTGCCTCCTGGATCTAGGAGAAGTCGGGCGCAGGCATCTGCGAGGCGCTTATTTCACCGAGGCGGCCTCCAGCTATGGGTTTGGAGTTGCGTCCTTCCCTTCCGAGGTAACCCCCGCCCCACCTCGCGCCCTTTCCGAGAGAAGGTCGCGCATCCCAAGAGCCCTGGGTAGGAGCTGGGGCTCCAGGAGCCTCTGCTCGGTCCTGCTTGGGAGCTAGGGACAGAAAGAGATTCGGGAGAGACGGGTGGCTCTCTCGATCCTGAGGAAGAGGCAGCTGGCGGGGGGCCGGGGAGAATCGCTCATCAGCGCGGCCGAGAGCCGCAGCTAGGCCCAGCGCACGCACTAAGGGGCGGGGGCCGCGTACCAGGCTGTCCCTCCAGGCGCTCCGTACTCTGGGTCCGAACCCCCGTGCAACCGCAGAAACGGCCACACCCCTCAGCCCGCCACTTCCTTCCGGGTCCGTCGCTTCGATGACGCCATTAGTTCACGCGAGAAGACCACACCCCCTTAACGCCCTACTTCGTTAGCTCCGCCCCCGCGTCCCGAATGGTCAGTGTCCGCGGACAGCCGCCAGGGGGCGCCAGCGACAAGGGTCGGGTGGTCAGGCGTCTGGGTCTAGGATTTCAGGGGTGGGGGTGGTGCGGAGCGCCCGGGGAGTGATCCCAGGGAGGACGCGAGCGGTGCTGATTTTGTCAGTTTTCGACGTTTTGACTTTGGAGATTGCTCTGGATTTCCCTCCACATTAGGTCATGACTGTCTTCTTTTTTTTTTTTTTTCTCGGAGCAGGTACTAGCTATTTGCAACAGTTTTTAGCCCTCTCTTCGCCGCCGTTCTGTAGCACCGCTCAAGAAACACATTTTTGTGCAGAGCAGCACCATGACGTCGCTGATCAACGGCCCCTACCTTCAGCTGTCCTCTATGCTTTTGTAGGAGCTTTGGCCTTTGGGGTCCCCATGGCATCATAAAGTAGATTAAGGTGGAATTATTATTCCAATTTTAGTGGACAAAATTTACATTCAGTACGAGGGTAACAGTGGATGAAAGCCTTCTTGGCACTTCTCTAGCATCAGGAGCCTAATTAACTGCCTTTGTAACTCCTGCCACAGATCACAGGTGCCTGTGAACCTCCTCGTCTCCCTGGCTGGACTGTAAGTTCTCAGGGCAGGGACCGCTTCTTCCCTTGAGCAGGCTGGGTACTTAGGTGCTCAGTAAATACAGGCTGAACAGTGGAACCGGCACCAGGCTCCAGGCTCTGTCTCCTGCTCTCAGGGCCTCAGGTTGTGCACAGCCTTCACTGTTCAGCAGGATCATATTGGGCCATTTCTAATTCAACCATTGAGGTTATGTTGTTTGCAGAAAAGAAAGGGTCCACTTAATCATACCCTGCAGTAAATGGAAAGCTTTTATGCAGGGTGGATGGCAAGCTGATGGTGTTAGATGTAGGATCCAGGAAAAAGGAAAATGTAGGGTTACCATGAATGGCTGCTTGGGATTCGCTTGGGATCAGCCTGGGTTTGCTCTGGACGAGCCTTTGTTGGGAAATTGCAGCATTACATAGTTACTCCCACACAACCGGCCGCATGGTGCTGCCTGGGAGCTCTGCGCCCATCTCCATGAATGAGGGCCTCTCCTCTCCCCACCTCGTCCCTGCAAATCCTCCCTACCCCCCAGCTGGCCAGTCTCCTGACTGATCCTATCAGCACTTGCTTAGTGATATAACTCAGACTGTGTGCTTAATAAATGTTTATTTTGTAGTTGAGTGAATGAGTAAGAGAAATGGAAATATTGGGGTTTATCAGGCACAAGGAATGGGGCTTAGCCTGAAGCATAAAGGATTTAAATTTGTTGTAATTTAAGAATTTCCTGACTATTAAACTTGGTAATGAACTATGAGCAGAAGTGGGATTCTGTTCTCAGGAGGCGTTTTAGCGGGCTTGAGTAGCTCAGCCGTGGCCCTGCCCCTGGGCAGGAGGTAGACTGCAGTAGATCATGCCCTGGCCTTTCTGAAAATCCTTAAGAGCCCTGTGGTTGTTATGACTCAGTATACAAAGTTATCAGGCAGGTAAGTCTGTGATGCTCTTTATTTCACAAATGTGCTTAAGAATCCATTAAAAAAAAAAACAACACTTGCAGTGTAGTGGCTAAGCACAGATATTTCACAGTCTACCTGAATTTAAATCCCCGGTGTCCCCTACACCCTCTTATTAGCTATGTGAGCTTGGGAAAATGACTTAATCTATTTGTGCCTCAGTTTCTTCACATGTAAAATAGGGAAAATAGTAGTAGTATGACCCTTATAAGACTGTTGCTAGGGTGAAATGACTGATTAGGAAAAGCATATGCCATGTTTGGCATATTTTAAGGGTTCCTTGTATTAGCTGTTGCTGTTTTAAATAGCACATTCCCTTAATGTGTTCTTACCTGTTCGTGGATTCAGATTATTTATGTGACAGATGGTGAGAGAAAGATAAACTCAAAAGTACGTGGTACTGATATTTATAATACAGAACAGGCATTTACAATACAGATTTCATCAAGCATTCCTGAGCGCTGTTTACGTACCAGGGCCTTGCCTTTCTCTGTCTGGATACTCTTTAGGTCAGCCCTTGGAGTTCGACTCTATTATCGAGGAGGCGGTTGAAGCTTAGAGAAGTTAAGGATTGCCCAAGATCACAAAGTTTGTAGATCGCAAAGGCAGAATTCATAGGACCCAAGTCTATTTCTTCGTTATAGTCAATGAATTAGAAAAGAATGAGTCAGCCTAACACACACACACACATACACACACACACATACACACACACACACACACTTACGACATTTATTACACATAGAACCTTTTAGGAATATAGACCAGTGGTCAGAGATTGTGAAACTGTACGCCGGGCCAGTTCATTTTGCAGTCGGAGGTTGAAGCAGGATAAAAAGAAACAATCCCCACAGCAGCCATTCCCGTCCGCCTGTCTCTGGGTTGCAGCTGCTTGTTCAGTCCTCCAACAAGCTAACTGGCGAGAGAGCTGCTCTAAAGAGAGAGGAGACCCTGCCTTTCACACTCAGAGCCCTTTTTATGAATCACTGGGTTAGCCCCAGAGGAACTAGGAAACTCTTAAAATGTTTGGCTCCGGCTCATTTATGTCACAAGATTTGCTTTGTCTTCTTGACTTTATGCCCTAAACAGAAAATAGAGGTTGTCTTTTGGGACATTTGATCCCAGCAAAATTTTGGTGATCTTGGGGGAAGAGGAGCGAACTATATTGTTCACTAGTAAGAGAACTACTGAGGACTTTCCCCTCTTATTTTCAGCTGGAAAAACCAGGATTAGTGTCTTGTAACAACAAAAGGACATTTTCTGGGTCCTCGGGATGTTTCCAAGAGCAAGTTCTAGAAAGAGCCCAAACAGGAAAAAGAAAATGAAGTTGGAAGGCAGTTGGAAGTCACCTAGAGATCATTTTATGATTGTATGTTTTTACAGCTTTATTGAGGTATAATTGACATACAATAAAACCCATATAAAGTGTACAATTTGATAAGTTTTGATACACTTACACACCTGTGAGACCCTGACCACAATCAAGATAGTGAACACACACTTCATGTGCTCACATTTCCTCATGCGTCTTGGTAACCTCTCCCTTCCACCCTCTCCATGACTTGTCTGTCCCCCATTTCCAACCAACAAGTGATCTGCTTGTCAACATAAATTTGTTTGCATTTTGTAGAATTTCATATAAATGGAATTGTACAGTACGTACTCTTTTTTGGGGTGAGGCAGTCTGGCTTTTTTCCTTTTTACTCAGAATAATTATTTGGAGGTTCATCCATGTTGATGAGCATATCAAAAATGCATTCCTTTTTATTACTGTGTACAGCTACACAACAGTTTGTTTACCCATAAATCTGTTAATGGACAGATACACTGCTGCCTCTGATTTTAATCCAACCCATTTATTTCACTCTTGGAGAAATAGAGGGCAAAAGGGAGGAAGTCTTCATAGAGGGGACTCGGTCAGAGCGCACAGGGCCTTGGGGAGCGGTGAGAAGGCGGCCTGCCGCCCCGGGCAGCTGTGCCAAGAGGCCGAGTGTCTGCGGTGTGGCCTGGCTGGTTTTTACCAGGGGTGACCCTTCTTTCGGCTTCTCTGCATCCATAATAATATTAGGAACTGAAAAAAGGAGATTGTATAGCATTATGCCTGTATTTATTTGTCTCTCTATATCATTGATAGACTCCTTTTTGTCATCCACAAAGAGCTACCTTCTATCCGTGGCGTGTGAGTCTGAGAGGATGAGGAAAACTGTGTTCCGTTCTAGGGCGGTCTTTTCCCGCCTGGATCCGTAATCTCATTCTTCCTCTCTCCTCAGGGACCTGCGGCCTTCGATGGCCTCCTCACTCTCCCAGTTCTTCAGCTGCAGCCTTCAGTCTTGGGCAAGTTTCCCCGCCCCGACCCCAAGCCCCTCTGCGGACCCTGTGGAAGCCTCTAGTTCTCATCTGATTGGCCTCCTCTCTTTTCAAGCAAAGTTCTTTAAAAAGTCCCTAAGGTTGCCGTCTTTCCTTTCTTGCTATCCGTCCCCTCCTTTGCAGTCCTCATCCCTTTCTCTGATGCCCTTGATGGGGTTGACCTACCCCTTCATGCTTAAACCTCCCCACCCTGGGCCTCCATGTGTGACCCTGTCCCTCCTGGTTTTCCTGCCACTTGTCCACATGTTTTCTGTGTGGTCTCCGGCAGGAGCCCATCCTCACACGTTCCTCAGAACCCTATCCTCGACCAACTGCTCTTCTGTCTCTACCTTCTCTTTCTGGAAGCTCTCCCGTGCTCTCAATATTCTAATTATGTGGTTGTGGATGACTCTCCCAAGTGCCTACCATTAGTCATGAGTTACAGACAGGACCATCTTCTTTGGATATTGTGGGTGTTGGAGGGAGATAAATCAATCATGTCTCAACTTGAACTCATAGTTTCTTGAATTTTTTAAAATTTTATTTATTTTTTAGAGAGAGGGGAAAAAAGGGAGAAGGAGAGGGAGACAAACATCTATTAGTTGCCTTTCACACGCCCCTAACTGGGGACCTGGCCCACAACCCAGGCATGTGCCCTGACCAGGAATCGAACTGGCAACCTTTTGATTTGCAGGCTGGTGCTCAATCCATTGAGCCACACCAGCCAGGGCAGGACTCATACTTTCTAATCCATAGTTTCTCTCTAATGTACTCCTCCCAACAAAGGGGTCGCCATGCACTCAGCCATCCAAGCCAGGTACTCAGCCTCTACCTTAATCTGCCCCATCATTTAGTTTTTTGGCTCTAAATTATTCTTTGATCCTGTACCCGCCCTGCTACACATGGTCCTGGTTCAGGGCCTTACCGGCTCTTATGTGGAGTGTTGTAAGAATCTACTGGTAGAGAGCTCCTTACTCCAACTTGCATCTCCCCCTTCAACCAGTGCGCCTTCTGTTGTGCATTGTGTCCCGTGTGGTCTCTGTGCACTTTTCTGCTTACACACCCAATCATAGGTCCTCCACAGGAAAAAAAACCCCTTCAAATCTCTCAGCTTGCATATAAGATCTTTATATGATGCAGCTTTTATGATGTTCTTCTGTTGTTTTTCATGTTTTACTAGACCAACTCTTAGTCATCCTTTAAGACTCATCTTTTACATCCTTTAAAAATGCTTCTTCTCTGCGTGTTCACGGCATGTTGTGTATTCGTCTTGTATGGCACTCACTCGCATCTACTGAAATAGTCTGGTTAGATGTCAGCACTTCTCCTGAGAAGGTAAGCTTGTGGAGGGCATGGGCTTAGTTATTCATCTCTGTGTCTCCCACCCCCATCCCGGAGGGTCCCACATAATTCCTAGCACATAATTGGCAGTCAGTAAGTGCTTGTTAAATAAAATAATGAACATCACATGACCCTTTAGGACATAAAAAGTGATTCAGTTACATTAACTCATTTTATCCTCATAACAATCCATGGGGATAGTTTCACTCTAATCTCGTTTTACAAATGAGGTCGTGCAAGATAGAGGGTGAAGTCACTTCTCAAGGTCACAGACAGATCATCTGATTGTCAACCCAGTATGGGAAATACTTATGTTTGTGAATTTGGAAAATGTCAATGTATTAGGATGAAAATTCAGTTCAATAAACATTTATCGAACACCCACTAGCTGTAAGCCACAATCCTGAGTGATGAAAGCATGGAAGACGAGTGGGAGGGACCGTTGTTTCCATAGCAGGGTTCCCCCCTTTTCCACTTTAATAGTTTAGGCTGGATAATTCTTCCGTTGCTGTCGTTGTCGAGGGGAAGGGCTGTCCTGTGCATCGCTGGATGTTTAGCAGCATCTCTGGTCTCTATCCTTAGATGCCAGTGGCGGCATCGCCCCCTGCCCCCTACCACTGTCCTCCTGCACACACCCAGTTGTGACAACCAAATATGTCCCCAGACATTGCCAAATGTCCCCTGGTGTGTGTGTGTGTGTGTGAGAGAGAGAGAGAGAGAGAGAGAGACAGAGAGAGAGAGAGAGAGACAGAGAGACAGAGAGACAAAGTTGCACCCAGCTGAGAATCACTGTCGTATAGCAAGGCTTAAATGGGGTGGGGGGGGGGGGATTGAGAATGGGACAGCCAGCTTTCCAGACATCCCACAGATGACAGATGTTGTATCAGCGCAGTTCTGTCTGGACGGAGGGAGTCGGGGGAGGAGAGAACGGAGGGAGAGGTCATGAGTGTGGCCACACAGAGCCCAGGAGGAGTTCTGGAGGAGGAGGGAAGGTGGGGGCTGGTGTCCCTGGAAGGGGCCCTGGAGAATCTGTGGGGACAAAAACCACGGGCCAGGGGCTATGGGGGTAGGAGAAGTACAAACATTTGTGTATATATTTAGAATGTAGACTTCAGCTTATTCTCCTGAACGGAATACCAAAGAGGGAAATTACTTGTTCTTCAGAAGATCAGACTTGGGGAGAGGCCAGGCTGTAAATCCTGGAGGGAGGACTTTAACGCCACTTAGAAATCAGGCCTGAAACCCCCGTAATGTTTGTCGGTCCGCATTTTAGTGTTCTTAAGTAAGTGTGCCGGGTGTGGGGGATGAAATATGGCAGGTATTTGATTTAAAAAGCCTGCACAGATTTAATGTCCTGATAAAATGTATTAAATCTTTTAAGGTTTTAATGAATCTAGTATGTGTTTCATAAATCAAGAACTCTGCTAAGCCGTCTCCTGGTTTAATAAGAGTAAACTAGGAAATTGCTCTGAGCAGAAGCAAAATACATTTATATCACATTGAAAAGTAATAGATTTTTAAGCTGAGGGGGTCTTTCTGGGCCTTTTAAGCTGTTTGCTTATTACATTGCTCCAACTCCTTCAAATATTAAACCCCAGGCAAACACGTGCTTAACCGTATCAAGATGTGAGCCAGCACAAAGGTAAAAGAGATTATTTGTGAGAGCAGAAAACAAAGCCAGTGTTTCCTTACCCTGAGACCTGGGACCAACTGGCTCCCCGCACCGAAACCTGGTTTATGTGTACCTGGGCTCAAGGTGGTTGGCTAAAAATCATTATTGACTTTCTTAGACCTCCTTTCCTAGATTCATTCACTCCTCCTTCCTCACCTCCTCAACACATTTTCTGGCTCGAAGTGGTAAGTGTGTAAAATACTCCCTGACTTTTACAGCTGACTGTGGAATGCTTGTTAAGGTTGCTGGTCAGACTGTCCAGAGCAAGCACGCAGAGCCTCCTTCCCCGTGGCCTCCACCCGGGGCTGTGCCGTTCCTGCCCCAGCGCGGGTGGGGGACTGGGCGTGGGTGGACCAGATGGGTCTCTCTGGGTAGACTGGGGTCAGACACCTCTGCCCCTCAGCTCCCTCGGTGGATGCGGGGTTCTGGGTGAGGCGGTGGTTCGGGGCGCTGGGGGAGAGGTGTGTTGGGGGAACGAAGGAGGGGTGGGGGTGGGGCTGGGACATTCCTGTGCAGGAAAGCTGGCAGGGCTTGTGAGCTCAACAGGGGAGGGAGCCGGCCCCATAAAGCTCAGCGTGGAGAAGCCTGTCCAACCTCATTAGCTGTCACGGGCAACAATACCGATCTGGCAATAAAGGCGATTCCAAACCTGTTGGTCATTAATCACCCGCCTGACAGTTGCGAAGGGAAGTGGAAAACCTCATCCCCCTCTACCCGTCCCCTCCTCCCCTGGCCCAGCGCTGGGGTTTCAAGTTACCTCTCCATATATATGGGGATCGCTGCTGGGGGCTGCTCTCTTCCCCCTCGACTTTCCAAGGGGCCAGTTTCAGCCTGGAGAGGCCACAGGTTGGCCAGCACCTGGCAGACCTGATTTCCTGCCCAGAGACCAGGGAGTGAAAAGGTGAAAGGAGGTGGCCTGAGAGGTCAGCCCTCACTGTGACCCCCGGGGTGGAGGGCTGTGTTGGCAAGCTTGGGGACTGGGGAAGCTTGTCCTCAACGCTCCTGCCTGTCTTTCCACACCCTCCCCCTTCTTCCCTGGCACTCCCTTCACTCCCTCCTTCAGCCACTAAGTGCCAACATATTTCCCTTTATGTTCCTTTCCCTGCTCTTCCCACCCCCTGCCCTCCAGCCCCAATAAGCAGATCTTGCGCTCAGGAAAAGCTTTCATCTCAATCGTTCACGGCCCACTCCAAATGGAAGCCTGGTCCTTTCCCAGAGGCACTTGTCTCGTCAGCCTCGTCCTTAACAGCGGCAGTCGGTGGATGAAACATTTGGTGATAGCGATCTTTGGTGTGTGGAGGTGCGGTGGGTGGATGGGTCGGTGGATCTGGATGGGTTGGGAGGAGAGGCCGGGTCTGCCCAGGGGCCCTTGAAGGCAGCTCACAGGAAGTGCAGCTTGGTTGCTGGGTCTGATTCTGTGCGTTTTGTATCTAGAGAAAGGAGGGACAGAGGAAAGGTGGTGTGCTAGAGAGCATCTACAGACCAGACAAGGTGAGGCCTCACCAGCTCTTCAAGTCCCTGGCATGCTCTGCAATGCCCTTGAGCCAGGTTACCTTTGGGAGCAAGGAGGTGCAATTCTGCACAGTTCCAGAGAGAGCAGAGGGAGGCGGGGCCTGAAGAGTTAGCCAGCGTTGAACGGGCAGACTGAACGTAACTTATACACCTCTTGGCTCTTAGGTGCGTCGGGCAGGCACTAGTGAGAGGAAACACAATGCTAACGACCCGGGAGGGGGAGGCATTGCAACCTGTATTCTCAAGTGGTCGAAAACAGTCCTCCAGTTTGCCCAAACTCTCCCGAATCCTGTGGGTACAGTCGACCCCGGCCTCGCCAGGCCCCCGTTTGTCGGTGCTGCCCGTTCTCACCACGGCAGAGGACATGAGACATCTGCGCACAGCTGACCCATCCAGACGACTTCGACAAAGACGAATTCCCACAACAAACTAACAGGAACAAAATGGAAAAAAAGGACAGGCACGGTATAGTTTTGGGGGCCTGCTTTCCAATTTCCCTTATACCCTCTTTTCTATAACTTCTTCTGTGTTTCCCCTAATACGATGGCTGTTCTTACCTCCAGCCACACATTAGAATAACTCGGGGAGCTTTGAGAAAGTAGCAATGCCGAGGCCACATTCCTGGTCCTCTGATAAAATTGGTCTGGGCCCCCACATGGAGATGCTTCTGAAGGCAACTCACAACACGGCGTCTGTGCTTTTGAGGTTTCCTGTGTCAGGCGTGCCCTCCTCTCTTCTGCCTGCCTCTCGCCCAGCCAACTGGTGCCACCTGTGTCAGGGCATGTGCTGGGGACCGGGAGAAGGTTTGCTTGACTAAATAGAAGGCTCAGCCCTGGCCCTTTCTCCTCCTTCAGCCTGCGTTCATTTTTTTGGCCACGGTTCCTACAGCATTACCGTGGATCCCACTTAGTCATTGGTGTGTACTGTTCAGTCACCTTCATGTGCGTGTCACTAGTTCTCAGCATCAGATCTGTGAGCAACTGGAAGGCAGGGACTATACTTTATGTAAGTTGGGACTCTTCATTCACTGCAATCCAAACCAATTCGATTCAATCCAATGTAAGCCAACATATATTTATTGAGTGCCAGCTCTGTGCCAGCTCTAGGTTTTTGAGATTCAACTAAGCATACAAAGATATTGACCCCCTGGGCCTAGATTCTAGTTGGGGATACAGACAAGCACACACACTATAAATAATATAGAGATGAATTTCACAGTATAGTGAAAGGCGACAAGTACCATGGAAAAAAGAGAAAGAAGAACAGGGTAAGAGGGATCAGGTGTGCATGTGTGTTGGTGAGTGTATGTGTGTGCAGAGTTATTCAATGGAAGGTATGAAATAGAAGGCATTATTAATAGAGATATTAAATTGAAGGTCAGACTAGGTGTTATTGAGAAAGTGAGCATTGACCAAAGACATGAAGAAAAGGAGAGATTTTCCCAAGTGGGTGTCTTGGAGGAAAGTTTCCCAGGCAGAAAGGGCAGCTAGAGCCACGCCTGTAAGTGGGAGCACGTCGGGCAGGGTTGAACAATGGCCAGGGGACCATGGGACTGGAGCCGAGCGACTGGAACTGGGAGAAGACCCAGGACCGGGTCCCGTGGGGTCTCAGGAGCCCCCTGGACTTTGGCCTCTACACAGTGGGATGGGAACCCTTGCAGGGTCTCAACAGACGAGTGACATGATCCAACTTACTCTTCAAAAGCGCTCTTGGGCTGCTGTGTTGAGAATAGTCCATGGGGGTTGGGGGTGGGTGTAGGGCCAGAGCAGAAGCAAGATCTCTTGTGAGGTTGATGTGACAGACACAGCCCAAGTCGTGCAAGTGTGCGAGAGAAGACCTTTCAAGTGTGCCCGTGGAAGGCTGCGCAGTGTCCCGACGTGGTCATGAAGAAGGGCAGCATTGTCAGAGGCACGTTATTTAGATTTTTGACCTGATTAAATGGGCCTGGCCAACCCGCTTACTCACTAGGCTTGTCTTCAAGAGACATTTCTAGCACCTAATCGACACACACAGATTTGTCATTGTCAGTGAGGAATGTGCCAGGCTTTGAAGATGGTTTTCCAAGAGTTCCAAAGAGTTCAGAGCAAGGTGAGCCCTTAGAGTAGTGTACATCATCTTCAGTGGGGCGATATTTATCTTGACATCTAAGTCCTACTGTGTTTGTTTAAAAATTCCACGTATAGTGTTTCTTCTGGATCCCCCACTACTGAGCAGAGCACAGCATGCCCAGCGAGTGCTTGGGGGTGGCATTGGCCCGTGTGTGCTACTTTGCAAGGCGGTGGTAAAAATTCCATTTGTATTTCCAAATCCAACTAAGTTTAAGGGGGCAAACTATTTTTTTTTTTTTTTTTTTTACTCAAGAGAAGAAAGACAAGCATATTTAAAAGAGGTTCCTGAACTTCTTCCCTTAAGAAGCCAAGGTGACCACTTTCCTGTTGTTTCTTACGAGTTCGTTTAGGTGAGTGGGCAGCCAGGGGGGTAATCCGTCTGTCACCCAGGAAAGCAACGCTGCTGAGTGGCTGCTGTGAGTGTTAGTCACCGAGAGAGCGCACAAAAGAAATAGAAACTGCCGTCTTTGCCCTTGTGTTGCCCCCAATCTGTTGAAAACGTGAACCATGAAAACTGGGACCCTCACAGAGACTCCAGCCTGGTGGGCCATTCCAGGAACGGAGGCTCCTCATTACCGTATGTTTGTGTATCATTTAAAATTTCTCCATGTACTATAACCATGATCTCATTTTGTTTGATCTTCACAATAGTTCTGTGAGATAAAATCACAGACTGTCGCAGCTGAAAAGGACCTTAGCAATCATCCATTTTCCCCAATGCCCTCCTCTGTGAGGAGGAAGTCGAGGTGTGCTGGGGTGAAGCGCTTTGCCCGGGGTCACGTGGGAAGCAGAAGTGCGGGAACTGGAACCTGGGCTCCAGTCCAAGCTGTTTCTCACACTTTCAGAGCAAGGCTACAGGGTCAAGATCATAGGAGCATTTAGTGAAGCTGGGGAGGAAGGATCTTAATTTGGCAAGGGGAGGAAGAAGAGGCAACTAGTGGAAAGAGCCCCTAACTGTCGATTCAAAAAGGGGCTGAGGCAGGCAAACCACGGTGGTTCATAGGAAGGGTTTAGAAGCTTGGGTCACAGTAGGGGCACCTGTAGGCCCAGAGTCCCAAGAGGAAACATTAGCTTTTAATCCTTACTTTCTGAGGCTGACTCTCCCACAGCCAGGGCAGCTGGGGCAGGGCATTCAGGGAGGTGAGGAATACCTAGCAGAGCAAAGGCCAGCAGGCCATGGTTACAGGACGCCTCAGTAACGGACTGAATTCCTTGGCACGGCGTTTAGGCCCCAACCACTGGGCTGGAAGAAAGACCCCAGACATGGGACACCCACAGGAGAGAGTCCCTGCCTGTGACCAGAGCCCTTCGGTCCTCAGGGGGCACCTTCCTGTGGTAGAATGACCTAAAAGGAAGGCTGTCCAGCCATCCTGCTATGCCTGCTCCGAATGGAAAAAGCAATAGGACCCACAGGGAGAACAAGGAAAATAGAGGGAGCCTGGTACGGAGGGCGAATGTCACGAGGTGTCCAGGCACCAGGTCTTTGGGTCAGGCCTGCCTCTCTTGTGGCTTCTTGGCTGGGGCATTTAGAGCAGTATTTCTCAAACTTCATTGTGCACGCAAGTGCCTAGGGATCTTGGTGAATGCAGATTTAGAGCCATAGGTCTGGGGTGGGGCCTTAGAATCTGCATTTCTAACAGACTCCTAGGCCTTGTCGATGCTGCTGGTTTTAGGGCCACACTTTGAGGAACAAGGCTTTAAAGGGGAATTAACGGGAATTGAACTTCCCCAAACCCTCCCCTGAATAATGGGTTCCCAGCTCTTTCTCCCTGAGGCCTTCCCTCATTCGGACCACTTTGCATACTCCCTGCCCTTTCTAGGCATTTCTGGCCCCTTCCTCTCAACTGGCCTCTCCTCTGAGTGGTGACACCGACCACTTGTGCTACTCCTCTGGCCCTTAGCATCCCCTGTCCAGGCTCCTCCTCTCTGTCCACTCGTTATTTCTCCGACTTACCGGGCTACCTGGGCGTCGCTCCCTTCCTCGGTCCCAGTGAGGCAAAGCCACAACCTCCAGAGGACTGCCAGGACTCTGCGAATCCAAACTCCTTGAATCGACTTGTCCTGTTGGAGCCAATGTCTCTTTTCCTGTGCCCTCTGTCACCTTGAACAGTTGGCCAGGGAATCCTTGCTGGGCCAGTCTCTCTGTACCTATTGCCTGGGACTCAATTTCTAGAACAATAAGATGGATTCCGTTCCTCTTCTAAGGGGATGTCGAGTTCCGGAATGGGGGGAAGAGTTCTCTCTTGGCAGAGGAGGAACCTGCCCAGCCAGGCGGGCCAAGGGCCCATTGATCTGAGTCCAGTGAGAAAGTGGCTTCGCAGGAGCCTTGGATCCACGCCCACTTGCAGACAACTTCTTCTTTCAACTCTCCTGCCTGTGTTTTAACTTCACAAACATGCCAGTTCCCGGCTGACCCCAAGAGATGAAGGTGACAGCGACTGCGGTGGTGGTGGTGGTGGGGAAACCGCAGCAGGGGTCAGGTGGAGTGTCGGAGTGGGGAGGGTGCAGTTTGAGGTTTCACGAACAGGGACTCTGGGGGACCGAGGTGATACTGCAGGTCTGCAGGCATGGCCATGCGGACCTCTCCACCTGACGCCTGTGATAAGATAGTCATACATATTAAAATATGGATGTCCACATGTGGCAGACTTCCACACAGACTTCTCACCCCTTCCTCTGGCCTTTCATGCCTTGCTCTCTCTCAGACATGCACACACACACACACAGATACTTAACCAATTAAGTCCGTCGAGCGCTATTTGCCGATGATGGTGTGGAATTGTGCTGGAGTTGTGTCCGGCCTCATTAAATGTCAGCATTAACAATACGGCACTTGGCAATCAAGGCTGCTCTGTGGCTGTTAGTCATTAATCACCGTCTGACAGTCCTGCATTGGAAACGAGGAGCCCGTTCACATGTGCTCCGTGTACCTAGTTACCCTCGGTAATCAGTCTCGGAAAAGTTTGCTTTGACTCCCTGCCTGGAGGGCCTCTGTCCTGGCGAGGGGGCAGAGGGTCATTAGGCTTTGGTCCCCTCTCCTCCTCCTCTTCCTCCTCACTGGGAAAAGCAGTTGAGGTCCTAAAAAAACAGGGGAGAGAGGAGCATATTGTTTTTGGCCTGCTCTTTCCCTCTTAGGCCTGCTTTATGTAGCCTTGTTTTTATATTCTGGCCCAATGGCCAGGAAAATTCCTTTTCTCCCTGAAGAAATCGTGAAAGACAGCAGGGAGCTCGGTTCCGTTCCAAGAGCTGGTGGAGTAAGTTTGTAAAATGTGTTCTTCCCGAGCTGCTCAGGTGTGGACCTCTGTCTGCTAGCTAGGGGGACTTGACTAATTTCAGGGATGGCTTCCAGCAACGTGAGCTTGAATTTCCACAGGTCCTTGGGGTCCCTTTGCAGAATGGAGAGGGAGAATGAACTTCTCTTTGGGGTCCATTCTCATCTCCTTTCTACAGCCTTGTTCATTCCTTTAATGAAGAAATGTCTCTGGAGTGACTATGGTGCGCCAGGCATGGACTGGACACAGTGGACACAGCAATGGCACAGGTCAAGGTCCCTGCCTCGTGGTGGCGGCTTTAGTGGGCGCGGTAAGGATTAGACAGAGAGTCTGCATTGTGGCCGATCGCTCTTTGAAAGGAAGTCCTCTCGCTCTTCATTCTCAGTGACTGCGCTGCCCGGCTGCCAGCTTCTCCCGGGGGCCCTAACCCCGGAGCTGCCTTTCCTGGGAAAAGTTCATGTTCCAGAACTTTGCTGACCTGGCGCCTTCCCACCCTCAACGGTCTCCTGTCTCATTCCCTGCAGACCTTGCTCTCTGTCTACCTAGTGCTGGCCGTTCCCCAACGCGTTTGGTGAACACTGATGCATTGAGAGGGCTGTCCTCTCCCTCCACCCCTTTGACAAGCACATTTTAAGGATTTTTTTTTTTGGGGGGGGGAAGGACTTTATTGTTTAACTCCAAAGAATGAGTTGAGTGGGGGAATTCCAGCGGCCTGGGGGGTTGGTAGAGGGAGAAGGTCGCTGACTACCCAGGTCCCGGGGTCTTGTCTGTTTGCCCCTGGGATTCGCCAGCCCAGCTGATATCCTCAGAGTCACATCAAAGGGCCGTTAATGGGGCTGATGCGAAAGTGTTAACGTCACGATGCTAAAGGATGTCCGAGGGCCGCCGTGCCCTCGGGACTGCCCTTCGCGTTCTGCGCACGGGGCACCGACGAAAGAAGGACAGGCTCTGGTCACCGGCCCATTTGTGGCAGTTTACATTCTCTCCTTCCTGATGGCTCTGGCTTTGTCCCTCCTTTGAGCTTCACCCCCGGGATCTCTTCTCTCACCCAACTAGTGACTTCAGTTCAAAGGTGTTGACAGATATTTCAGCCCTTTCGCTTCTTCCAGTTGCATGGAACTCAGCAAGCATTGATTGATTGTCCACCACATGCCTGGCACTGTCCTAGGCCCGTGGGGGACACACAGATGAATCAAACACCCTTCCTGCCTTAAAGGAACTTCAGGCCCAGTGGCGGGGGCGGGGGGGCAACGAGGGGTCGTCACAGAGAGAAGGACTAGAAAGGAGGCAAAAGTAAGTAACTCAATGGATTCGGAGCAGGGGAACCATGACTGGTTGGGGTGCGCGGGAGGCCAGCGAACGGTGAGGAGATAGACTTTTTGGGAGGAAGGAAAAACTTGATGCGAGAGCGTGATGTGTAGGAAACAGTGAGTTGCTGTGCTTGGTTCCTGGGAGGGTTCTGGGGGGCAGGCATATGGGGTCATTTTGTGGGTGGCTTCGATGCCAGGTTAAGGGTTTGGTTTTCATTAGACTATGGGCGCCAATGGGTTTCCAAGGTAAGAAACACACTCTTCCGGTTTTGATGCAAAAGTTCTCTTTCTGCAAGGGAGAAAGCTAAGTTTCTCTCAGGCTTCACCCTTGTAATTGTATATTGATTGGAGTGATCGTGAGTTTGTTTTGTCTCTATCAGCGGCTCCAGGCAAGAGTTCCAGGAGCTGGAAAACCTCAAGGCTCTGCCCCAGGGCCTCTCTGCAGCCCCTGGAGAGATGCGGTTCTGACCGCCCTCTGGCCTGCATTGGTCCACGGTTCTGCCTTGCCAAGGTGCCCCAGACTGAGGGGTGACTGGGCGGTCAGGGCTTCTGCTCCACGTCCTTCGGCTCCCCTTCTCCTCCTGGCCCTTCCTTCTTTTGGTTCTTCTCAGACTCAGGCTGAGTTACTGAGTTTTTGTCCTTCTCTGGAAGCATAGCTACAAGGGAAAGCATCTTCCTGGCAGGAGAATGAGGTGGATGTTCAGGTGTGGATCTCCCCAGCCGGAAACATGCTTCCCTCTTCACCTGGCTAAGCACTGAGCCTTCAGGTCTCAGCTGCAAGGTCATCTTCCCAAAGAGGCTCTCCCTGACCTTGGCTCTAAGTGAGGGTTCCTTGTTACGTGCTTTCTGTATGCACTCTGCTTTTCCTTCACTGCTATGATCACATTTATAATTATACATTGATGTGGTTAGTTTTTTCCTCCTTGTTCGTCTGTAGGACCCAGGAAAACAGGAACTGCGTCCCTGTTCACGCACTATCGTGTGCCCAGAGTCTAGCCCTGAGCCTGGCATGTACTGATGCTCAGCAGATGGTATTGAATGAATGCAATGGTGGTGCTGGGTCCATCTGGGGGCCAGATGAGCTCAGAGCTGACTGGGCATTTACCTAGTGGCCTGGGAGTAGATAAATATAATGGGCTTTTTTTCTCCTTCTGTTTCAGAAGGAAAGGGGGAGAAGAAAATGGGAAATGGCTTGGGATTCTTGGGAACTGTCCCCATGGCCTGGCCCATGGAACGTGTTTACCTTGCTCCACCAGAGACCCTGGTTGATGGCCCTGGTCACAGGGACCCACCCCGCTTCTCCTCTGACAGAGTCCCCAGTCTGCAGAGACTGGCTTAAAAAAGAAATCTATGGTTGTTCAAAAAACCAAACCAAACCCAAACAACAGCAACAAAAAACAATAACATTGTGTTCCTGACCCCAGCTGCCCTCCACTGGCTGGTTCCTGAAGGATTCTGAGTTCATAAGCCCTGAAGAATTTGTGGGTGCCATTCTCTTCCCTGCAACATGGATAAGCCATAATCTGTTGCAGGAAATGGGGAAGCAGGAGAGGAAGGGAAGTACGTAGAGTGTGGAGCAGGGTTGGTTTGAGGCAAGCAGCAGAAGAGAACAGTTAGCACTGGAGGCGGGTAGGGCATCACGCTAACCTCCTCTCTCCTTGCTCGGGGTGCTTTCCCGGCTGAGTGGGCTGGAGGGGCGAGTGCTGTGGGAAGCAGAGAAATGGGCAAGGTCCTCAAAGCTGAGAGGGAGGGAGGAGCCCCTTTACCACACTAGTACCGCCCCAGGGGCTTTTGGGATTGTAAGGGTTATTTTTGGTTGTTTCCACATTGAAGCGGGGGCAGGGGGCGGGAGGGGGGACTCTACAAACAAGTCGTGTCTGGAGACCAAGGATGTTAAACCTTTGCCCTGCACAGAAGGGTCTGCCCAGGAAAGACCTGCTTCGCTCCAAACAGCAGTAGCGTCCTCTCTGAGAAACACTGGGAGGCAAGAGAAAAACAAGGACTTGGATGCTTTATCTCTTTGGGGCCTTAGACACTCCATGGTTTCTGTCCTCAGGCTCCTGAGATCCAAGGGGAAAAAGCAGAGAGTCCCATCTCCGAGCACTGGGGCGTGGGACATGGCACTCAAGGACAGCTTGGGTCCCTGTCCTCTTCAGTCCCCTCTCAGCCCGCCCTCTGCACCCCTCCGACCTGCAGGCCATGCTCACTGAAGCCAGGCCTCACTCAGCTGTGACGGGTAACGGTTTCCATATGCTGGGCTGCTCCTGCTTCAGAAAACCAGAGAGGAGTGGGAGTGACGCAGGGCGGAGGTGGCTGTGTGCAGAGGTGAGGGGTGGGGGTGGGGTGGGGGGGGATGTCCGAGGGTTGGTGGGAAAGGTTTTTTTTGTGGGGTGTTGCTGTGAGGGGGAAGTGTTGGGGGGAAGTCAACGGCAACACGTTCTAGCCTGTTGGGGGGACGGCTGTTGGCACCAGGAGAAATCCATCCAGCGGAGCCAACCCTCATTAATCATCCGGGCAGCTGAACTGCCAGCTCCTTTCAAGATCTTTCAAGAAGGGTTTTCACCCAAAATAGAGTTGAAAATGTGCTGGGCCCTACTCAGAATCTCATCAGTCTGGGCATTATGGGAAGTGTCAGGCGGGCTGTGACAGACAAGGCCCACTCTGTTCAAGGGGTCCTGACTCCCACAGCCTGTCATATCAAGCGTCTGATCAAATTTGACAGCTTCATTTGTACCTACAGAATAGATAAAAGGGCTGTTCATTGAAACAAATGGAGGGGAAGGGGTGGGGGAGGGACGGGAGGTGAGGGTGAGAGGGAGAGAATGTGTGTGTGTGAGTGTGGGGGGAGGCAGGGCACTGGGGGAGGGCCGGGGGGAGGGTGGTGGTTAGGAGCAAGGGGTGCAAAGGAGGATGCTAAGAACATTTTCCTCCTCCAACACTTCCAGAGAAGGGAGCGGGGTCGGGGAGGCAGGTGACCGTAAAGAAGGGATGGGCGTGAGGGCCCCACCTGTCAGGGTCAGCACTGGGCGGCTTCAGAGCCCCTGGCTGTGCTCTGGGCCCTGAAGCTGCACCTGGAGCCCAGAAGGTGGGACCTGGGAGCAGGAGAGCCCAGGGTGGGTGGCCGTGACCGGAGAGCCGCGCCAGCAAGTGGGATGCATGTTTCAGTTCCGAACCCCGAGCTGAATTTTGCCAAGAGCCTTCCTTCCCTGTTGCTGCAGCCCCTTCGTGGTGCTCCCCTGTGCTCTGTCCACACGAGGCTGTTGCCCTCCTTTGATAGGCTGCTGGGTGGCTGCACCTATGGGGGGGGGCGGGGCGTGCCGAAGCACTACGTCCCTTAAGTTATACTTGCAGGTGCCGCTGAGCTTCCTGCAGGTGGCAGCTGGTCGGCGTGAGCTGGAGGGATGCCTCCCAACACGCCTTGCACCGTTCCACTCTGGGGTTTGCTCTGGCTGCCCCGCTGGCCTCTGAGACCTCTTCTTCCTCACTTGGGGCAAAGTGAACGAGTGAATCTTTCTAGCTCCCAGGATGCTCTCAACACTTCCTATAGGTCCCCTTCCTTTGTTGATGTCATCCTTCATTTCACACTATTAGTACATGTTTGTATTGTTTTCCCTATGAGATTGTAAGCAGTTTGATGTGAAGGTCACGTCTTACGCATCTTCTGTCCTCTGATAGCACTTAGCACGTGGAGTCAGTTCTCGCGCAAATTTCCACAAGTACACGCGCACTCGAGGCTCAGCTGTGACCATCAGGAGACGAGACTAGGGTCCGAGGACTTGAGTTTCCTTCCTGACCAATGGTCTTTGGAGGAGAGGGTCAGAGGTTAACAAGCCTCCGCCGATCCTGCCTCCTCCCATCTGGAGCCTTTGGGAGATTTAGAGTGAAGCCCCTTTCCAGGCCAAGGCAGCCCAGGCCAGGGGTCTTGGGTGGCTGTGGCACCCTCACGTCTTCCTGTGGCCAGATGCCTCACGTGGGGCATCACCTGCGTGACGCTACGTGGTGGCTCTGGTGGCAGGACCACGGGGTTTTGGAATTAGCTAGACTTGGTAGGGATCTTGCCTTTACTGCTTCCTGGCTTTGTGACCTTGGGAAAAATGTGTTTAATAACAGACCCACTGCAGAAAATTGCTGCCAGGGTTAAATGAATTTTACTGCTTCACACAGTGCCTGGCACACAGCAAGTATTCAATAAATGCCAGAGAGAAGGGAAAGGGCCATGTCTGGTCCCTGTTGCCCAGACCGCTTTCATTTAAATCTGTGGCACATGCTGTTGATGGCACTTGTTTGGCAGTGATCACTGATCATTACCACTGTGAATCAATACTTAGCTTTTTGTAAGTCTCGCAGATGAAAGTATTACTAGAGCCCAATCCATCCAAAGTCCCTGCCCTTCTTGTAAGGAGGGCTTGTTGATATGCTGCCTTTATGCTCAAACAGGTGGTTCTTTGTAAGCCACCTGGTGAAGGGCTCAGGATCACAAAGCATGCAGAAGTCCCAAATCTCTTTGGACTTCGGGGACCTGTAGCCCAGAGAGGTCTGTCCTAACCGTAAAGAGGCCAGACTTGTCTGGCTGCAGGGGTGTCCAACCCGCAGCCTGGGGACCGCAGGCAGCCCAGGATGGCTATGAATGTGGCCCAACACAGAATCATAAATTTACTTATGACTTTTTTTTTGCTCATCAGTTTTAGTTAGTGTTGGTGTATTTAATGTGTGGCCCAAGACAACTCTTCTTCTCCCAGTGTGGCCCGGAGGTGCCAAGAGGTTGGATGCCCTGAGCATTCTGTTCCCAGAGGCACTTGGTTCCTATGATTTTAAACGTACACTTTCTCAGGTAAACAGGGCTCAGGGGTGGGGGGCATTGGAAGGAGCTTCTGTTTGGGAAGACCTGAGGAAGCAGGGTGGAGGTGAGCTGGAGTGGGGGGCAGGTGAGTTCTTATCTGGTTTCTCCTTTACTCACGGTGCGGCCCCTGGCAGTCACTGCACGCCTTCATCTCCTCACAGAGCCGGGTCCCTCTGCGGGCAACGAGCACAGGCAGGGCATGACGGGAGCTGCTCTGAGCACCCAACAACGCCCCTGGCAGGCCCCTCTGGCTCTCCTCTCCTTCTGGGCAGGAGGGAGGGTCAACATCCCACCCTTGTAGTTAAGAAGGGGCCATGTGATGAGTTCTGGGCAGAGGACTATGAGCAGAGGTGACATATGTCATTTTTGACCTGAAACATGTAATTATTCATGCAGGACCCTCCAGCTCTCCCCCTGCTGTGACCACTGAGGATATTTTTGTTCAGTCAGTGGGCCTGATTAATTACGTGCAACACTGATGCTTTCTGATGTATCACCTTGCTTGGACTGAGCTACACAGTCCTCAGTTATTGAATCAAATACCGATCTAGGTGCTTCTGTGAAGGAACTTTGCAAATGTGTCGATCAAAAGGGAGATTAACTGGGGTGGGCCTGATCTAATCAGGAAAGCTCTTTAAAACAGGGCTTAGGCCTGGCCTGAGTTCAAGAATGCCAAATGGCTCATGCCAGTGAAGTTTCAGCTTGCTTGTGATACTCCCTGCCTGCCTGCCTGCCTGCCCTGCAGACTTCCACTTGCTTAGCTAGCCACTACAATTGCATAAGCCAATGCTGCGAGATAAGTGCCTTACTCTATTATTGGTTCTTCTTCCCCAGTCAAACCCTGACTGATAGATATCCCTATCAATCCATAATGGAGATGTAGTATAAGTGAAAGGTAAACCTCTGCTGTGTTAAACCCCTCAGGTTTGGGGGTTAATTTGTTACACAGCATAATCTAGCCTATACAGACTATTACAAAAGCATTACCTGTGTTCTTTGTCTATCCCACCTTAATTAGCTTACACATCTGCCTCCTACTAGGCTATAAGCTTGTTGAGGCAAAGTCAATGTCTCTCTCATCTTTGTAATCCCCAGAGTAGATCACAGTACTAGTATGCAGTGGGCACTCTGTAAAGGTTACTGAATGAGCCGAACCCATTGCACTGAGCAGCACCTCAGTTCTTGGAAGGGAGGGCAGGGCCAATGAGGTTTGAAGTGCACGATGTCTAGCCTGGTCCCAACACATGCAAGCACATCGGTCAAAATGTTTGGATGGGAAAATTCTCCTAATTCTATCTCTCTGTAGCATCCAGACCCAACTAACTACAAAGTCTGAAGCTACGTGGCTTAGTGCAAAGGGTTTTATGGCCAGAACTGTGTTAGAAGCCTAGCTCCACAGCTCTTTAACTGTGAGATCTTGGGTAATTTACTTAACCTCTCCACATTTCATTTTGCTCATTAAAGGGAACTGGAAGTTTGTTCTCAGTGCAAAATGCCCAACATATTCACTGGTGCCATGGCATACACAGAAGAATGCTTTTTGAGTTGCCTTTGGGTGGTCTGGCCTATCGTTTCTTATTTTTTAAAATTATTTTTAATCCTCACCTGAGGATATGATTATTGATTTTTAGAGAGAGAAGAAGAAGAAGAAAACATAAATGTGAGAGAAACATTGATCAGTTGCCTCCAGTATGTGCCCCGACCAGGGATTGAACCTGCAACCTTTTGGTGTACAGGACGATGCTCCAACCAACTGAGCCACCCGACCAGGACCTGGCCTATCATTTCTGTACATTTGACTGGTGGCACAGCAGTTGCGATTTGAAATTGTTAGAAGTAAGAAGAGCGGTCACACTATTTCCTTGTGGACTGTATACAAACCGTATAGAACTGATCGCACGCGCGCATGCGCACACACACACACACACACACACACTCACTCGCTCACATGCACACATACCCAGGAGAGCACACAGGACATGCAGGAACATGCAATGACATTTCCCCAATTACTCTTTCCATTTTAAAATCTGGCTCTCATTTAAACTCCAAAAGGATAATTTTATGTTCCAAGGAACTGCGGAGATACCCACTGCCCACTCAGAGCAAAGGTCCCCCCCGCCGCGGCTTGATTTTTATCTGCTTTTCATTTTTTCCCTCGCCAGTCCCGTTTTCCAAAAGCAATTGGCTGTAGGCTATGAAAAATGTGATTCTTTTTGAAGACCTTGGTTCAACCTCACAGGATTCTCAACATAATTTTTAATAATAACGTTTGACCCATTTCAGCACCCACTCAGTCTCTGAAATACCTGAATCACCCTATATTCAGCATTTCGTCAAATTAGAAATATTTTAATAATTCATTTTGTTGAAGCCAGTTCTCTGGGTGAAAAGTCCACATTACACGTTCTCCTTGTCTGTGCTCTACCCGCTCTCCATGATTTAGGTGAAGTCATGAGGTTTCTTTTTCAGGATCTCCCACAGTAGCTGTCCTGGCAGGAACTTTAGAAAATTGGGTAAGACCGGGGGGCTAGTGACGGAGCATTGTGACCAACTCGGACCACCACAAGGCTTCACTATTTAAACATTTTATAAACTCATAGAATATTCCAGTTAGAAAGGAATTAAAGACTAAAGGGCCCAACCACTTCATTTCAAAAATGGGAAAAGAGACTCAGAGAGAGTAAGGGACTTGCCTAAGGTCACAAAGCAATTACGTTTCAGAAGCAGAACAAAATCTAGGTTTCCTGATTCCCGTTTCAATGCTCTTTCTACTATGTGTACAATGGCCAGACTTTCTGAACTTTCTAGGAGAGCCCGAAAGTGCACCACACCATTGGCTCCGTTTTGAAGTTATAAAATATAGTCACTTCATTTTTTTTCTCAGCCAGCAGGTTCAACCTCTTTTTTCTTAAGAGACAGTTTTCCCGGTTCATCTGTGATCCAAATTCACTGACAGCTTTTCTTGCTTTAGGAAGTGTTAATGACGCGGGTGACATGCCGCCACGCTGGGAGAACTTGGAAAGGCACTTCACAGAGGAAGGAGTACAAACCACTTCCATGCCTGGAACGCTCTGTGGAAGGTGCGGCTGCCTGGAGAGGGGGCCGGAAGAAAAATCGGATGTGTTGTTTACAACATCAGTGAAGCCTGTTCCTTGATCTGCCTTAGAAATGGAAATTCCGGGCTCAGGGGCTCCAAGCTCCAGCCCTCTTGCCACTCCGGCATGACGGTCTCATCCATCTTTCCAGCCTAGGAGGAACTGGGGAGCCTCCCACCAGACTGGAGCTCCCATGGGGAGGTCCCCAACATCAGCCCCAGTAACGCCCCCTCTCCTGGTCTTGCAGCTTGACCGCCGTATCTGCACAATGAGCACCGTATTCTGTGCTGCCCTGTTCTCCACTGTCTGCACAGAAGGACTGAGCACTTTATGAGATCAGCCCATATGCAGTTATATATAATGCTCTTGCTCCCTGGCTCGTGGATGATGTCTTGTCTCCCCCAAGAAAAATGGGCGGGAGTTTGGTCTGCGTTTTCTTCTGTCTCATGGCACCCAGCACTGTGCTGAGCATGTAACGGGGATTCTGTACACTGTTTGCTGTGATGATCGACTGCCTGGATGTATAATCCCAAATACTGGGGCTGTATTTCCAAGCTGCCATTTCTCAGTTTTGGCCAATAGATACATCATTTGTCAAAATGTAAACTGTACAAGTGGAAAGAAGTAGCTACCACATTTGTGGTCCCCCCCCTCCACCACCACCCCGACCTCTTTTTAAAAGTTGAAATCACCCATTGGGCTTAATCAATTTCCTGCAAAGCCCCTGACCTTGTTCCCACCCTGGGACCATGGGGGTTGCTCTAGTGTCCTGTTTTCGCTTGGCCTTGCACCGCCAGTCCCCTCCCTGCCTCCCCCTCCGCTGGGTGCCTTTCCTGTGCTTGGACTGAGTGGCTGACAGGTGGTTTGGGGGGACTGGGGGAGAAAATGTGGGCGTGCTGAGTGTTACAATGGGGCAGGCTTTGTCCAGGCGCCATGGCGCGTCTCCACTGACCTTGGAACTGAGTGACCAGGGACAACCCAGGGGAGGCAGTTTCCTTCCCTCTCTGGGCTGCAGGTTTTTAATGTCTTCTTTGTTGGTCTGAGGCCCTGGAGATTGAACTGAAGGGAGAGACTTCGGGCTGTTCCCTCCCTCCCTCCCGGACAAAATGGTGCATGCTTTTCCTGTTTAAACAGGGCGCAGTTGAGAAGTGCCCTGACTTCGCACACACCGAGGCCCGGCAACGGCTGCAATAAATCAATAGGAAAATAGAAGCTGCCAGTTAGACTAAACAAGTGCATTTGCAAAGACGGCTAGCCCTCATTAATCACTCTGACAGTCCTAAAAACACATTTCCCCTTTAATGACTGTATTTGGATAATCAGTGCTTTTTCCTCCTCAGTCAGAGTTTGAGTAACAGACAGCTGGTGTTATTACAGCCATTGGGGAGGGAGTGCTGGGATTAGGGTCGAGAGCCGTCCACTGGAGGTCTCCGCAAACCGGGGCTGGCTGCAAAGCTGTTGTTATGCAATAATGAGGGGAAGCTTTGTACTGCCATGGACGGCTCCCGGGCAGCCATGTGCAAGTTCCCCCCAAACCTTGACACCCACCTGCATTATGCGAACACAAAAGCCTCATGTTGGCTTTTATGAGCCTTGGCAGATTTCACCGGGTGGGGGAGGCAGGAGTTCCTCTGGCAGTGAGGTAAGAAGATGGGTCGGTGGGATTTGGCTTTGTTTCTTTTAGGTGACTTTGGCTTTCAGGAGAAAGTTTGAAACCCGGCACATTCCTCTTTATAAATGATGTAACACATTAATGCACAGCACATTATGAAAATGGTAATTCAAACCCATAGTGCTCCAAATTAAACCATACATTATCGGATGCACTCAACCATCTATTTTACAAAAAGACAGGATGAATGAAATCAAATCAAACAGAAAAGTGGAGTGCAGCTTCCCCTACAGAATGATTAATAAAGAGCAGAGCCAAAGGACTATTTTAAGGCGAATGCCACGGTAAACCAGACATACATTAGGAAGGAGTTAGTTCACATACTGAGAGACACATCGCAGGATGCTGGGTGGAGCAAGGCAGTGAGGTTCTGCCTAAAGGTGGTGGTGGCCCCCACAGCTGGCACTTGGGCTACAGATTTCTTAGGAGGTGGGTTTGTGGGGGACGACTGGGAAGTTAAAATGAACACCACACAATTCTGTTTGTGTCAAACCTATATCTGAGGGTGAGTCTTTCCCCTCTCTCTCTTCCTCCCTTCCTCCCACAGCTGCCCACGAAGCCACAAAAATAACCAGGCAAGAGGTGTGAAAATATGACCTGGAGCCAGGAACGTCCAGTGTCTCAAGTTCCAGCTCCCTGGCTTCCACCCTTTGTGGTGCCTTAGGAACACAGGCCCCATTTCTGGCGCCTGGGAGAGATGAGGAGGAAGGAGGGGAGGAGGGTGAGGATGAGAAGGTGGAGAAAAAGAAGGTGGAGGTGATTCTCAAAGAAAAGAGTTGCTGGATGAGTTAATTATGCAAATTAAACAGTTGGTGGGGAGTATTATCTCGATTAAAACAGCAACTTTGTTTAATGAGAATTTAGCTAGTGAAAGTAACAAACTCCTCACCAGCTAATTAAAAAAGCCACATTTGTTAGGAATGTCACCCATTGATGGTGGGGAGAGCTGACATTTCAGGGTGAGAACTGGGACACTCCAGACTACAGTACCTGTCTTTGTTGTCACAGTGGCAGCTGGGGGCAACCTTTCTGGTCTGAGGAGTGTTGAACCTGCACTCTCACACCTCACTGTAAGCCAAGCAGCCACAGAAAAGCTGCTTTTCCTACAGGGAGAGTTTGCTATTGGAGATGGTCTTCCTTTCTTCAGTCCCAATGAGAGGAGCCTGGTGGTCCTTCGGTAGGGAGGTCTGAAGTCCATGAGATTTGAGAAAAGTTTAAGTCCCCCTGCAGAGGGAGCAATTTCCAGCAGTATTAGCAGGAATTTAAAAGGTACCAAAGAAAAGAGAGGGGCTTGAGAGACAGGGAAGACGGGAAACAAATAACCAATGGCAAAAAGAAAATGCAAGTCACTCCATTTCAGGTCTTTTAAAGATGTGGGCCAGTCTGACCTCTGAGAAATTGGACAATGGTGAGCCTCAATATCCATCCTTTCTCTGCATGTGAGATTATGAGATTTCTCAGTTTCCCTGGTGCCAGTGACGCCAGCAGCCCCGGTCCCTTCGCCAGAGACACGCTTAGGGTTTTAGGGTGTCCAGCACCCACAGTTTTTGGAGAAGCCTGACGTTCTCTTAACGAATGAAGGAATACTGCCCAGAATCAAAGATATAGGTGCAACCCCCACCCCGCAATCCCAAACCCCGCAAAAACATCTTACTACGCCCAGGTTCTGTCAAGTACGAGGGCACGACGCCCAGAGAGGCTCAGGCCCGCGCTGCGACTCTCCAGCATCCCTCCCACCCCTCCCGCACTTGACCTCGGGTCGTCAGATGTTTCAGAATCGCAAACGGCCCAATAGGTCTCATTGCTCACGAAAAGCAAAGCCAAACAACGAAACAGCGACAACAGATCCCCAAGCCGCGCGGCGCCGACGCAGAGGAGCGCGGCCAGGAGGGGGCGAGGAAGGTCGTGTTGAAGCGCCGAGCCGCGGCAACCTGCGCGGGGCGGTCCCGGCAGGGCCGGCTCGTCGACCCCGGAGTCGGCCAGCCGGCAAGGCCGCGGCTCGGGCCCCGCCCCTCCTGCAGCCACGGGTCCTCTCTCCCGGCCTGGGGGACTTCCTTCGTCGTGGGGAGGTGTCCAATCCTCGTCCCACCATCCTAATACACGGCACCCCGCCCTCTCCTGCCAGAGGATGAGAAGTCAGTGTCAGTCGTGCGAGATGAAGAAAACAGGGACCCAGAGTGGCTTCAAGGTCCCGAGCAATCGCCGCGCCTTCTCAGCAAAACCCAAACCCCGTTGATAAGTCTCTGGGAGGGCAGATGACTGGGGTGGACAAACCGGTGCTGACCTTGGGGAGCCTCCAGCCTTGCGAAGCACCCCTTTAAGCAGGTGTGTTTACCCTTTGGTTTCGAGTATATAAAAGCATTTTCAGGAAAGAGGAAATCCTCGGCATTTCGAGTGGGAAGCCCTTAAGGGGCCGTCGGGGATGGCGCCAGTCGCTGTCTACCACCAGGTGGCGCCAGAGGCACGTCGCCGTTGCTCACCCTTAGGACTCTGGCTGCGCTGCCAGGAGTCTGAGTCCGGGGACCTGGTTCCCTTCTCAAACCCCTCTACCTCGAATCCAGGCCCAGAGGAAAAACCCACATTCACACACTCTCTCCACCCTGTCCCCAGGAAATGTGAAGGTCTTTGAAGTAAGGCTGGTAGCTAAATAACCAAGTGGGGGGTGGGGGGGGTGGTTTTATGTTATTCGTCATGCATTGGCAGTTTTTTTTCCTCCCCCTTTTCTCGAGGAAAGGCATTAAACTCGTCCTTGAACGGAAATCTGAGAAGGAAACCGTAAGGTATTTTAAACAAGAATAAAAGAAAGGCATTTGCTTAGGTATCTGGAAGTGGGGTGGTGGGTAAGGCAAGACAGAAACACACCACGGTGTGAATATAGCCAAGTATTTCATTTATTAACAAAATAAGTCTTACCAAGGGAGAGCTCTATTCATCCCAAATAGGCCCCGCAGCCCCCGCGATGCTGCAGAAAACCGGGAAGAACGATGTGGGGAAGAAGACCCAGGGCCTGAGTCGTCGATCCCAGTCACTGAGGGAACCCGAGGAAGTCCCCAACTTTGGGGAATCTGTTGGGTCTGGCCTGGAAAGGGGTGAAGAGGGCTGTTGTGGCATGCGTGCTCCCCTGCCAGCCAACCTCGCCCCAGCGGAGATAGAAGGTTGTACTGCCCGCTGATAGTGCCACTGGTCTGCTTTGGAGGAATCTAGCAAGGGTCACAGACACCACCCCCCCTGCCAGGAGAGGAACCCCTACCCCAGTAACGGAGAAAAACAATGACTATAAAAGCACTTCGCAAACTATAAAGAGCAAAGTTTCATGCCAGCAAGCCCTTCTAGGACTTTTAATTGAATAAGATGAGCCCCACAGGCCCCCACCAGCGGGCAGGATGACTACCGGGTGTTTGGGGCCAGAAGAGTCTGGAAGTGGAAGGGTTCTCTCCTAGGCCACTAGGGTCCCTCTCTCAGTCGGTGCTCAGAGCAAAGTAGGGGAGAACGGCTCTAATTTTGGGGGGAGGGCAAAGACCAGGGTCCCTAGGAGAGGGCTGCAGGGGAGAAATCACAGAGCAGAGTTCTGGGTCAACAGAGGCAAGACCTCCCGCCACGAAGGCCTCTCCGTGCAACCCCCCAATGCATTACAAAAAATATCTCCTCTGTTACTCATACAAAGGTAAAAACAGAACCTCAAATGGGAGGAAATGAGGGAATGAAGGGGAAAGGGAAAAATGAAATGTAGTTTTAATGGTTAAGAAGCATGCAAGAAACTCCCCAGGGAGGGAAAACAAAACAAAAAGAAGAACCCCAGAACCCCAACTCTCCCTGTTCCCCTAAAACCAAACCAATCAAAAAAAAAAAAAAAAAAAGGAAAAAAATAAAACTTATACCTAGGGAAAAAATGAAAGGAAGAGGGGCAGGGAACATGTAGTTGCTTGTGTGATTAATATTATTTGGGGGAACACAGACTTTTTGCATACCATCGACTCGTGTGGGCCATTAATGCACTTATATTCCCAGCTTGTAAGCTAACATTATAGTAAATAAATACACAGTCCAGTGGGGAGGGTCTGGGCGGGGATCTGGCAGGGACAAGCAGTAGTGGAGGTTGCAGCGGCCAGGCCAGGAGGCTGGGGGAGGGGGGGTCGGGAAGGGGGCGGGAGGAAGAGCCGTAGTTACTGGTATCCAAGCGCGGACGCTGAGGCTAGTCTCTGTCCGTACAGGGCATATGGCGAGTAGTAGGGTCCGGCTGTGGGGAGGGACGGCATGGCCAGGCCCCCAGCTGTGGACAAGTGGCTCTTGCCGTAGGGGTGGTATCGGCTTAGCCCCAAAGTGTGTGGACTCCGCAATGACAGCGACCCCGGGCTGCCGGGGGCAGAGGGCGGAGGGAGGTGCAGGTGGCAGGAGGCAGCCGCTGCAGCTGCTGCAGCGGCGCTGCCCAGGCCCGAGGCCCCGGGGTAGGTGGCCAGAAGTTTCTCTGCGCCCGGCAGGGCTGTGTGAGTCCGTAGGTGGCTGAGCAGCTCCTCTGAGGTGGCAAAGCGCTTGTCGCAGGGCCCGCTGGCCGCTACCCAGTTGCAGCTGTGAGGCAGCGGTTCATTCTGCAGCATGAAGCCGTAGGTGTAGAGGGGATGGCCTGGGAGCGCGGCCTGGGCGGCACTGGATGAGAGTGCGGCGGGCTGCAGCGGGTGGCCGGGGTACACCAGCGGGTAGCCCCCGGCCTTCAGGCTGGGCCCGGCTGGGTCGTGCGCGCTGCAAGTGGAGCAGCTGGAGCCGCCAAGGTGCGAGGCGCTGTGGTAACCTCCCAGGCAGTAGGGGTCCCGGCATAATCCCTGCAGGAAGGAGGGCGGGGAGGCGCCGGTGAGTGGGCTGGAGCTGGGGGGCTTGCCAGGTGGTAGGCCCAGGCCCCCCGACAGCTGGCCTCCCACGAGGCCAGACTTGCTAGGATCCAGGCCAGGAACAAACTGAGAGGGGTAGCCGGCGTAGGCGCCCACGATGGAGCCGTGGTAGCCGATGCTGGAGGGCGGCAGCGGGAAAACCGAGTGGCCCGGTTTGTAGGGTGACACTGGCGCCACGTGGCCAGCCCCCACCAGCGCCGAGGGCGGCTCCGACTTGCGCCCAGAGGCCCCGACCTCGGCACCGCCGCCGTGCGTGCCAGGCTCCCCACTGCTGCCGCGGCTCACGGCCACAGCCTCCGGGCTGGGCTTGGGCTCCTGGTCTTTCTTGTCCAGCTCCCCGCTGCCACACCCGCCGCCGCCGTTCTTGCAGTCGGAGTGGTGCGGGGAGCCACCCCGGGAACCACCGGGCGAGGACGAAGACGACGACGTGGAGACTGGCGCTCCATGCGGGGGAAAGGGCGTGCAGGCGGCGCTGGGGACCCTGAAGCCGGCCTTGTCTCCCGGGGACAAGGAGGAGGAGGAAGAGGTGGAGGACACAGAGGATGAGCCGCTGTCTTTACGGGAATCGCCGCCGGAGCCCTTGGAGTAGGGCTTGAAGCTGGACTTGTCCTCGACCGGGGAGTCGCCCAGTTGCTTGAGCGCCGCAGATGCGGAGGCGGCCCCGGAGGCGGAGCGGCCCGGGTCCTTCTCTGCTCCGAGCCCGTTGGCAGCCGCCGCCACCGAGTTGAGTTTCGACGAGGGCGGCGGGTCCGGCTTGCCGATTTGCGAGCAAGTCTGGGCCAGCAGCGCCAATGGACTCTTCTTGGCGTCCAGCTGTGGGAGATAGCGGCAAGGGGACAAGGAGTGAGGCTACAAGACCCCGCGGAGCAAGCAGGGGTGGAGGTGGGGGTGCCTGGGGAGCCGGGTGGGCGCGGAGAGCACCGGTGGCGGCGGCCGAACCGAAGGCCCGGGGAGAGGTCTGAGCGCGCGCGCCCGGTGGGCGGCGCAGCTGCGCAGAGCGGCGCTCACACAGCCCAGCAGCGGGATCCCCGGCGGCCCCGGGCCCCGGGGAGTGGGCAGGGGAAGCCGTCCGCCGAAGGCCACCGCGGGCGAAGGGGACTTCTCTGGAGTCGGGGCTGTGACTTGCCCCCTTCCTTCTAATCTCCCCCTCCTCTAAGCCCAAGGAAAAACTTATGCTTTCAGTTTGGGGAACTTCGCTTGGGACGGGTTTCCGGCGGTGGCGCCCGGGTAGAAGCGCGGAGAAGCGCGTTCTGAGGCCGGGGCTGCGGCTGGCACTCGTAGCGGCCCCTCCCTCCCGGGGTGGGGCGCCCAGGCCGGTGGGAGGAAGGAAGACCTGGGATCGGGAGCGTCTGGGCGGCGTGCGCTCCCACAGGACTGGACGGAGGCGGAGTGGGACGGGGGGCGATCCGTGATTCAAAGAAAACAAACCAAGGTTGGGGGAGGGGGGGCTCGGGAGAGATCGTCTCTGGCCTGGAAACTGGGTGCCGAGGAAAAGTAGGGGACCCAGCGGAGACTCCAACAGCAAACGCAACCCAAGACAAAACACGCAGATCCGAAGCGCGATCGTGGAAAGGAACCTTCCACGGAGAAACCTGGGTAGAACCGAGTGGGCTATGATCCCCCCGTTCTCGGTCCCTTCGCAGCCTTGTCCGCCGGTGTGGCCGGACCTGAGCGGGCCTGAGTGTGGCCGGACCGGATCCCGGGGTGCAGGGAGTAGGGCCGTGGGCCCGGCAGCGGTGGGCGGAATGGGGACGGCGCTGGGCGGCAGAGACCGAGATACTGACCTCAATGGGGCTGACGGGAGTGGAAGACAGCGGCTGCAGGTACTCCGGGTGCAGGAGGTGGCCGGTGTGAGCGCTCAGCATCTTCAGGACCCTGATGGGGAGCCGGTTCGCCTGGCGCTGGGGGTCCGCCGGTGGCAGGAGGGACACCGCTACCGGCCCCACCGGCCTCTTCCCGCCGCCGCCGCTGCCGCTGCCGCTGCTTTCGGGTGTCCTTGGGTTAGATCCAGCGGGCGAATCGCTCATTTGGAGGGGGCAGCGCCACTGGGGGGGGCGGGGAGGGAGGGGCAGCACCGGGGAGGCGAGCTCCCGGGGCGGGTGGGCGCGCTCCGCAGCGTGGAGCGCGGTGCAGCGGTCGCCGCGCCTCCACCCCTCCTCCACCGACGCCGCCGCCGCCGCCGCCACCACCAGCCGGGGACAGCAACACAAAAACCTTCGCCTTCCGCGAGCCGCACGTCAAATAGCCGCGATCGGCAGCCACACTTCAAAGGGATCGCCGCACCCGCCCAATCGCAGCTCTCGCCGGGACCCCGGGGCGGGGAGAGCGGGGGCGGAGGCGGAGGCCAGCGCCGCCGGTGGGCGGGGAGAGCCTTAAAGGGGCCGCGCTCGTGCGCCGCTGCCGCCTCGGCCCTTACCACCCACTGTACTGTTCCCCGCCCCCCCACTGCGCCGCTTTTACCCGGGGTCCCACACCGGGATCCCGGGCCGTGCGCCTTATCCTCCGCTGGCTTTCCTGTCTCTCTCCTCTCTTCCGTAACACCACCGGGATGGAGATGCCGGCGGGGGCAGTCCCCCGCCGGCGGAGCGTGTCTAGGTGTGGGGCAGGAGCGCACGGCGCCGGCTCCGGCACTGGCTCCGGCGCTGCGGAGTCGAAGCCTCTCCCGAAGGCCGCCTGGGGGCGGGCCGCGCCTCCAGAGCCCAGCCCTGCTTCGGCCCTGTTTGGGCTCTGCTCGTGCTCTGATCGGGTCCAGTTCTCTTCCCCGAATTAGCTTCTCCCGGTGGGCTTACTTGGAAGCGCCCGAGCCTCGGAGGCATCCTTGGTTCCCCGGGCGCGGCGTCAGCTGCTCCCACAACTTCGAGCCCATCCTGTCCGAAGCCTGCAAGTTTGAGGACTCCCTTCCTGGGGAAATGGTTCAGATGAAGCGTGTACCGTAGGCTTTGCGCGGTGTCTGCGCGCTGATTTATGGTTCGGTGTTCGCGTGTGTCAGGTTTCTTATCGCGCTCTGTTTAGAGGCTTAAAATTACCTGACCGCACCACAGTAGCTGCTATTTGAAAGGACGAGCGACCAATGGAAAGGCCAGTGTCCCAGAGGAGCTGGGGGTCTACATGCTGCACGTCGATGCAAACTCGAGATACGATCCCCCCATCCTTTTCTTCTCGAGGGGAAAAGTGCGGTATCTTTTCCCAGGAAAAGTTTGGAATAAAAACTTTATTAAAAACAACAATGCACTCTACTACTCTCTCCCCTTCCCCGCGTCTTTCGGATAGAGTGTGCATTGCCAGCTTCGCGCTTGGCAAAGATTTTACATAGTCATAGTTCTGACAATAAAGTTCCCGTCTGCGGATCATCAGAAGGTGAAGCTGATCCTTTGTGCGCCGGCCTCTGGGGAGACGGCTTCTCCGTGCTCTCGGCGGCCAGGGGAGGCGCGCTGGTGTCACTGCCTCGCTTCGAGTACCACTTTCCTAGCGCCAATCCATCACTCTGATTGTCAGGCCTGTCACTCGAGGCATATTGCTCCGGGACTACCTGTCCCTGACTCTGCAGCGTTGATCTGCATCTTGAGACAGCATGAGAACCCAACATAGGTGATTTCAAAAAAGGGTTCTTCAAAGAGAAAGACAGAACTATCACAGAAATAACAAATAGCAATCCCGAAGCTTTATCATGCTCAGTGAAGAAGACAGCAGTCACCATTTCCAGGCCGTTTCAATCAAAGCCTAAGTTAAATGTACTCCTGGATCTGTGCTGTTTTTTGGGCAGTGTGTATGGGCCTCTCAGAAATTCCACTGGCTTTCCCTACCCCAATTTAACCCTGGTAAGATCAGGTTAGAAGGGATTTGAAGGGATGCTCCGACTGAGAGATGTCTTCCACATTAGAGCAAAAGGGGTACAAGAAGGGGGGTGAGCCCATTCACTGCATTGTGGTGGTCTCTCACACCAGCCACTTCTCATACCAGACTCTGTGCATTCTGACATCGCCACTGGTGCCAACACTACATTTAAAGGTTCTCTGCAGGTTACTTCCACCTTCAGGGCCACTTGGTCTTCAGAAGGCTACTATGCAGAAAAAGATCAGAAGAAAGCCTTACAGAATGGAAGAGGGTAGGCACCTTGGAGGCTGGGAAGAGGGGAGACCTAGGAGGCAGTAAAAGATGAAAGACTCCTTCTTGATTATTATAACCAACCCAGCTGTGAGAGCCAGCCAAGAAATCCTTCTAGGACCCAAGCAGATGTGTGTTAGGAATGATTAATGGGAAATCAGTTGGGAGCAAAGGGGAGTGGAGAGAGAGAAAAGGCGTTTAGGAATTTGGAAGGAAAAGAGAGAAAGAGAGGAGGCAGCAGAAAGGACAGAGGGACAGGGGAGAAGAATGGAGGAGGATAAAATATTTACTCTCTATCTGGAGAGGAAAAGAGAAGAAAAAGGCAGTGAGTGAAGGAAAGGAAGGGAGAAAGGAGATGAGAACAGGATGCCAGGCTTGGGTGGAGGGTGAGGAATTTGCCTCACTAATAATATATCCCACTTAAAAAGAAGCCGCACTCCCTTACCCCACAGCAGAATTCACTGATAGGAACCGTGGGTGCCAGACGGAGTTGAGGTGGAGGCCAGGCCTGTTTTCATCCCCTTCCTGGGAAGTGCTAGCAAGGGGGTGGGGATGCCCTTCCTTTTGGGTGCTGGTGAGGGCATTGGGGCTCCTTTGGATACACCCAGTCACCTTTGGGGAGAACCATACCTTTGGACAACCTCTATTAAGATAGATCAGAGGCCAAATCCAACCACTACCAGACAATTACTACAATCAGCATTTGACACTGACGTAGCTGCCATGTGAACATTCAGAGCCCTGAATGGGGTTCCAGTGGCCCAACGCAAGGACGGTTTTCAAAGGCATGGCTTGTCCCCTGGGAGAGAATAAGACTCAGGATTCCGTTGGGTCAAGTTTATTGAGGGCCACTTGCGGGCAGAGAATTGTGCTAGGGTTGTGGTTGAAAGTCTATGCAAGACAATGTTGTTCAGGGACAGGGCATTTGGCATGTGTTCTCCCTTGCAGAAAGGGGCAGCTGTGTGGTCAAGGGGCCCCCCTCTCCCCGGCCTGTCTTACATCGCCTGGAGCAGAAGCAACACCGTTGAGCGAGGATAGGAGTGAGGGCAGCTGGAGAATGCCCGGAGTCTGTAGGGTTGAGGAACAGCAGTTCCGTGTGCCAGGCACTCGATCAGCCTCAGGTGCCATTGTTCCCATTCCTGTTTACAGCTGGAGAAAGTGAGGCAAGGACAGGTTAGTCCCTTACCCCAAAGTGGCATGACCAGGTGGTGGCAGAGTGGGCACTTGGGGTCCGGTGAACCCCCCTCTGAACCTCACTGCTGTGCTGGCCCGCGGCAAGCTCAGCTTCCTCAGTTTTGCTGTTCTCATGTGTAAAATGTAAGAGTGGCCACCCAGGGGTGGGAGCCCCGGGGCAGACAATGGATGTCACATGTTTAGGGCTTGGCACAAAGAAAGGCCCAGGTGAGCGAAGGCTGCCACAGACTACCTGCATCTGCACGCCATTGCTCCAGAGAACAGTCACGGCAGCCACTGGGGCCTGAGGATCTCAGCGCTGGCAGCCGACCAGAAGACAGGCCGCCAGAAGGAGCGTTTCCTTCCCCTGGTCTACAGTCAAATGTGTATTTTTAACCACCCCCTCCCCCTTCCCCAGAAGACATTAAGAACATCCTTTAGGACTTTCTGAATATTTATAGATTTTTTTCACTCCTTCAATTTACATAAAATTCACCACCCAGGGAAAAATGCCTGCGTCAGGTTGAGAGAGAGAG
Source organism: Micronycteris hirsuta (assembly GCA_004026765.1). Classification (NCBI taxonomy): domain Eukaryota; kingdom Metazoa; phylum Chordata; class Mammalia; order Chiroptera; family Phyllostomidae; genus Micronycteris; species Micronycteris hirsuta. The sequence continues at coordinate 67,106 of PVJI01000330.1, read as the reverse complement.
GCCGTAGGTGTGCTGTGCGGGGTTAATGTGGAGTTTTCTGCCTCGCCGAGGCAGAGCCGCCTGAACGATCGCCTCTCTGCATAACACTCACGCCCTAATGGCGACAACATGGAATAATATCTCACTGGGTAACTATTTACTTTTTTTTTTTTTTACAAGCTGTAAGGACTCTGAAAAGTCGGCCTCATAGAGAACTTGGTTTTCCTTCCTGGCATTTAATATCTTTCAGCGGCTGGCAGTTCCAGCCTTGGCCGGGAGCCCCGAGGTAGCGCACTGCGCCCGGGCACCGAGAAGCGCTCCCTCCGCAGGCCTCATCCCGGGCTTCGGCCGCAGCAGGGCGGACGATGGCCAGATGGGCAAGAGGGTCAGTGGGATGAAAGCAAGAACCGCTTTCCTTGCAAGGAGCACACTCCAGTAGCTCCCTCTTCTGTTCTCACAGTTCTTGTGTTCTATTTCTACACTCACGGCGTGGCATCTGCCATTGTCTGTTGCTCGTCCATTCCCCCACTGGGCTGCGGATGCGTCTGAGGGAATGAGGATTCTCTCTGTGTTCTTACTACCTAGCTGGGCGTGTGACTGTCGTCACAATAGCCACCACCGAGAGCCAAGCACTGTTGCAAGCGCTTGGCTCACGTGATCTCATTTAATCCTTACAAGAAGCCCTGTGAGGGAGGTCCTGCCATTACCCACATTTCCCGGAGGTTGAAGTGGAGGCACAGAGAGGTTAGGTAACTTTCCCAAAGCCCCAGCTAGTAAGAGGTGGGGCTAGGGTGTGAATCCAGGCAGTCTGAATGACATAGGTGCCCAATGAATGTCGGTGAATGAGTGAGAATTTTACATACAAAGGGCTATTTATTTATGTCTCAGGTCACCATCTTCCCCAAGATTCCAGGATGACTCTGTACTTTGCACAATGTTAACAGTATAACATCGGGTATCTTTCCTCAAATAGCTGTTTGTGTTCATCATGCCATAGCAATTGTCTGCGTTGCTTTGGGCAGGTGCTTTTATCCCCTGTGACAGATGAAGCCAGGGCTCTGAGAGCTAGCAGGCAACTCTAGGTCACACAGCGAGCTCCGCTCAGGCAGAAGGCCCTGAAAAGGCTTTCCTGACTCCCCCCCTGGTTCCCTGGTTCTCCCATCACCTGCCATTGCCTGTGGATGAGGAGGTAACACGTTTTGATAAAAGAGAGGAATTAACTACTTTTCCTCCCTCTAGAATTTCCTTTGGAGGATTCCAGTGGTGGGAAGGAATGGAGGAAAGGAAACGTAGACTGAAGCTTATCTTCAAGCCCTGGTGTTTGATCCGGGTCCTTGAGTAGGGTGCTTTGAAGAAGTGATTTCATTTATCTCCTATCAGCCCCCAGGAGATAGGCAGGGCTGCCCGGGCGAGGGGGATGCGAGTAGGTGTGCTTTTGAAGTTCTCCAGCCTTCATCTGCCCGCCCCGCCCCCTGCCCCCCTCCCCCCATACATCAGCCTTAGCCCTGGGCATTCACCCTTGACTACTTTGTTCCTTTGGGTTTTCACGTTTCTTAGAGATTCCTCTTTTAAGTTGCAAATTCTGCTGGAAGGAATCATACTTTAGCAATCTGCCAACATCTCAATTGTGATTAGCAGACAACGTGTTCCACCCAGGGGAATAATAACATTTATTGAGTGCTTACTTCCGAGCACCTTAGGTGTAAGAACTCATTTACTTCTCAGGGCAAACCAATGAGGTGGGCACTATAATCATGCCTGTTTTATAGGTGAGGCAGGAGGCCCAGAGAGGTTATGTAACTTGCCCAAATTACACAGCTAGAAAGTGGCAGAACTAATAGTCAGTTCCTGAGACAATCTCCTGTGTGTGGGACTGAGGGAAAGAGCAGCAGAAGAATCAGAAAACAAGTGACTTGAATTGTTTTCCGTAAGGCTGCTCTTCACAATCACGGTTTTCCTTTCATCTTGAGGAATGAGAATATGGTAGAGAGGAAACTGACGCAGAGAAGGAAGTGAGGGGACCATTTATTCAATTAATTGGACTGGATCGAATTAGTTCATTCAGTGACTGTTTATTGACCATTTGGATGGCGTAGGCCCTAGGGGATCACCAGGTAGGTAAGGACCAGAGCAAGCCAGGCAGTCCAGGTCTCCCACCTTTCAGGTATGCACATTCCCAGGTCCTGAAAGGCAGGGCAGGCTTGAACTTTGGGTGTCTGCATGATTCTTTGGCAGATTAAAAAAAAAACCAGGAGGTCCTAAATTAAATCCTGCAAAGTACCCTGTAGTTTAGTTACATGCTGTTCTTCAATCCATTTGCTCCAAGCTAATTTCAGATTCTGTTAACATTCACCAAGCACCTCTGGGTGTCAGAATTTACCATTCTAGGTGTGTTGACGCCCTTTCTCTTATTTGGTACAAGGGGAGTCTCAGAGCAGAGCGAACGGCCCCTGGAAGGGAAGCAGAAATCATGTTGACCCAAACATCCCTGAAACATCCCACCAACTGGAACCTCCGGGTACCCCAGGCCCAACAGATCCTGGTGGGCACCTCGGACTGTGAGTACCTCCGCTGCACAAGGCTGGCATCACACCTGTTTCTGACCCTCTGTGGCCTTCAGCCGTGGTGGCGATGATGTTTCTACAATCCCCACTCTTTGTGGCTAACCTTCTGCACTGGCCCAAAGCATGCCCCCTTCTAGGCTGGGCTCCCAACCAGCTGGAATGCGCAGCTCCAGACTTGTTTTGACAAACACAATTAGAGAAAAGGGAGAGATACTCAGGCTGCGGTTTCATTATCGCTGGTTGTGTTGGATAAAACCAAATTCCAAGACGCCAGAACAATTTCGAGGAGGGTGTGTTTCGGTGGTCCTTGGCCAGCCTCCGATCAGAGAAGGAACCCTCAGAGCTGGGGTCCCAGCCGAACCCTGTGTCCAGAAGTAGAGGTGTGGTGTCGTCCAGTCACACTGCAGAGTCACATGATAAGCCCCTTTTACAAATGATTTAATTTTTTTTATTTTATTGAAAAATGCATTTATTTATTATGAACTGCATTCCCGTGGTGCCAAATTCCAAAGCTATGAGAATGTACAGTGGAAAAACTTCCCTCTGGCTATCAGGCATTACTGCTATGGGTTAACATGTTAATGCATTAAAACTATAAGTTTATTGTCCATCCATCCAGAGGTATTTAGTATATATATGTATATATTCTTTCCCGTTTTATGCATAAATGGGAACATACCACACAAACTGTTCCACATTTTTTTTAATTGCTATATTTTGAAGATGGCATGCTGAGCTTTGGTTTTATTTATTTACTTCAGTTCTGTGGCATTGTTACTTGGATGTGCCTGGTTCATTTTGATTAGTCCCCTCCTGGTGGACATTTGGATGGTTTCCAATCTTTTGCTCCTTCAGGGAATAACCATATATGTGTATGTATGTATATATATGTGTGTGTGTGTATAATATACATATCATTCTCCATGTGTACTAACAGAACTATAGGATGAATTCTTAGGAAAAAAACTGCTGGGTCAAAAGCTGTAAGAAAGTTGCTAGGATACCTGGGGACCCAGGCGCCTTCTGGCCACGTCATCTGGGGGACTTTGAAGGCTTATTGGGAAGGGGGTCTCATTCCATGTTTGGATTTAAGAAAATGTGCATGCTTCTCACACTCTCCTCCTTTCCCCCCTTCTTCCTCATTTAATAGGAGACAAAGAAGGAGGAGAGGAATATTCAAGTCTGTCCTAAAAGAATCCAAGATACAGGGTGGAACAAACGCAGGCTTATAGTTGTGAGTACACAAAATAGAGTTTATTCTGATATTGTTATTTATTAATTACTGTATTGCTTTCCATACAAACAGCTATAAACCTACGTTCGCCTCACCCTATAGTGGCAAATACCTGTCTTCATATAGCAAAGTTTCTAATAAGTGAATCCTAATGAGAACTCTGGATTATCTAGACTGTTTTTGGTCATGGTCATGAAAAGGCCAAGTGTCTCATCAAAGATCACGTCAGGGGAGATTCCTCCCCAGGCCTAGCCGTGAGTTTCCGGGATGAGGCCTGTGAAGCCGTGGGAGACTTGAAATCATTAAATCAGCACTACCGTTAGTACACGGCTCACAAGGCAGATGAATAGTCTTCGTTTTGTTCGTGTGATAATTTTTGCATGAAACTACCCGCACCATTCAAAGGTACAAAAGGACATGTGTATTTGAGATGTTCAGGGTCTTCTGTTTTGTCAACCATTCTCTGAGAAAAAAAACGAAGAAGACAGCAGACCGTTCCCCTCCCCGGGGATTCTGGTACCGGAGCCTCTTGGAGCCCCCTTTCATCTCCTCACATTCAGTCCTAGGCCTGGGCCCGGGCTCCTGGGGCCACTGAGTCACAGCTCACTTGTTGGTAGCGACCTTGACCCTGTGCCACTAGGAGGAACCACCCGAACTGGGCAGAGTATTGCCGGGCTTGTGGAACCAGCATGAATTTACATCCCAGGATGTCTAAAGTAAAGTTCTAAGGTCTTGAAGAACTTTTCTCGGGAAATCCAAGGCACCCTTTCCATGATGCCCCACCTATCACTGGTAAGTTGGACACAACCCCTTTCTGCCTGGCTATCTTTGTTTTTATTCGTAATTTCCTCACCTAAATTGATAAACAAATGGCAAAAAAGAAAACCCCAAATAACCCAAATCAGAAAAGCTACGGTAGTTAAAAGCCCTGAGTAGACTGTGTCTTTTTCTTACGTTTATTCCTGTTCCCTGTAGGCCTCTCACAGGTCCCCGTCTCTCTCTCAGTGGGTGAATTTTTCACCACTGCAATCAGAATGCACGATGACAATCTTATTTATGACAGGAGACATGTTTTAAAACAGTTGTTTTAAAACAACTGACAGAGCCGCAAGATGGGAAACGACAAGAAAGTGCGATTTTTTGGCGGGTGGGAAGGGGGGTAGGATGCTGGCACAGGAGGCCAGCATTTTCCTGATTAAAGATGGAATTCAGCCTTGATTCCTGGAGCAAATAGAGGAAAGATCCCAGGGAGGAAGCTAGGGTAGGGACATGACATACAGACGGTACTCGGAGATCTGGGCAGTTGGCCCTTGGAGAGCTTCTTGTTGGGCTCTCAAGACACACAGTGCCCTATGAATGTGCAGAGAGAGGCATCTCCTAGGGCCCGGAGGAAGGTGACTCCTCTCCAAGCCCTTTCCCCTGTGTGATGTCTCTAGTCAGCTCAGCAGGTATCCATGACGCTTCCCATCTGGGCAGAGAAAGGCAGTTGGACACCCTCAGGGTGGTGGTGGCGAAAGGGCACAGACTGAGGTCCCTGAGGGTTTGGGGAAGAGCAGTCCAATGTTCTCTCCTTGGTTTGAGGAGAAATCTCTCCCCTACGGGCAGCAACAGGAAACTGCTATCTTCTCTTTATAGCTGTTCCTCCTTACAAGTCTGGAGGGAAAATTACAGAAGCTGAGACCTGGCAAGGGTTGACTCTGACCCTTCAGGAGAGGAGACACAGGGAGCAAAAGTCAAGAAGAAAGAAGGGAAAGAAGGGAAAAGGAAGAATGAACTTGGATGAGAAAGAAGCGACAGTTTCCACTTTTAAAATGTCTCTGAAGGTGGTGATAGGACCTGGGCATGGGAAGGAATTGGAATATTCCTGGCACATCTTTTTAGAAAGTTTTTTTTTTTCCCCAGGGTTTTGGGGCTTACGTGTGATGGGAAGGATGGACCAGAGGGGCTAATTTCGCTGAAGGACCTGTGACAATTTCTTTCCTTGGTTTCGGGACATGATTGTGTTGACCTGAGAGCCGCTGGATTAATTCAGTGAGCTTGTTTCTTCTCAGATTGGTGGGGACACAGCCTGGGCCTGCAGAGAATCCAGGGCCCTGCCCAGGCCCAGCGGCAGGGCTGGGGGGCCTTCTGACCCTTCAGCTCAGACCTGGGCAGAAATGCAGGGTTAGAGCCTTGGGTTAACTTTTTTCTTGGGGACACGAATTTAGACCTTAAAACATAGCCACCCCCTCAACCACCTTGCAACTATAGCAGAGTTGGTTTCTTAGCCCCCAATATATTTTGCCAAACGAGAATGTTAATATCCCCTCCTTCCCCCACTCTGCATGAATTGGATTACTTAAAGCATCTTTGCAGAGATGTCAGCAGTTTAATAGAGGCAATAAGTCAGGACTGCTCTTGTGTTTTATTTTTCTGCCAGTATTTAGTTAATTAAAGAATGCAAATTAAAACACCTTAATTTATATAATATCAATACCAACGCCTTAAGACATTTGGCATAACGGCTCTGGCACGTCCCTTACATAAGCTGTTTGGAGCCATGCTAATAAAAATGAAAAAGGTTGTAAATCAAATTTAATTTATTCATCTTCTGTTTGGTACGAAAGCATATGCCAAAATCAAGTTATTTATGAGTGCGTCATAACAATAGGCATTTTATGTTGGCTGCAAATGACAAAAAAGATTTTTTCCCATTCTTAATTTTGAAATGTATCTAGATGCATCTCCTTTCTGGGCTCTGATCTCTAAAATTTATGGTTTTGCACCCGTATCTTCAGAAAAAAATTGATTTAGATACTGAAAAGCATACTGAGCCTAAAAACATGGTAATATCCTCTCAAAAAGGCACTAGCAGCCATCTGTGTGGAGGTAGACATATACACCATGCGGCCTATGGAATATGAATCTGCAGGTGACATTAATGATCGGTGATTTATATTTGATTTCTTAACTATTCCATGAAGAGGATTATCTCAGGAGGCTCAGATAAGACAGCGTAGGAAGAGACTTGGTATGTGGCTACTTTCTTGAAAGCCTTGGAGATGAACTGTGTGCACTATGTGAATGAAGAGCCGAACACCTATTTTCATCTTTCCCCTCGTTTGCTGATACACTTTTCTTTGTCTGGTGTACGGGAGCCTAGAACACATTGTATCCAGTCCTAGAGAGGAGCAGTAAGCTCTCTCAGGGGGAATGAGGGATGGCGCGCTTGCCCTGCTGCCCCCACCCGAGTGAGTCCCGCTGTTAGACACCGTCCTCACCTGGCGAGCTGCTCCACTCTCTACTCAGACAGGTCTCAGGGCAGGGGGGAGAGGTGAGATAAGTCTGGGAAAAGTCGTCTCGCTCTGATTCTCTCCTGAAAAACCCAAGCAAATTCATTACAATCCTCTAGCCAGTCCCTCGGCTTCCCTACTTAGGAAGAAAGCACCCAGTACAATACTATGTCCTACTATATTCATTATCTTTAAAAAAAAAATTGACTAATTTGAGAAAGAGAGAGAGAGAGAGAGAGAGATTTATTGATGCATTCATTTGTTGAATCTTGTATGTCCCCTGACTGGGGATCAAACCCACAACCTTGGCATATCGGGATGATGCTCTAACCAACTGAACTACTGGGCTATATTCATTGTCTTTTTAACATGAGCATAGCACACGTGGCATAAGAGGTAGAGTGTTGGGATTTCTCACTTGGGAACTGATGCAAAAGTGGCAAGTAGCATCTTTCTGTGACCTTGACAACTGTGGGTCCTGGGCTGCCCCTGAGATTGTGGGAAGACTCCTGCCAAACCCCAGAGAAAATACATCTTGGAGGTGCCCTTTCTGATGTGAAAAACAGCGATGCACCTTTACATTGGTTCCATTTAGAGTCAATGGAACGCCCTCCTTTGCAGCAGGCCCATTGCAATATTGTGCTGGACACTTACACTCTTTCAACTTTTTTGAGGGGGTGTACCACGCAGAGCCAGAGAAGGTCCTAGAAAAGTTAACTGCCCTACCCTCACCCTCCGAAACTCCCTTTTACCCCACCCACCCTGCAGTATCTTCCTAGCTCATGGGAAAAGTCTGGTGCGGCAGATAACCCAGTTGAGAGGCAAGCTGAGTTCTCTGCATTTTGTCGGGCACCGGGCATCAGAGCCTCGCAGTGGGAGGATTGGAGGGGCGCTGTGGTTGTTCCTCGGCACGTCCGCAGCATCTATACATCCCCACGCGTGATCCCAAGCATATTCTCTCTCACTTTTCCTTACACTTGTCATCTTAAAAGCTACTTATTTATACCCCTCAAAATGCAAGTAGAGTAAAACCCGAAGCCATTAACAGAAAAGTAACAAGATCAGAGCCAAGTACAAAGAAGGAGGGGGAGGAAGAGGCAGATTAATTATACCAGAAGGGGGGAAATTCCCTTAGATTAAGGAAAGTTAATGTAATTGAGAACAAAACTCAGCTTCTAACTCTTTGGTAGCTTGGTGGGCGGCTGCCAGCTCTTGTAATAACTAAGGATTATTGTACCTCAAAGGCAGGTTGAAATGCCTGCCTGCGGGCTCCCCGGCTCTGTACACTTGGTCAAGCTACTTCAGCTCTCTGAATCTGTTTCCTCGTCTGTAAAGCGAAGATGGACTCATTCGTCGCAGGGCTTTTGTGAGAACGCAATTCAACAACAACGGCAGTAGCTCTTACTTAAAGGTAATGTGCTGTGTGCTACTACTCTGCTAAGTGTTTGACGCAGATGTGTCTCATCAATTTCAAGTTGTGTGTTTCCACATTTTTAATATCTCTGACATTGATTTAAAAAAAAAGCATTATGTCACAGATAAATTCTTCCTTTGCGGGACCTAAAATAATGGTGCATTGTAAATTAGATGAAATACGTTATTAACTCATTCAGTCCTCATCATCACTTTATGAAGCAGGTACTATTTTTGTCCCACTTCACAGACAAGGAAACTGAGGCATAGCAAATTTAAATGACTTGTCCAAGGGCTTCAGATGGCAAGCAGCGGAGATGGGCATGTGACCCCACCACTCCACCCTACTGCCTTTCAACGAATATTTCGGCAACAATATTTCAACACAAACTTCACTATTGGGCACTGTGAGGGTATAAGATGAGCGGGGCACTGGGGCTTTGACGATGAAAGACGTGTACTCACCCTAAAGGACTGGATTCCAATGAGGGCTTCAACCTGTAAACAAACCCCGTTTTGTGGCATCAAGTGCATCAGTGCTAGTACAGCCATGGCAGAGAGGCAGGGAAGGGAGATGTGATTAGTTTCTCCAAAGCCTCTACCCTGGGGCTTAGCTCTCTCATAGAAATTACTTCTTTAGCAGGTCAAGAGAGACATCAGTTGTCTTGGCTCTGAGAGGAGTCTATTGGGCGGATCTTCAGATGATAGCCATTGAACAGCCTCAGTGGATGCATTCCAGCAGCAGAGAACCCAAAGCACAGGTGCTTCACTCACGGCCGTTTTGTGTGCAGACACGAGATGAGGGCTGGGACAGCAGATCTTAAGGGAGCGTAGAGCTCTCAGGAAAGATTTGCATGTGTCTTTTGGAACAGAGACAAAGGGAGAGGTTTGGTCTCCCAAGGCTAGGGCTCTGACCCTGGACACCCAACCCAGGAGGGCGGGGAGCCAGGGGAGTACCTGAAAAGAAAACAAGGAAGGAAAACAGGATTGAACCATCTTTTGAAACAAGGAAATGCGGCTTCAAGAGGGATGGATGGGCCAGCCCTGGCCGGTGTGTCTCAGTTGGTTGGGCGTGGTTCCACAGAGCAAAAGGTCGCTGGTATGATTCCCAATTTTGCCTCTTAGGAGCACATTATCTTTTGAGTCTCAACTTTATCATCTGTCTAATGGGCATAATGATATCACACTTATTACCTCACACAGTTCTTAAGAGATCAATTAAACTAATATATGTGAAAGTAATTTCCAAACTAAACAATGCTATGCAAATATAAATTATTACTATTGTCTTTCTAGCCAGGTACTCGATCTTTCATTACCTTCCTGCCTCTATGAGTTTGGACAAGTTACTACAGGAAAAAACATAGGGAACAGGGCTTGCCTAGCATCTTGGGTAGTCACTACAGCTCCTTTGGGCTGCGGGTCTCACTGACCCCTGACCTAGTGAGGAAACATGGGCACCCTGCCCCATGGGTGGGGAGGGGGTCCGAGCCTTCATCACTCATAGCCCCCATCCTTTGACCCCAGCCCAGCCAGCAGCAAGTGAGCTGACATTGCGAGAAAGCTTTGGGTGTATCTTCTTCTGTGGATAAGGGAAATTTAGCAGCCGGTAATTCAGGGCTTCACAAAACAAAACAACCAAACAAAACCAAAGCAAATCCATCCTGACACAACTTCCCTGATAAAGAATGTTTTCTAAAATTTCAAACAGACCAAACCTATATTGTTAGAGCCTCTTCTTCTTTTTTTTTTTTTTAAGATTTTATTTATTTTTATTTACTTATTTTTTAGAGATAGAAGGGAAGGGAGGGAGAAAGAGAGGGAGAGAAACAGCAATGTATGGTTGCCTCCCACATGGCCGTCACTGGGGACCCGGCCTGCAACCCAAGCATGTGCCCTGACTGGGAATAGAACCAGGACCCTTCGGTTCCCAGCTGGAGCTCAATCCACTGAGCTACACCAGCCAGGGCCTAGATCCTCTTCTAGACCAAACTAGAATGGGATGTAAACCCCACTGGCCTCATTCACAGAGGTCTTATTCATTGTAGTGTGGCCTACAGGAGAGAGGGGCCCATGGACGCCTGGCATCCAAGTCCAAGGGTGCCCTGATCCGGAAGGCCTCACAGCTTGCAGCCTGAACGAGGAAGGGTAGCTGTCCAAGCGGAGGAGACTGGTGTTCATAGGCCACTCCAGGGACAGTGGGAGCCGATTCCACCTTTTCTGGTCTTCCCTAAGAGGGAAGGAGGAAGTAGGAGGGGAAAGAGGAGGAGTAGGAAGAGGCCTGAGAGCTGGGAAGGGGAAAGGCAAACGAAGGGTTTAAATAAAGTGAGAGAGGAAGTGAGAAGGAGAAGGAGAAGTGAGGTGGATGAGAGCTGGACCAGCAAAAGAGGGAAAGAACGAAGTAGCCATCTGCCCACAGAAGGCCTGGAGTCCCGGCCTCAGCATCTCCCACTCTCCATTCCTCACCCTCTGGGAGACGGGCCTTGAGAGCAGGGCCTGCCTTCCTTGGCAGCAGACAAAAGGCTATTTCTGAATCACACAGAAAATGTGTTACTTTGCCAGAGGGCCTGGTAGAGGCGGCCTGGTCCAATCCTGGGCCAAGGAGAGCGTCAGTGGAGGGGGGCTGTCAGTCACTGGGAACCCTCTGTAAAAGGGGCCCCTTGTCAACTTCCCCTGCCTTTGAAGTGACTGGGATGGAGGTGCTCAATTAAAAGCCCATCAGTCTGTAAGTAAATCAACGCCTATCAGGCTTGTCACATCAAACAAACGATTATTATCCCAGCCCGCCCACCCCATTAATCTGGCTGTTCCTTCTTGACGGCTCAGGGTCAGGGCACCGTAAATCCTGAACTGGATTCTAGCCACCTGGATCGGGATGAAAGTTCTGGCGCAGTGAGCAGGGGCTGCACTCAGGCATTTCCCGGAGGGAGTCCTCCGGAGGATGCAGGAGGAGGCCCCCTGGGACAGCGACAGCAAGGGACACAGAGAGACAGGGCCATGTGAAGAGGCCTGTGGCTGGGCAGAGACACAAGAGATAGAGACAGAGAAAAAAGAGGTGGAGAGAGCCTGAGAAAAGAGACCAAAATAGAAATAACTGGAAGAGGAGCCCCAAAGTGGCTGCAACAGGTGCCATAAAAACTCAGCCAGAAGGTTAAGAATGAATAGATGCTGCTAGAAGACAAGCGGGTGTCTGGATGACATTTCTCAGACTCTGAGTTCGGAGACTGAATCAGAGAGTGATCAAGGTGATGCTGCAGTTTCCTCAGTTCTCCTCCCATCCCCGCAGCAGCCCCCGAATGTCACTCAGCCAAGGGAATGGTGATGGGGACGGCACGGAAACTCGGGACGTTGCTAAGTGATGCCCTGCGTTGGGCACCGAAATGTGTGATGGCCATAACTTGAATTTTTGCAATAAAAGGTTATGAACAGACAAACTGGACCAGAGCGTAAGGCTCTGATACTCTGCTGAGCGTATCCCTAAGGAACACTTTGTTCCAGGTCGTTTCTCCTAGCGTTGAGGGTTGCTTTGTAGGTTCTTTCTGCTCTTGAGCTCTAGCTCAGGCTTTCATACACTGCAGACCAGAAAGAAAGGCAGGGTAGGGAGAAAGCTGTATTCTAGGCTCAAAGGAGGCATTGGGTAGGAGGTGAAGGGTGGGGAGGAGGCAGGAAGGAGGTCGAGCATCCAGCTTGGAAGAACAAGGCATGCTTTTTGAGGGCAAGAAAGAATAGCTTTTTCCCACATGGCTGTTCCAGAGGGGCCCCATGGCGTAGCTCACTCTGACTCATGCTTTTTCATTTTTAAAAAGGGCCATCACATGTCACCCTCATCACTAGGGGACTAATTCCCAAAAGAAAACAAGAGATGGAAGTAGAGCAGGGGGAACTGAGGAAGAGAACTTCTTCCCCTCACTCCCAGCCTGGAAGCTTGGGGTGACTTCTTACTAAATAAAGGAAGAAAATTCTAAAGAATGAAACTGGACCTCCTCCTTGTCCTGTACACAGGAGTCAACTCAAAATGGATTAAAGGCTTGAATGTGTGACTTGAAACTAAATCTTCTAGGAAAAAAAACATAGCTCTTTGACATCAGTCTTGGTAATGATTTTTTAGATTTGACACCAAAAGAAAAAATAAACAAGTGGGACTGCATCAAACTAGAAGTTTCTGCACAGCAAAGAAAACCACCAATAAAATGAAAAGGCAACCTATAGAATGGGAGAACATTTTTGCAAATATATTTGATAAAGGGTTGATATTCATATATATATATATATAAAATTCATATAACTTAATAGCAAAAAAAAGCAATCTGATTAAACAATGGGCACAAGAACTGAATAAGCATTTTCCCAAAGAAGACATACGGATGACCAACAGGTGCAGGAAAGATGCTCAGTGTTACAAATGATAAGGGAAATGCACATCAAAACCACAGTGAGATATTACCTCATGCCCTTAGTTATAATGGTCGTCATGAAAAAGACAAGAGATAACAAGTGTAATTGAGGACAATGAGAGGACATAGCCCTTGTACACTGCTGGTGGAAATGTAAATTGGTACAGCCACTGTGGAAAACAATATGGTTTCCCAACAATTAAAAATAGAACTACCATACGATCCAACAATTCCACTTCTGGGAATATATCCAAAGGAAATGAAAGCAGGATCTTGAAGCGGTATCTCTGTACTGTTGTTCATTGCAGCCTTATTCGCAACAGCCAAGATAAGGAAATAACCTAAGTGTCCATCAGCAGATGAATGGCTAAGAAGATGTGCTATCTATCTATCTATCTATCTATCTATCTATCTATCTATCTATCTATCTATCTTATTCAGCCATGAGAAAGAAGGGAATCCTGCCTTTTGTGACAACATGAATGGAACTTGAGGGCACTGTGCTAAGTGAAATGAGCCAGACAGACAAAGACAAATATTTTACATGGTCACTTCTATGTGGAATCTAAAACAGCTGAACTCAGAATGGTGGTTACCAGTAGTTGGAGAAGGGGGAAAATGGGAGACGTTGGTGAGAATATAAACTTCTAGTTATAAGATGAACAAGTTCTAGGGTTATTACGTATAATAGGGTGATTATAGGTAACAATATTGTATTATATAGGAGTAGAGACCCCCCAAAAACCCAGAATTATCTTCTGGAGGGCAGGCCTTTTGTAGTACAGGCTTCTCCAACTAGGTGAGTGTTCTAGGAACCCATCAGTATCACTGTACCAGCTGGTGTTGTTGTAAGAGGCTGTGTTTGGCTTCTGTGAATTTATTTGAAGACTTAAGGCATTTGCCCATTTCATGATGGGTGATTTTTTAGCACACCTGCCCATACTACACTGAGTGTTCAGCAGTTTTTGACCAAAAATGGCATGACCCTTGTTCCCCACCCTTTCTATTCACCTGATTTCACCCCTAGCAGCTTTTTTTGTTTCCTTGGATGAAAAAAATTCTCTAAGGAAAACATTTTGTTGATGTGGAAGAGGTGAAACAAAAAACGGCTTAAGCATTGAAAAACATCAAAATCAACAAGTTCAAAAACTGTTTTGAGCAGTGGAAAAATGGAGAGTACTTTGATGGTGACTGAAGTTTAATCATATATGAATAAATACACTATTTTTTGTAAATAAATTCCAGTTGTTTTTGGGTTCCCCCTGGTACTTGAAAGTTGCTAAGAGAGTAGATCTTAAACTTTCTCACCACACACACACACACACACACACAATGGTAATTATGTGATGAGATAGAGGTGTTGGCTAACAATACTGTGATGATCAGTTTGCAATATAGAAATGTATCAAATCGACACATATGCCTTATATTGTACAAGGTCAATGAGATCTCAATAAAGCTGGACAAAAAAGAAGATTTTCAAAGATACTTGAGACCTCCTCTACTGCATGCTAAGATCTGCGCGCTGCAACCTGAACAGGCTACACCACTGCCGCTGCCTGCGGGGCCACCGCCTGGTGTTTTCTCTGGCCGGCGGGTCGTCGCCTGTTGTCAGCCGCTTCACTCCATCTTCAAGAGCCAGAGTGCAGCAGACATCCCTCATTCTTCTGCTAGACATGACAGACATGTTGACTCAGCCCACACAGTGAAGCTGTGTCCAGGGATGAATGGCAACAGACACTTTACAAGGTAGGAGAATGATCTGTCTTTCACACTTTCATTCATTCAACCAAATTTGGTATTCAGTATGCACCGACTTACAGGTTTTAGTGTTTACAACTTACAGGCCTTCTCCTAAGGCCTAGGGATACAGCAGTGAATGTGACTGGCAAGGGTAAGGGGCATGTGGAAGCTTTTACAGAGAACTGGGGTGTTTGACCTCACCTTTGTTTATGTGTCATGTACACACTCATTACCCAGATATTTGCTAAGCACCTACTATGTTCAAGTAATGTGCCCTGCAAGGAGGCAAGGAAGAATCCGAAACAAAGCCCACCCTCCTGGAGGGGAGGGGAGGCAAAAGCCAGGATAAATTGAATGCATTGTGTAAAGTGGTCAGCGCCATATACCAGGAAAGGATTGGAGAGAGTTCAGTTAGAAAAGATGATTTATCCAGGTTGCTTCTTTCTTAGTGAATGTCTGGAATGAAGAAATGTGTTAACTGTTCACTATCATGGCAACTTTTTAATCGACTCTGTGATAGAGTGCAGTGTGGGCTTAATGTTTCTTGTTATTGCTACTGGCAGTAGTGACAATGCGGTTCATTGTCATTGTAATTACGGACACAGCACGACACTCCTCTCTCTGAGGCAGGTGTTATAAAACTCTGGAATTCCAATTCGGGCCTTGTCAGGAGTCTGGAATGGTTGAGAACTTCCAGGAATCATAGATGTGGCTCTTATAAGAGGCAGAGTGGTGCAGAGGTGGAGTAGGCTCTGAAACCAGACTGTAATTCAAAACCAGCCTCAACGCTGCCTCTCCCGCTTGCCTGCTGTGAGGCCACGGGCAAATCACTTCGACTCCCTGTGTGTGTGTTTCCCCATCTGTTAAATTGGGGTGAGAGCGGTACCAGCCTCATAGGGTTGTGTGACAATTAGATGCATGTAAGGCAATCACAACAGTGCCCAAAAGACAGTATATCCACCACAATGCCTGTCACTGTTGTTCTACCTCCTCTGAAGTGGCCTCTAGAAGGTACAATCAGCAGAATGCTAGGACACGTTAGATTAGTGCAGTTGTCTTCCTGTATCATCACTGAAAGTCATTTATTTTAATTCTATTTTAAAAATTCTTTTCAAGTTCAGCACATGGGTTTTAAATATTTGAGTAATTTGTTTTTTTTTAAAGTATTGTTTAACAACATTTACGGCTATAATGTAATATTTGATACATGCAAAAAAGAGTGTATGTACTCCATGTATCATGTACCCAAATTAAGGGCACCCCGGGCTTCTTTCCCTTCTTCTGGCCTCCCCTCCAGGAGTGACCACTATGCTGAATTTTATATTTGTTACTCTTTTGCATTCAAAAATATTTTTTTGGAATTGAAGCATAACATGAAACCAGAAAAATGTACAAATCTTAAGTGTGCAACTTAACTGATTTTTACAAAGTATACACTTATCCAACCACATGTAAATCAAGATATGGAATACCGTTCATGCTCCAGAAGCTTCCCTGAGACCCCCGTCGAGTCCATTCTGCCCCCGCCCCCACCTCAGGGTAACCACCACTATGACTTAGATCACCATAGGTCACTTTGGGAATTGTTAAGTATGTGTTCTTGTGTCTGCCTTCTTTCACTCAGCATTATGTTTGCGAGGTTCATCTATGTTGTCATGTGCATTAGCAGTCCTTTTTCATGATTGAGTGGTATTCCACTGTATGAAAAAATCACACAATTTATTCATTCCTTCTACTGTTAATGGACATTTGTGTTGTGTCCATATTTGGCTGTTATAAATAAAGCTGCTGTGAACTTTCCTTAATTGTCTTTTTGTGCACATATGCACTCTTATCTGTTGGATATAAAACAGGGGTGTAATTGTGTTACAGAGTATGCGCATGTTATGTGGATACTTCCAAACAATTTTCCAAAGCGGTTGTGCTGACTTACAGATCCCACAGTAGTGTGTGCAAGTTCTAGCTGCTCCACAGTCTTACCAACACTTGATACTGGTTTGTTTTTGTGTGTGTGTTTTCTTTTTTTATTGTTGTTCAATTACGTTTGTCCCCATTCTCCCCCATTACTCTCCCCTTCCCTACCCACCCCCACTTCCCACATTCAATCCTCCCCTGATTGACTTTGTCCATGGCAATAGTGTTAACTTTTTTTAGCCATCCTGGCTATTTCTTTTTGTCTCTATTTTAGTTTCATCCAATAATTTTTCATGTTATTTTCATTGCCATTCCATTCAAAACATTTCCACGTGCATTGCAAATATCTCCTTCCATTCTGTGGCTTGTTTTTTTGTCTTTATTAACAGAGTTTTTGTTGTTGTTGGCTAGAAGCTTGATATTTATTTATTTATTTATTTAATCCTCACCTGAGAATATGTTTATTGATTTTAGAGATAGCGGAAGGGAGAGAGAGACAGAGACAGAGACATCGATATGAGAGAGAAACATTGATCGGTTGCTTCCTGCATGCACCCTAACTGGCCATTGAATGTGCAACCCTAGCATGTGCCCTGACATGGAATTGAACCTGCAACCTTTTGGAACACAGGATGAGGCTCCAATCAACGGAGCCACCTGACCAAGGATAGCAGGTTGATATTTTATGTAATTTTCTTTTCACTTTGATTTATGGGTTATTTAGAAAAGTGTATTTCTTAATTTCTGATCATCTATGGATTTGTCTTGTTCAGTTTCACTGTCATCAGAGAATATACTCTGAATGATGCCAGTTTTTAAGAATATGCTCAGGGAGATACGTTAAAAATCTCCAATAATAGTTGTAGATCTTTGTTTTTTTCCCTTGGTTCTGTCAGTTTTTGCTTTATGTATTTTGAAGCTATGTTATTGTGTGCATACAAATTTAGAATTGTTATATTTTTCTGTTGAATCTACCCCTTTGTTGTTAGCAAATACCATTGAGTAAAACCACTCACTTTAAAGTTTACTTTGTTTGATACTTGTCTAGATATACCATCTTTCTTTTGAATAATGTTTGCTTGGTATGTCTTTTTTCCATCCATCCTTGTAGTTTCAACCTTTTCCAGTTATCTATTGCTTATAACAAACCATCCTAAAACTTAGTGACATAAACCAACAACCATTTTATCCCACTTACGTTTTGTGGGTCAGGAATTTGGACAGAGCATAAAAGGGATGGCTTATTTCTGCTTGGTGTCTTGGCTGAAAATGTTTGAATAGTTGGGGTCTGGAATCATCTGAAGACTTTTTCACTCACATGCCTGGTACCTGGACCATGAGAATGAGACTGGGCTCAGCTAGGACTGTTGGGTGGAGCGCCTGCCCATGGCCTTTCCAGGTAGTCGGGGCTCCCTCACAGCATGGCAACCTCAAGGCAGTCTCACTTCTTACCAAGTGGCTCCAAGGTTGATTGTTTCCCTGAACAAGGCAGTATTATTGTTTTATACAGTAAACATTAATTTACATTTATCCATAAATTTTACTTTTGTGGTATCGTTTCTTCCTTTGCATTACTGTGTTTCCATCTCAAATTATTTATTTTCTTTAGTGAAAATATACTAGTGATAAATTCCCTTAGTTTTTGTTTGTCTGACAATGACTTTATTCTATTTTCACTTTTTAAGGATATTTTCACTGAGTATAAAATTTTAGGTTTACAATTATTTTCTTTCTGAACTTAAAAGTTACCTTTAACTGTCTTCTGGTTTCCATTTTTTCCTATTGCTTCATTGTCAGTTTTACTGTTGCTCTTTTGAAAACAATGTGGGTTCTCCCCCTTTGGCTGCTTTTAATATTTTTTTCTTTGTCTTTGGTTTTTAGCAGTTTTTTTGTGATTAACTAGGTATGGTCTTTTTGTTATCTTGCTTGAGGCTTGTAGAAATTCTTTATTCTGTGCCTCTATGTCTTTCATAATTTTTGGAAAATTCTCAACTAATATATTTCTTTAAAAAATACTTCTATCTGATTATCACTTTTTTCTCTATCTGGGACTCGAATTACAAATACGTTGGATGTTTTTACCATGTCTCTGAATCTCCTATGCGCTTCCCCTGCCATTTTTCATTCTTTTGTGGTTTACTATCCTCTCTTTGGCTACAACTAGTTTGCTTTTTAACCCATCTATCTCATTCTTTTTTTCTTTAAATTTTTAAATTACTTTATTGTTATTCAATTACAGTTGTATCATCTATCTCATTATTAATTTCAGTAGTTTTACGTTTTAGTTCTAAGATTTTCATTTGACTATTTTATTAACAGATTCCAGTTCTTTGATAAAATCCTCTGTCATTTCCTTTATTTTCCTGAACACAGTAATAATAGTTATTTGAAAGTCCCTTCTTGATATGTTCAATATCTGAATTACTCTTTTCTCTGTTATGGGTTTTTCCTCTTAATTTTGAATCATTTGATCCTATTTCCTGGCATGCCAAGTAATTATATTTCTAAGATTTATCTACATTATTGCAAGTTTCTGTAATTCATCTATTTTCATTAACTTATAATATTTTACAATATGAATGGATCATAGTTTATTTCTCCCATTGTCTTGTTGATGGTCAGGTGGTTTGTTGAATCTTGAAAAAAAATCACTTATTTTAAGCTTCTTAAAAACATTTAAAATAATTAATTTTGTGGTTATTCTGAGCCTGGAGGATAAGCCGGTACAATGTATTTGGACCACACTGGCAATGGACCATTTCAATGATGTAAGGACTAGAACGCGCTGTGAATACTATTAAAATTTCAGAGCTATTAATTTGCAGTTGCTTCCGCCATGTGTGTGGGTAGGTGGCTTTCCACTGGGGACATAAAACTCAGGAGCTGGACTGGATCAGCTCATTCTCTGTGGAGTGAAATGGAGGCAGCATGATAAAAGCAGATTTATTTAGTCATTCTCTTGAAGAAGCCATGAATGAGATTAGAATAAAAACTCAGGAAGCAGGTGCCCATGCATGCTTCTGGTCTCCTGGGAAACAATTCCAGCTCCAAAACCCATGTACATCATCTGAAGTCCTTGAGACAATGATTCAAAGTGGCTGGTGCCCCAGGCTGTTGTGGGAGCAGAAGCACAAGCAATGGGAGTGCTGTGGGGAAGTGAAGGCAACACAAACGGCATTCAGACTGACCTGGGCTTGAATCCTGGCTTTGACATCTACTAGCTTTTTTCCAAGGATGGCTTATTTAGTTTCTTTCATCTTCAATTTTCTCACCTGTAAAATGGGTATGGTAGGACTTTCCTTACCAAATTATGTGCCAAATTATATTAAAGGTGCCTAGCATAATGCCTGGCAGTATCTTATGTTCAATAATAGATACCTTTATGTCATTGTCATTATCATTATCATTGCCACCATCACGTGGGAAAGCTATGGAGATGAGCATGGCTCTGGGCCTCTGCAGAGGTCCCCAAATCTTTGCTTCCATGCTATTTGGTGTGGCAAGTTTGTTCCCTATGAAAGTTCATAAGTTATTGCTGTTTTTCAGGGCTTGGCCATTACATTTGGGTTTTTTCCTCCAAGAAGAAAGGGAAGGGTTCTAACTAATTAAGAGTGGGCTAATCAGATTTAAGACTAGGCCTACTCTAACACACAGTCAAATGTCTATGGACCCACAATCAGGTTGAAGAGGAAGACAGGTTACACAGCAGTCTACACCAGGGAAATCCACACAGAGCAAAGATTTTCATCAGTGCTACAGGACTTAAAATTGTCACTGAATTCAGCTGACTTTTAAATGCATTGACAGGTAATGTACATATAGGCTAAGGCGAGGAGAACCAGATTAGGGAGCCTATTGGGTCCTAGGGAGATGCACTAACAATATGCTCTCAGCTTGGTTTGTGCTCCAGTTCAAGTCAGAGGCCCTTACAGCAAGGTTCTGATCAGTGTCTTACACGGCTCTTATCCCTTCATTTGATTGTTTATCCATGAAACACTTATGGAGCATCTCCCATGTACCCAGCGTGCTGTGGGGAGACAGAAAGAAGCATATGTATACATATTCCGCTGCCAGGAGCCTAGACATCAGCAAGTTCTCTTACATGCTTCATATGTATGAAAGTAGCTATAAAACATGGGATAAAGTGGTGAGGTTGTAAGTCATAAGAGAGGTGCCAGTTAAATTTTAGGGGCGTTCAGAGGAGGGAGAGAACACTACCTGTAGGTACAGAGCATGAATGTGAAGCCTCTTAGCTATTCTTTGGCCTCCAATCTCACCCTCCTTCATCTAATTCGGCATGTCATTACCACTCTATTATATAACACCCGTTTTTGCCCAGCTTTTTCTTAAAATCCTTAAATGATTTTCTATTTCCTATAGAACCAATTTCACAGTCCCTGTTGGATTTTCCATTATCTCCAGCTTTTCAGATGTGAATTCTTTCCTTTTTGGGTTGGAAGTTGGTACTGTGGTGTTTGTAGATTGCCTGCTATCATTTTGCCTTTCTTGTATTTCTTACAATTTTTGGTCTGAGTGTTTCTTCCCTTGGGGATGTCTGTGGGCATTTTTTTTTTTTTTACTGTTGTGTCTTAGATTGTGGGGGCCTGCTCCTGGGACAATTCCATGTTTGCCTCTGCCTGGCGCTTAAGAATATCTGTATTGAGACGTACCGAATTAGGGTTTTTACCTCAAGAGGCAAAGGAATTCTACACATGGCCTTTGAGCTGTATCCTCCACTGGCGCATAGACATTCTGATCTCTGCTTAGGGATAGTCTAAGCTCTACCAGTGCTTAGTGTCTTGTAGGGAGCCTGCTCATGCTTGTGAGGCCACGGGGCCTCTGACCTTGACTTGGCATTCAAACCCCAGACGCTGAGGCTTGTACTTTATTGAAGTCCTGGAGGCTTAATGCAAATCATTCCCTAAGTCTGTACCTCTAGCCTTAACCTTTCCCCTGACCAAATCCCAGAGCTTCAGGCTCCCATATCCAACTGCCCGTTTGTCATCTTTATTTGGCTATTTTATGGCCATTTTAGATTTAATAAGGTTAAGACAGGACTACTGATTTGTTAGTATATATGTGTGTGTATATATATATGTACACACACACACATGTATATATGTATTTAACGCACCACCAACGGCGTACATAGGAATAAACACCTACTGAGTGCCTGCCACAGGCTGTCATTTTAATGGCTGTTATCTCAGTTATGCCGTTATCTATGTATACATTAGAGCTCTATGGATCGATATGCTACAGACCACGTGTGCGTGTGCAGAGCCTAGTTATCCCAGTGACTTCAGATCTGCTTTGCTTTAGGGCCTCCAACAATCTCGAGATTTACAAAAAAGTGCTTTTTAGATAACAGCAGTCCTAACACTAAGTGTTCTTCCACGGTTCTGCTTTACTTACCATGAGAAGGGAGTAAACAGCTTCACAGTGTTCTCCCTGTGCCAGAGATTTTGCAAAATGTGGCCCACCAATTACCTGCATCGGGATCACTCAGGGTTCTTTTTAAAGAGACTGCTGTTTTTGGACTCTCCCAAGCTAAACTTTCTGGGGATAGAACTCAGAACAGCATATTTTTAAACAAGTTCTTTAGGTTTTTCTTAAGTGCACTGCGGTCTGAGAACCACTGCCCGAACCCCTGTTCTCCTTTGGCAATTCATCTAAAATATTTATGGAAGAGACCGTTCCAGGGAGCCCAGAAAAGAGGGAGCCGACTCACAGCCGTTCTTTTCTGCACTGAAATGGCCATAAAAGCCAGGGAGACCTGGTTTGGCCACACAAATACCCATGAACATCTTGCTGAGCTGTAGTATTGGACCCTGCTTGAACTTTCCAGAACTACAACCGCTACTTAAAAAAAATTTTTTTTAGTGCTTTTCATCTTGTTGCTCTAAACACATAAATGTTAGCAGAGGGTGATGAAGCTCAGATATCATTAGAATCTGACTAACTGTCCTGGTTTGCCCGAGAAGGGGGTTTTCAGGAAGCGTGAGTTTTGGTGCCCAAATCACACAAGTTCTGGACAAACTAGGATGAGCTGGTCATCCTAGCAAATGTGTCTCACAGATCAGTTTATGAGTTGAAACTAAATGCATCAGGAGAGACTATTTGAAATCTACGTGGGTTATAAAATAGGGAAGACTAATGTGGGATGAAATATATTGGGGGATTAGTCAGATGTGCGGCGCAGGATGGAACAGTTCATGGCACTGAAGAGTGGGCAGTTTCTCTCACCCTTTAATAAAGGCTTTGCACCCAGCACTCTATATGGGGAGGCTGTTCGTCCTCCAGTTCATGTTCGACAGCAGTGGTGGGGACATGATCGGACTGAGGAAGTCTGTTTCCTAGCTCTGCGAGGAGGCTGCCCTATCTGACCAACCCTGAGTTGTTTGGTGCCTCGTTGCATGTTCCCAGTTGTGGTGACAGCAAAGAGTACAGTCTATTAGAGGGTGGGGAGATGTGGTGGAGGTACTTATTCTCAGAAGTCCGTAGTCAGAGCTGGTGACTGGGTGCTCTCTCTGTCGCCCCTTTTAGCACCCTCTCCAGCAGGGGCAAGTGACCATTAAACATGGAGGACAGTGCCTAATATCTATGATACTTTTAAAGATGCATGAAAATGCTTTAATTTCTTTAAAATGATGAGAGAAAAATCTTTTAGGTTGAAGAAAATGTGTTTTATATAATGTTAATGCATTCATCTTTATACCAATGCAGTCATAAAATATAATTTTTAATATGAACAGTTAAATTAAAATTTTAATAATTTTTTAATAGAGAAAAAAGCCCATGAAGGTGAAGTGTCCAGGTTCCATAAAAGTCATAATGCTCCCCAGGGTGGCAGCTGTCAGCCACTGTGAGCTGGGGTGGAAGGAAAAGCCTTTGGGAGAAGCCACCTCCTGAAACCGTTAGAGCTTGGAGCGTGGAGGGCATTCCCAGGTGTGGATCTGTGGCAGCAGAACAAATGGGACCTGCCTGGAAGGTGAAGGGTTCACAGGGGAGGAATGTTGGCTGGGTTCACGCCTAGGCAGACTGGAGCAGGGATGTGGATTCTAGTGTAACAGTGTATGCTCCCTGCTGCAATGTCCTGCCGTCCTGGGGCAGGGGTGCTATTGTTCACCAATATCCGTTCTCCTCTTCTTCCCTTAGCAGTGATCTAACTTCTCGTGGTGGGTTGACTGGTGTCCTCCAAAAAAATATGTTCAGTTCTTAACCCCTCATACCTGTGAATGTGATCCTAGTTGGAAAATTGAGTCTTGGCAGTGTGACCTCAAGTTAAGATGGCTGGTGTCTTTATAAGAGAAAATAATTGGAGACAGGGACACAGAGGCCATACGATGATGGTGTCAGAGATTGGAGCGATGCAGTCATGAGACCAAAGCACCAAGGATTGCCAACAACTATCAGAAGCTAGGACAGAGGCATGAGTGTTTCATCCCTCAGCCACCGGAAGGAACCAGCTCTGCCATCACCCTGATTTTGGAGTTTGGCTTCTTGAATTGTGAGAAAATAAATCTATGTTGTTTTAAGTCACCAAGTTTTGTGGTACTTCGTTATGGCAGTCCTAGAAAATCAATGATCCCTTCCTCCCATTGTTCTAGGCACACAGTCACTCTACAAAATACTGTATCTCCCAGTTTCCCTTGCCACTAGGCATCTCAGTGCCTTGTTACTAGGCTCTGGTCATGGGGATGTGAACTCAAGTAACATGCACAACTTTCTAGTTGTGCCTCTTAACAGAAGCGAAGGGTACCTTCCCTTGGCTCCTCCTCTCTCTTCTGGCTGAATGTGGACAGAATGGTGGGGCTACAGGCCCCATCTTGGATCACGATGTGGGAACCACACGTGGAGGCTGTCTGGGCCGTATTTAGAAGGAACCTGGGTTCCTGATATTGTGGAACTGCCTTATTGCCCTGGATTATTTATACTTCGATTCTCACGTGTGAGAGAAAGAAACTATAATAGTTAAGTCACTATTATTTTGACTTCTGTTAGAGCAGCTGAGTGTTTTATCTAAGTAATGTAGTTCTCTGTATGCTGGCGCTCTGCCTCTTTGCAGCGCCCCCCAGGCATCGATATATGAAAAGGACCTATATACTCACTGTTAAAAGGATCGATATTTTGAGGTTTTTTGGCATTAAAAAATTTAAATCATTATTTGTTTTACAATTACAGTTCACATACAATAATATATTATTTTCATTTTTAAGCTTCAGTGATTAGACATTATATAACTTACTGAGTGATCATCCCGGTAAATCTCATAACTATCTGACAGCATACACAGTTATTAACATATTATTGACTGCATTCTCTATGCTGTACTTTACATCCTTGTACCTATTCTGTAACTACCAGTTTGTACCTCTTAATCCCTTCACCTTTTCCGCTCATCCTCCCAACCCCCCTCCTCCCATCCAGCAACCGTCAAATGTTCCCTGTATCTATGAATCAGTTTCTGTTCTGCTTGTTTGCTTATTTCATTTCTTGAGATTCAATTGTCGATAGATATGTATATATTGCTATTCTATTGTTTATATTTCTTCTTCTTCTTCTTCTTCAAGAAGTCCCTTTAACATTTCATATAACACTAACTTGGTAGTGATGACCTCATTTAGCTTTTTCTTGTCTGGGAAGCTCTTTATCTGCCCTTCAGTTCTGAATGATAGCTTTGCTGGACAGAGTGATCTTGGCGTAGGTCCTTGCTTTTCATCACTTTGAATATTTCTTGCCAATCCCTTCTGGCCTGCAAAGTTTTTGTTGAGAAATCAGCTGACAGTCTTATGGGAGTTCCCTTGTAAGTAACTAATTTCTTTTCTCTTGCTGCTTTTAAGTTTCTCTCTTTGTCTTTAACCTTTGACATTTTTATCATGATATGTCTTGGTGTGGGCCTCTTTGGGCTCATCTTGTTTGAGATTCTCTGTGCTTCCTGAACTTTTACATCTATTTCCCTCACCAGTTTAGGGAAGAATACTGTCAGTATTTTTTCAAATAGGTTTTCAATATCTTGCTCTCTTTCTTCGTCATCTGGCACCCCCATGATAAGAATGTTGGTACGCTTGAAGTTGTCCCAGAGGCTCCTTACACTATCCTCATATTTTTGGATTCTTTTTTCTTTTTCTTTTTTTTCTTTCTTATATTCCAAATTGCTGATTTGATTATTGGCTTCATCTACTGTACTCTTGATTCCCTATAAATTATTTTTCATTTCAGTTAGTATAGCCTTCATTTCTGTCTTTAGGTTTCCATGTCCTTTTTTTGTGAGTTCTCACTAAGTTCATTGAACATCCTTATAACCAGTGTATTGAACTCTGTATCTAGTACATTGCTTGTCTCCATTTTGCTTAGATCTTTTTCTGGAGTTTTGTTCTGTTCTTTCATTTGAGATCTGCTTGTCCCTCATTTTGGCAGACTCCCTGTGCTTGTTTCTATGTATTGGGTGGAGCTGCTATGTCTCCCAGGCTTAGTGGCTTTATGTTGTAGCACCATCACCTGAACGTTTTATCTAAGTAATGTAGTTCTCTATACTCCAGAGCTCTGCTTCTTTGCAGCTCCCCTCAGGTATTCATATTTGAAAAGGACCTACTGTATATCTTCACTGTTAATAAGACCAATGTTTTCGGATTTTTTTCCTGAAGATAGGAACAGATTACATTTAGCTTTTTCTCCTCCTAAACCGCAGGCATAGCTCCTCCATCCAATGAGAAACACCCATGGGTGGGTCAGGGCCAGGAGGGAAATTGTTGCCAGGATAAATCTCCTTATGGGGCTTGAATATGCAACCTTGACCTCATAATCAGCCAAGTTCACCAGGCTTTGCCTTCCACTCAGCAGATTCCTAGCCACATTTGGGTGCTCTGGCATCCTCTAATCCTATTCCTGTCAGATCAGGGGAAGGGCAGGGGAATAAGGTGTCTCTTGGCTGCTTCTAGTAACCAGCTCTTCTTCCCTGGGAGGAGAACTGCCCTTTACATTCTTAATCTTATGTGCAGTGGGCTTTTTTTTCTTGAAAATGGTTCCTTTTAATTTTTTCCTGGGAATTGTCAGCAAAGCTTCTCAGAGTAAGGCTCGAGAACGGTGCACTTGTGTGTGAGTGTTTGGGCAGGGTGGTGGACAGTGGGTGAGAGGTGGATTGGAAGGGAAAAATGACCCACCATTTACTGGGGGGCCTCTTGGCGATGAGTGCTTTATCAGACCTTACGCCATTAATTACAAAGACAATCCTGAGAGGTAGGAATCGTCCTCCATATCTTAAACGTGCATAAACAGGCACCCACACAGGTTGACAGCCTGCAAGTGGCAGTGTCAAACGTAGTTCCTCCATTTGCCTTCCATGAACTTTTCCATACAAACTAATCACACAATTTGTTATGTCTTTAAAGCACAACGGGAAAGGAGAAATTCTATAAATATTTGGTTAATCTGATTATGGAACTGGCCGCTCTGGAAATACAAGCCAAAGAATTGTCTTTGGGGACCTGAATTATTTAGGTGTTTCCCTGCACAGAGTTGACTTCTGCCTTCTTGGTCTTCCTCAACCTGCGTACCGAACAACGAAGACGACAACAGCCACACAGCTCTGGTCATGTTCAAGGACACTGATTCCCAAACCAAGGATGCTACTAAAAGCTTTTGTTTTAACCCAATACAACTGCTTTACTTTGTTTCCTTATTTTCTAATATGTCCGTTCTTTCCATAATAGTGTAAAATTTGAAATTTACATTCTAGACTGTTTTTATCCTTTAAAAACCTTATTTACATTAGAATTAATCTTCTTATACAAAACTTACATTAAGCATTTCTCTTACAGATAGGGGGGCTTCTTTGTATAGGTTCAGCCTGCCAAGTTGCATGAGAGGAAACCCATGGAAAAAGAGAAGTTTCTTTTTTCTTTTAAGTAACATTTCCTGGTTAAAAATGAATGCCCAAGCAAAAATACCATTTGAGTGTATTGACTTCTCATTTCCCTGTAATTAAAGATGTGTAATATAATTGAGAGGAAACTTTACATTTCATGTTGTACATCCAAATGGGTCTTTTCCGTATATGGGTTTGACCGCGTGCGCACACACACACGCACACATTCAGCTATCCTCCTTTCTAACCACTGGATGATAATGACCCCTCCCTCCTGTCTTCTTCAGGTTGCAAATCGACGCTGGCAGAGTGAGGAGAAACACTGTCCCTCTCCCCAGGGCTGACTTCACTTTTCACTCAGTTCTGATGTCCCAAGGTGAGGTTGAGAAGAGCACCTGGGAGTTTCACACGGGGTTGCTGTGTGATTTTCTCACCGCAGGAAGGGGAAACCTGGCTCTACCCTGGCGCTGCCTTTTCTTGGGTTGTGACAGAGCAACCCCTGAAGCCCGCAGTTCTCTCTTCCGGGTGTCATTAAGCACTTCAGTGGACAATTGGATCTTTTTCATTTTGTCTGCTTCACTCATGCCACCCCTCCCTACTCACAATCAGGATTTCAGGACAAAGCTTTTTGGGTAATACAGTTATTAACACAGCATCACTACTTTCTAAAAAAACAGATTTATTAAGGTATAATTTTCACACCATAAAATCCACCCATATTAAGTGTACAGTTTGACTAGTTTAGTAAATTTATACAGTTGTGCAACCATCACTACAACCTAGTTTTAGAACGTTTCCATCACCCTGAAGTCTCCTAGTGCCCATTAATGTCAGTTTTGACTCCTACCCCTAGTCCCAGGCAACCACTGCTACACCTGTTTCTATAGATTTAGCCTCTTCAGAAATATCATATAATATTTAATGAGATCACATAATATTTACTCTTTTGTGCTTGGCTCCTTTAATTCAGCATAATTTTTTTAAAAGAATGACTCATTGCAGATAATAGTAGTTTTTTTCCTTTTTATTGCAAAATAGTATTCCATTATATGGCTATCCTGTATATATTCTGTTTATCTACACATTTGTTGATGGACAGTTAGATTTCTTCCACCTTTTGGCTATAAGGAATACTGCTGCTATGAACGTGAGCGTACAAAGATCTGTTCCAGTTCCTGCTTTCACTTTTTCGTGTACACTCAACAACCTAAAAGTGGAATACCGGATCCCGTGGTAGTTCCATGTGTAATTTTTTGATAAATCACTCTACTGTTTTCTACAGTAGCCACACCATTTCACTTTCCTACCTAGTAATGCGCAAGGTCCCAATTTCTTGCCAACACTTGTTATTTTCTAGGTTAAATTATTTTATTTTATTTTAGAACACTTATCCTAATGGTTGTGGAGTGGTATCTCATTGTGGCTTGATTAGCATTTCTCTAATGATTAGTGATGGTGAGCATTTTTCATGTGCTTATTGGCCATGTGTATACATTTTTTGAGAAATGTCCATTTATGTCCTTTGCCCATTTTAAAATAGGATTCTTTGCTTTTTGTTGTTGTTGTTGAGTTGTAGTTTCTAAAAATATATTCTGGATATCAATCCTTTATCAGATGTATGATTTGCAAATATTTTTTCCCATTCTGTGTATTGCCTTTTTACTCTATTGATAGTGTCTTTTGATGCACAAGTTTATTTTGATAGAGTCTATATTGTTTATTTTTTTTCTTTGTTGCCTGTGTTTTCGGTGTCATATTCAAGAAATCATTACCAAATAAAATGTCAGTAAGTCTTTCACTTCTGTTTTTGTCTAAGAGTTTTATAGTTTTAGCTCTTTTGTTTAGATCTTTGATCCATTTTGAGTTAATTTTTTATACATGGTATAAGGCCAGGGTCCAACCTCATTCTTTTGCGTGTGGGTATCTAACATAATTGTTTGAAGACTGTTGAATGATCTTGGCATTCTTATCAAAAATCTGTTAACCATATATGCTAGGGTTGACTTCTGGGCTCTCTATTCTGCTCCATTGGTTTATGTGTCTGTCTTGATGTCGGTGCCTCACTATTTTGATGACCATAGCCTTGTAATAGGGGTTGAAATCAGGACATGTGAGACCTTCAATTTTATTCTTTTTAAATATTGTTTTGGCCAGTCAGGATCCCCTGAGATTCCCTGTGAATTTTAGAGTGGATTTTTCTACTTCTGTAGAAATGTTGTTAGGATTTTGGTAGACACTGCACTGAATCTGTAGATCTTTTTGAGTAACATTGACATCTTACCAGTATAGTCTTCTAATCCATTAATAGGGAATGTTTTTCCATTTTTTGTGTCTTCTTTTAGCAACGTTTTGTAGCTTTCAGCTTACAAATCTTTTGCCTTCTTTGTTAAGTTTATATCTAAATATTTTATTCTTTTTTATGTTATTATAAATGAGATTGATTTCTTAATTTCCTTTTGGATTGTTAATATATGGAAATGCAATGGATTTTTTGTGTTTCCCTCGTAACTTTTAAGACACTGACCCACCATCATTTGACATCTAGGACACCTTTTGAGATATTTGACCCATTCTGAGTCCCACTTCTTTATATACACTGGCCCTTTCCACCTTCCTCTCTGACCTATGGAATTTTCATGGGTCACCTCTTTATCTTTGATGTTCTGAAATTTTCACATTGATGCTCCTCGATGTGGATTTTTTTTTTGTTTGCTTACTATACTAGCTATTTGGAGTATTCTCACGTCCTTTAGTTCTGGGAAATTTTATTTAATTTTCCCATTAATAATTTCCTTTCCATGAATTTTTCTCTTTTGTCTTTATAAAATTCCTGTTATTTGAATTTTGGCCCTTTGAGTTCACACCAGATTTTCATATATTTTCCACTTCTGCTTTCTAATTTATGGCGATTTCCTTAACTTTTAACTTGAATTTTTTAAATAATGTTATTTTGGTTATCAGTTTTAATTTCTAACAGCTTTTTGTTATTTTCAAGTTGAACCTTTATAATACCACTTTCTTCTGGCCTTATGGTTGAAAGTCAAGTAATCTCTTGAGGATATTATTGCTTGGTCTATTTTCCTTACAGTTTTTTCCCTCATATTTGTTTTCTATTGTATCTTCAATGAGAAGGATTTCATCAAGGGCCTGATGATCCTTGGCTCTCTGTCCATACTTTGTGGAGGCTGTTTGCATGGAGGGGAGGAACTTCACTGGGAGGGGTGCAGATCAGGTTGCAGAGACCCTCTCCTTTCCATCCCTCCATCCCTCCAGTGTCAGGATATGTCTTGTTTCCCTATCAGGGACACATCATCCAGCCTCTTGCTTCAGAATTCTGGTGATGGGAGTCAGGGCGTACCAGGCTGCTTGCACCCTGGAAATGACGCAGAGAAAGGTGGAGGGTCTTATGCTTCACCGTGTAAAGAGTAGTCTTTCACCAGATTCCCCCGTGTTTACTCTTTGCCTAGCTCCTGTCCTTTGAGGAACCCATCTATCTTCTGAATTTGGTTCCTCTTTGGGTGATTTTTTTTCCCCAGAGACAAAACTACCAGCTTTCTTTAATAGCAGGGAAGCTAGATGCTTGATTGCTTATGCTGGTGAGGACTCCTGGAAAGTCCATGTGCTCTGATGAAAGACTTTCAATCTTTTCTCTTCACCGCATATCTCACATCCACATTTCTGTTGGCTGAAAGTATGTATGCAAGCTTGCCAACACCACACTGTTTTAAATATGTTGACTTTGTATTTAGTATCTGGTGAGGTGAGTTCCTCCTCACTATTCTGAATTTTCTTAGTTATTCTCAGACATTTTTATATGAATTAAAAAGATTACAAAGCATTTCTATAGTATCATACACATATTATAATAATAATTTAATTTAGTTCTCCAAGTAATCCTGTTGGGATTCTAATTGAATTCTTAATCATTCTTGCATCTCTATTGTCTTATGCAGGGCCTGGATCATGTTCGGCTTTCAAAAAACTCCGTCTCAATGAAAATAAACCTCTGATTCCAATGCCTGTGCTCCTTCTATTACCTCGACCTTTCTCGTTTGTGCTCAGGTCACAGAGCCAGCTGGGAGAAGAACTGAAGAGCTCAGGAGTCATAACTCACCATCCAGTACTTTTTGTACCACACTTGTACCTGTAAAACGGTTCTTAGCCATTACACACAGTCCAGCACAAGGGCTGTGCCAGCGCCAATGGAAGGTCATGAAGCCACAGGAGCCAACAACCCAAAGCACACTAGCTTCTGTGCAGGGGACCCGTCCTCTAGCCTGGCTGGGTACATTGAAGGTGGGGTAGAGGGAGTGTTACCAAATTTGCTTGTTTTCCCATAGGAGGAGCCATATTTCAACGGCATGAATATGAGTGCAAAAGTATTGTGGGATGGTGTATCTGCCATGTCTGATCCATGTGGAGTTCAAGTAATAAAGTTTATTAGTGCCCCTGATTTAATATGACACATTTCCAGTGCAAATTACTCTGAGATCATCGTGTTCACAAAATATGACAGAAATCTTTTAAGTGTGAGCATAAGTTCTGAATTAATTTAATAACCCGGTCTGGAAAAAGGCATGTGGTTTAAAACATAACATTATGCATGGGGCTCCTGCATGTCTCTTCCCCCCACCCCCACTTCCCATGATACTTTTCAAAAGCCCTACTTCCTGTCTCATGTCATCTGGCCTCTTCTCAGAGCTCAGGATTTTGCCTTCTCAGGGAGGTTTGGAAGAGGGTGTATTAGCGTGGCCAAGGCGGGAGGGTCCATCCTTCTGTGCCTTGGAGGCCCTTGAGCACAGCTGGTTTTGGTTCTTAATGGTGCCCACCCTGAAGGAATGGACAGGGACTGATTAGCATCTATGATTTATCGCCCTTTAGTGGGCTGGGAGGTGGGGGCGGGAGTGAGCATGACCTAACGGAACACAACGATGTTGGAGGGCCGTGGCTGCAGGAGCATGCACGCAACCCCTCCATCTTTCCAGATGGGAAAACAATGACAACAGTGGAGCACAGCACCCCCCCCCCCCCAGCTCTCAAATGCACATGAAATAAATCACTATGTAAATCGTGAAATATAGGCCATGGTTCTGTTTATCTCCTGGCAGTGTAAAGCAAAACAGAAAAAATGTTCATCAAGATAGAAAATAGAAGTAAAGAAAAACTATGATTCCTTTGGTATAACTTGACCAACACGCCTTTTGGCATTCCATCTTGAGGACAGAGCTGTGACCACTGCCAAAGACAGAAGTAACCCGTGTCCTCACTCCTGTTCAGATATTACAGGGCCTGGGCTTGGCTTCTCGCTCACTCACTAATTTACTTCCTGGGCAACCCTGTGTTTTTCCTGGACCTTGGGGTCCTCCTTTGTCCTGTTCAAGAAGGCTGGGACTATGGGCCAGAGGAATCCTGAGCCCTCCTAAGATGTGTTCTGGGCGGTCCTCTGGTTTCTTTCCTATTTCAGCATCCAAGCAGAGACAGGAAGGCCCCCTAAGTGCCCAGGGATCAAGATGTCTTTCTCTACTGTGGCGCTTCCAACGCTAAAACGGGGGAGAGTGCTCCAAGTGGGTAAGCCGCACAGAGGTGGCTGCTGGCAGCTCAGAACGAGGCCCTTCCACAGGCCCGATTTCGCCGGGGGCGCTGTGGAGAGTGAATCTCATTCTTATTTCAGGCCCCCCCACCACGTCTGGAAACTGCCAACTGCAGGAGCTCCAAGTGACTTTTAGCAAGAGACCCACACCATTCCCTCCAGGGAGAAGCAGCAGCGCCACCTCATTCAACAAAGGGGAGCTGTTGGAGGGAATTTCTGCTGGGCTGAGGAAACCACACTCCATCCACCCCACGCCCAGAGGATCTCTGGTGCTGGGTCACTTTCTCCTCTGTGCCTTGGTCCATGAAAACCGCCTGTCTTGTTGACTTTCTCCCATTTCCGAAGCTTTCTTCTCCTTCAGAGCCCTCCTCCGGTCCCACCTCTTCCATAAAAATTTCCTCGGGGAAAAAAACGACAACAACTGGCCAACAGTGATGTCTTTCTTCATGGGTCTCCCATTGCATTTACTACTTAAAATATATCCTTGGCACTCAATTATATTGCTGTTAGCTCTTATATGGTGTTCTGTCTTCTTTTGTTCTCTAATGATTTCCTGTGGGTAAGTCTTGTCTGACCAGCCAGGCTCTAAATGCCAGCCCCAGCCAGGGGCTGGGAGGGAGGCTTCTGGTGAATTTGTGCCTATGTAAATCAAGGAGAAGATCAGAGGCTATGGCATGAGGGTCAGGGCTGGGGACATGCCAGCTTTCCTGAGGAGTGGGTTGTGCCCTCAGCTGGGCAGGGTCTGAGGAGCTGGGACACAGGACATGTTCCCTTCTGGTTTCCAATGCCTCCCCTTGTGCCCTCCACACTGGGGATAACTGGACCAACCTGAACCTCCATCCGTCCTCAAGACCTATGACCTCTGCACTTTTCTCCTTGCTTCTCTCTCCGGCGACAGCACTTGACTCCCCCACTGCCTTCTGTCTAAAATCTAAGTCCTTTAGAAATTGGCTCTGGTGTCACCTTTTTCAGAAAGGGTAGCCCAGTCCTTCAGCTAAAAGTTCCCTTTCTCTTTGCTGAACTCCATTGGCATCTATTTACATCTCTTTGATGATTCTGGTCTACTTCTCTTTTTAGTTACAATATTTGTTCATGAACTCTCTTTTTTGTAGTATCTTTTCTATGGCTGCTGTAAAAAACGACCACAAACTTAGTGGCTCAAAGGACACACATTTACAAAAAACTAAAAACGGAACTACCTCTTGACTTGGCAATTCCACTGCTGGGATTATACCCTGAGAACTCTGAAACAGTAATTCAAAAGAACCTATGCACCCCAATGTTCATAGCAGCACAATTTACAATAGCCAACTGCTGGAAGCAACCTAAGTGCCCATCAGTAAATGAGTGGATCAAAAAACTGTGGTACATTTACACAATGGAATTCTATGCAGCAGAAAGAAAGGAGCTCCTGCCCTTTGCAACAGCATGGATGGAACTGGGGAGCATTATGCTAAGTGAAATAAACCAGGCAGTGAAAGACAAATACCATATGATCTCACCTATAAGTGGAACCTAATCAACAAAACAAATAAGTGAGCAAAATAAAACCAGAGACATTGAAATAAAGAACAAACTGACAGTAAACAGAGGGGAGAGGGGGATGGGTCAAGTCAAGGAACATGTATAAAGGACCCATGGACAAGGACAATGTGGGGGGCAGGATTGAATGTGGGAGGTGTGTGGTGGGTAGCACAGGGGAGAGTATTGGGGAAAAAATGGGGACAACTGTAATTGAACAACAATAAAAATTGTTTTAAAAAACCACACATTTACTATCTTACAGTTCTGCAGGTCAGACGGCCAACACGGATCTCCCGGTGCAAAAATCGAAGTGTCAGCAGGTCTGCAGTCCTTCTGAAAACCCAAGGGGGGAATCCATTTCCTTGCTCTTCCCAGCTTCTAGAGGGCACCCACATTCCTTGGTTTATGGCCTCTTTCTACCTTCTTCAAAACCAGCAGCGTGGCATTTCTTTGCCCCTGTTTCCATTGTTACATCTCCGTTCCTCACTTTTTGAGGATTGACATGATAGATTGGGCCTACCTGGACAACACACGGTAATTTCTCTGTCTTAAAGTCCTTAACTTTGATCACATTTGCAAACTTAATTCCCTTCTGCCATGCAAGGTAACATATCCACAGGTTCCGGAGGTTAGGATGGGGATGTCTTCGGGGGAGGGTGCTGTTCGGTGTACCACTTCCCCCTTATCTGAAAAGCTCCTTAAGGTTGTTCAGTAAGTGTTTTTCAAAGTTCAACTAAGTGCCAGGCACTGTGCAAGCAGCGAGAAATACAGAGAAGTTTGAGACATCATCTCTACCCTCAAGAAGTTTAGAACTTGGTGGGTAGGACAGACACAGAAACAATGGCAATACAATGTGAACAGCGTATCGTGGGAAATAGTTTGGGGAGTAGAGGTAGTCCAGAGGAGGGGTAGGTGACTATTTCTGGAGTAAGTAGAGTGGGGGCTGGCAGGGGAAGACCTCACCAAGGAAATGGCAATGGACGAGGTTCTGAAGAACAGTTTCTGCTCACCAGGTGGGATGGAGGAAGCTGTTTGAGGTGGGGAGCATGTGTGCAGGAGGCAGCATGTTTGGAGGGATTTCATACATGGTATGTGGTGTTGTGGCATTATGTATGGGGACAGGGGCAAATGGTGGGGAGATGAGTCTGGGCAGCAGCTGGATCACAAGAGGTGCTTTATGCCAAGAAGCTTGGATCTGTAGTCTTTGGGGATGGGGAGGTCTTTGAGGGCTTCAGGGAAAATCATACCTCAGAAAGTCTGGTGGAAAACCTAAGGGAGCGATGACACACAGGACAAGAAGAAAAGATTTCTCAAAAGAGTGATGCATCAGCAGCGTGAGCATTCGAAGGAGGTTGGGTAACCAGAGGAATGAGTCCCATTGTTGGGTCTCACGGTGAGGAGGTTTCTGGTGTCCTCAGTGGCAGCAGCGTCCAGGGAGAGGCGGGGCAGAGGCAGCCCGCAGTGGACTGAGTGGTGGTTGGGAGGTGAGGAGGGAAAGGCACATGGGAACAGCAACTTAGCCAGCACAGTGAGGAGAGCTATGGGGTAGTAGCTGGCGATCACAATGGGCTTGGGAAGATTTTGCGGGCTAGATCTATATCTGCTCTCCCCCTGGAGGTCCCCTGCTGCCCTCCAGTACCCACCACAGTGTCAGACACGTAGTAGGTAACGGTGTGAAGAAAGACGAACACATCACACACGTTTCCTGGAAGAGGCTGAAGCAACCTCACGGATTTGCTCACCAAGGATTCTTTGCTGTCCAGCGGTGTTCTGGGAAGCAGTTGAAGTCATCACGAGCTCTTTTCCCAATCACGTGCTTTCCCGAAGCTTGGAAGGCAGACGGCCAGGGTGTCAACACCTCAGGTCACACCACATAATGCAGAGCCTAATTTGACTTTCAGGCTGATGTCAACATTTCGTTACCTTGCTGAGAAGCCCAACCTGAAGACTACATTAATTTACATTTGCCTGTGTGCAAATAATGCGTTCCAGATCAGAGCCGGCAACCAGGACCCTGGTAGAGGCTGGCATTTCCTGGATGAAGAAACCCCTTTCCTGGTGTGCAGAAGACTGTGTTTTTAGGGCACTGGTTCCTTGGGAGAAGTTCCAGCAGCTTATCAGGTAGGGTAATCCCATTGGAAACCAAGAGGCCATCATGCAGGAAAGAGACTCGTCCTTTTTGACGATGAGGTGATGGAATTCTGTTGCAGATGGCCTGCATATGGGCTCCCCAGTCTTCTCAAGGTTAAAACAATTTCCCCCATAAAATTGCATGTGCATTCCCAGCCCAGCATGTGGGGAAATGGGACTCCTGCAGAGTTGGGCTTCAAGACACTGGTCACAGGGAGAGTCCTCTGGACTCTGTGACAGGGACACCAACCCAGGTGTCCTCCTGACAGGTGTGCATGTTTCCAGTGCTGTAGCTCCTCACCTGAACTGTGTGCAGGTGGGTGAAGGGAACGAAGAGGGAGTTTCTGGCGGTGTGAGTGCACTGTCTCCCACACCCGCCTCTCTCCCCAGCACCCCAGCCTTGGTTTTGGTCGCTGTCCTTCCCCCGCTTTCCCTCTCTCACTGTGCTTACGGCCTTGTGCCTTCTCCGCCTCTTCCTGCCCCCCAGCACCAGCAGGATGAACAGCCTGTTCCTTTGTGCTCCTTATTCTAGTTCTATTATTTTATTTCCACCATTTTTTTTTTCACTGTTGCCTCTGTCCCTAGGCAGTGAACCTCTGTGTCTTATTTAACTCAGTGTCCTCAGTTTCCAGCACAGTGCTCGGGACCTAGCAGGCCCACTGCATAGATGAACGAAGTTATAAATGTGCCACTGCTCTCTCTCCAAGGCTCAGCCCTCACTCGCTATTGCCCAATTTCTCCTCGGTCCACGGATGGTCTCTCAATTCTTACCCTTCATTCAACAAACATCTATTGAGTGCCTATTATGGCATTTAACGATGAATAAATTTGACTAGATTCCTGTCTTCAAGAAATTTTTTGAATAGTTGAAAATATAGGTAGGTTAATCAACAGTTAAATGAGATAGATGTTATTATACCAAAACAGTTGCAGAATAATAAAGGCCGTTTTTAATAATCTTTGAAGATTTATTTTAGTGAAGGTTTTATCACTTTGGTGCTAGAATGAAATTTTAATGGAGCTGAGTGTAAAACCCTGATTTTGCTGTTCTGTTGTCTCATAGATTAAACATTTTTCTAAATTAGAAAATAATGTGTTTATTATAGAAATTCAGAAAAATATAAAAGTGTAAAGGAGAAATAAAATTACTGGCCCACATTCAGAGGTAACTACTGTTAACTTTTTGATGTACATCCTATTTATCATCCACCCATAACTGTCTTTCTTTTTTGGGGGGGAACGAAACGTAAAGTTGGAATACTGGAAGTTTTTATTCCTTCTTCCCTTTTTATTATAAATAGTTTAGTTTTAAGTATTATGAAAAATATTATTATTAATGACTATGTAATATGACTGTATGATTAAAATGAAATTATTCTTATTGCTTTGGATTTAGATGGTTTTCAGTTTTTCTTTACTATAATTAGTGGGAAAGATCTTTGTATAAAATTCTGTATTATTTACCTATTTTTTTTCCTTTTGGGTCATTCATCTTTTTCCTATTGATTTTTAAAAGCCCTTTTACATATTAAGAGCATCCATCTCTGACGTATTTATTAAAAATATATTTCCTGGTCTGCCTTTTAATTTTGTTTAGTGTCAGATTTTTAAAGCTAGAAAGGATCTTTGAGGACTTTAAATCTAACTCTCGCAGCTTAAAAACAAGGAAACGAAAGCTGAAATATTTGGGTGACTCCCAGACAGCTCAGAACTGGCCGCGGAGCGAGCCCAGAACCCTGGACCCTGGGCCCTCACGGTTCGGAGCCCACAGCTCCCAGCCAGCCACGCGCGGCTCAGTGCTGACCGCACATCAAGTCCTTTACTTGCCAGTGCTGGTTTTGCTTCCTGCATGGAGGGCAGGGATTGTCTCTGAAACCTGTTCTGTATCTTCCCATCTGTTCCCGGTTCCCCTTTTCTGCTGCCTGCAGATTACTCAGCGCACTGTTAGGAATTTAATAAATACTTGTTGGCTTTACCCTGGTTTTTAAAGAGTGTCCGATAATGACAATGCAAAACATCTCCTTTGATGCTGACAGCAAATCCATGCAGAAGAGGAGGCGACACTACCGCTGTGCAGATGAGGAAGCTGAGGAAAGGAGAATTTTAGGGACTTATGCAAAGTCTCACACCTAGACCCTGGCAGGACCAGGAGAGCCGTAAGCTCCTTTTGGCCTCAGACTCTTGGTCCTTTCTGCTCTCTTTCCCACGTCTCCCTAGCTTCTGCCCCACGACCGCCAATGGGCGCAAAAGGCTGGCCATTGTTTCTGACTCCCAGATGGGTTTGAGAGGCGAACTGGCTGCCCCTTTTGGTACAGGGAGCCGGGATCGCGAGCGAAGCCTTGACGGGGCTTCCCACTGAAAAATCAGGAGCCGGTTTTGTGGATGTGGAGGGTTATACTAACCTCAACCTGGGTTTTTATTTTCTTCATTGTTTTTATTAAGGTAAAATTCATATAACATCAGATTAATCTTTTTAAAGTGAACAATGCTGTAGCATTTAGTAATTTACAATGTTGTGCAACTACCACTTCTATCTAGCTCCAAAACATTTTTATCACTACCTCCCGCCCCCGCAATAAAGCCTGTACACATTAAACAGTCACTCCTCATTCTCCACTGCCCCCGCCCCTGGAAACCACTAATCTACTTTCTGTCTGTATGGATTTACTTATTCGGGGCATTTTTTAAAGTTACATCTTATTGTTTATGCTATTACAGTGGTCCTGATTATTCTGGACGGTTCATATACACGGTACCATACTCTATGTGACCTTTGTGCCTGCCGTCTCTCACTTTGCCTAATGTTTGCAAGACTTGTCCGTATTGCCTTGGCTGGTGTGGCTCAGTGGATTGAGCACCGGACTGTGAAGTAAAGGGTTGCTGGTTCGATTCCCAGTGAGGGCACATGCCTGGGTTGCAGGCCAGGTCTCCAGTAGGGGGCGCATGAGAGATAACCACACATTGATGTTTCTCTCCCTCTCTTTCTCTCTCCCTTCCCCTCTCTCTAAAAATAAATAAATAAAATCTTAAAAAAAAAGAATTGTCCATGTTGTAGCATGTCAGGTACTTATTTCCATTTTATGCCTGCATTATATTCCATTGTATGGATTTGTCACATTTGTTCATCTGTTGGTGGACATTTGGGCTGTTTCCATTCAGCCTGGGTACTGAGGACAAGGGCCTCTGAAAGCCAGAGTGACTCCAGTCCCAAAATCAATCCTCTCTAGAACCTACCCTAGTCCCTGTTTGAAAATAGTTTTCTCTAGGTGAGAAAGAGGCTCTTAAAGTGGATTCCAGGGGTGAGGCTCTGGGAGCTCAGCTGACGAGCAGAGGTGTGAATGTGGCGAAGAAGCTCCCTTTTCGGGAATCCTTAGGTCTCTGGAGTGGGTGGCTACAGTGACCTGGCAGTGCACGGGGACTCATCTCATCTCCGCCCAGGGCTGCTGTTCTGATCCCCCCAGGCAGGGCAGAAGCTGCCCCCAATCCTCTCTCTCCTCTACTTCGTTAACAACTTCAATTAGCCCATGGGCCGGAGATGCTTCATCAGCTGGCTGGATCAGCAGCAAAATTAAGCCGTCACGTTTATGAACTGCCCTGCGAGTTCTGGGAGGAACTCTGCATATTTTACATTTAATAACTTGCCTCTCGTTTTTATTTATAATGTTAATAATGATTGGGGGGTGCTCTGGGCGAGCTCAGGGAGAGAGAAAGAAAGACAGTGACTTCGACACAGAAAGATGGGAGGACATGTGGCAGGGATGACTGCTCTTACCCCTGTTCTTACCTGCCCCTGCTCTGCCCTCCCCCACAGGTGGGAGGGGCAGCCCCACTGACAGGTGGTTGGTCTAAAAAAATCCCTGCGCTTTGCAGACAGCTCTTTCTCGGGGGTGGGGGGGGCATGGGGGGCCGCCCAACAGCCAGGAGCTAGGGAAGAGCCCTGCGTGTGTTACTGTCTGCGTGCTCTGACGTGGGTGTGGGGTCCAGGGGCCACTCAGAGGCCTTCAGCAAGACCAGTCTGCAGAGTGCAGCCCTTCTCCCCCTCCTTCCTGTCCTCAGGCCTGCCTCCCTAGCTTCTCAGGCGGCCGCTCTGTGGGGGAATAGGTGCCAGATTGGGTGAGAGAAACAGGGCTTTTGCCCCAGAAATGTTTCATAGGGTGCCTGTGTGACTGGAGCGTCCCTCAGCATCTTTCAGAGTGAATGTTTTAGTGACTCCTCATTTTGGATATGAGGACACTGAGGTCTGGAGGGGCTAAGTGACTTTCCTGATGACCAGCTGGTGAGCCGTAGCACTGGAGGGGCACCAGCGGGGACTGGGGTTTTTCATTTCGGGGTAGGGGAGTGCGGAAGCTGGGTCTCTTAGCACGCCTCCCTGGGACTCTTAGCACACCATACGTGCTCGGGACCCAGCCCTGCCCCTGACTGTCTGTGCGTCTCTGGGCCTCAGTTTGCTCCCCTGTAGCACAGGAACCACCGAGATCTCCATCTCACAGGACAGCTGAGTGGTGTACTCACGTCAGGTTGGTGAAAGCTCTTGTAAACTAGAAATTGCCATATGTATAATAATTATTGATTGCCTTCCACTGGGATGCCGCCTCTGGCATGTGGCATTGCTGGGGACACTCTAGAGAAGGGGTTTCCGAGAGGGCTTGGTTGGTGAGGATTGGAGGCTCAGAGAGCCTCCCAATTTCTCTGACCTCACCTCTGTGGTGGCAGCTCCGAGCAGTCACTGAGGATGCCTAATCGAATAGGCGTGGCTGTGGGAAAATGAAACTTGATTCACATTCACTGGCCATGGCTGGATTTGCCCTGCAGCACAAAGTTTTTTGACACCTGCTCCAAAGTAGCACGATCTGGGGCAACAACCACTGATTTTTGGGAATACAGGGCTGTCTGGAGGAACAGTCCCCTGAGATACATCCACTGCACCACAGTCTGGTGGCTTCACAAGAACATTTTTTTCCTGCAAATTTTTCCTACCAAGAGTGTAGTATAAAAGCCTCCATTACCCACGGCCTCTTGTCCTTGGGTACCTCCACAGGGAACTGCACAGGCCTCGATTCTGCGCCCTGGGAGCTTGGCTCAGCTTATGCTCAGGAAGTGGGAAATAATCGTGTTCACCTCAGCTGCTCTTATTTGGGACAATCAAGGAAACACTGCTGTACCAGAGATCTTGTGGTTGGAAAATTACCCTACTTTCTTCCATAGCTGGCTCTTCCCTGAACGTTTCATCATCATTGTGCTGGAGGGTAGGGAGGTTCGAAGGGTGAGGAGGGAGAACCCAGAAAATGCTGGAGGAGGGTGAGTGGGTCAGGACAGAAGCCACTTTCTTTTACTGGTCACCTGCCACATGCCAGGGTTTGAGCTCCGTGTCCCGTGGGTACCAGATCTAGTTAGTTTTCTCTACCACCTAACAAGGAGATCATGATTGCCATCTGACAGGTAGGGCAGCAGAGATCCAGAGAGGTTAGTTACTGCCCGGAGGCGTGGGAGGCAGGGTCCAGATTTAGCCTGCTTCCATCTGATTCCCAAGCTCATCATCTTCCCGCTACATCCCACCGCCAGCAGGCTCTGCAAAGCTCATCACAATGCATTTCCCAGCTCCAGGCACACCCTCTTCCTTGGGGGCACACCTGAGACGTAGAGTGGTAGAGTTGGGACAGGATGGACTG
Source organism: Micronycteris hirsuta (assembly GCA_004026765.1). Lineage (NCBI taxonomy): Eukaryota > Metazoa > Chordata > Mammalia > Chiroptera > Phyllostomidae > Micronycteris > Micronycteris hirsuta. Next base: position 24,813 of record PVJI01000330.1, on the reverse strand, counting down.
AGAATCAGAAATCCAAATCGGAGTTCTGCTCCTAATCGCCGCTTGACCTTGGGGCAAGACACAGATGCTTGCTGGGCCTCAGTTTCCTCATCTATGCACTGAGATGGTCTTGACAGCACCTTCCAGCTCTGTGATTCCCAGAGCTTTTTTGCAAATAACCTGTGGTGGCCAGTGCATTCTGCTTCTCCCCATCTGGCTGCTCGGCAGGAGGAAAGGAGGGAGGAGGCAGCAGAAAAGCAAGGTCAATCAATTCCAGCCAAGACCAAAGCCTAAGAGAGAGGGCGTGGAGTGCTGAAAGATGATGGCTGGCAAAAATCATTAGAAGCATCTTTCAACAATCTATATGCCGTTATCGATCTTGTTATAGATCATCTTCCATTCCTCCCCCTACTTTTTTTTTTCCCCAAGATCTTCTGGATCAATACAGCAAGTGCATTGAGACTGTTGCAACACATTTAAAACCTTATAAAAGGTTATTTAGTTGCTAACAGTGCAGTGGTTTCTGCAAAGCCTGCCAAAAGGTTACAGCTTTTTGGGGATCATAAATTACAGACGACAGGAAAAAAGTAAGTGCGGTTTTCTTTATTGTCTCGATGATGGATGGACTCCTGAACAGGGCAGAAAATACATCATATCACCTTTAATGGGCGTGCATTTCTGCAGCCATAACTCACAATTTTAAAATAGAAAATGGTGAAATATGGCATTGTATATTCCACTTGTGACATATTTATGAGTCCTTGCCTTCTTATAAATACAGTGATTGCTATTTCAAAGCACCATGTCAGGTATGAGCTGAGCACAAACAGCTGGTGCGGCTGAAAAATTATAGCCAGGGTGGACGTTTTCAAAAACCCTCTCTCGCAGCAGTAAATTTACAGTGTTTGCACTAACTGTTATTAAAACCAAATCCATATCTGGGCAACAGGAATCCATTGCTCAGGAACAGCTGGAGTGACAGTGTGTCCTGACAGCTGGGGTGAGCTCTAACCTTGGCCGCGGTGCACATCGAGGAGGGAAGGCTGTGGGCCTCGGACGAAGACTGGGGGCTGCGGCTCCCGGATCTGGAGCCTGGCTGGTCCCCGCGGGGCCGACCTCCGTCTCCAGTCTGACCGCTGAGTCCAGGCAAGCGGCTTCCACCTCTTTCCCTGGGCTGGCCAGGATTCCTCTCCTTACAGTTTTCTGTCCAGGCCTTTCAGCTGCTCAGCCCCACTCCCTCCCAGCTCCCTTCTGTCCACCTGGTGAGTCATTTTGGTGTCTGGAGAGGGAAGCCACAGAGCTGCGAGTGGGGAGAGGCCCTGTGCACAGGCCACAGGGGAAAGACAAAGGACAGAGCCCCGGGGGGCTGGCTGGTGTTGCAGAGTGGCAGGGGTAGGGTGGGCAATTAGGCTGCAGGTAACGAAAAGATGGGATATAAAAGTCAGGTGCTCTATGCAATAATAATAATAATTTTCAATTCAACTGTGGAAATATAAAAAATGAATAAGACATAGTTTTGACTCTCAAGAAGCTCACAGTCTACAGGCTACCAAAGACTCAGCTAATATTTTTGTTTTGTGTTTTCTAAATTCTTTCCTTCTCTGATGTTTTATTTGGCTGTTTCGACAATTAAAGAAAACATACAGTAGCTTAGATGAAACTCCAGATATTATGTGGAATGAAAGGAGACAAAAGAATACAGAGTTAGGATGCCACTTATGTGGAATTTAAAAGCGGGCAATACTGAACTATGGGCAAAGAGGTCAGAATAGTGTTAATGTTCTGGGGGGGGCACGTTGCATAAGTAAGAAGGGGCAGGAGGGGGTCCCGGAAGGTGCTGGAAAGGAATGGTTCTAGATCCTGAGTTGAGTAGAGGTTGCACAGGGCATGTACCATTAAAACCCATCGCTCTGTAAACGTGAGATGAGTGCACTTTACAAACTTTGTGTTCGCTGTACCTCGACTCCCCTCTTCCCCCACCCCCAGGCAGGCACTGGCAGCGTTGCTTTGTAGGGGGGGAGGCTGGGTCTCCGAGGAAGCTGCAGTTCCACTCTCAGGCCAACACCGTTTATTTCAATGACGTTTTTGCATGATAGGTGAACTTCTCAGGTTGGGCCTGCTCATCCAATGGTGGCCTTTGGTCTAAGACTGCTGTTTGCAGCCTCTTCCTGGCAGCTGCAACAACTGCCCCCACTCTGCCCTGCAAACACACCATCCCTGGGAACCTGGGTGTGAGGAGCAGAGAGGATCTGCTCTGTACCAAGTGTGTGGGTAGGGAGGGTCCTACAGGGGCCCTCCATCTCTACCGTGATCTTGGGGGTCCCTGGAGAATGAGGTTTGAAAACAGATGGCCCAGTGACTTCTAACTCTGGCTTGGCAATCTATCCAGAACATTTCCTCTAATATCAAGGGGTAGGTGTAAAATTCACATAAAAATTTGGGACTAATTATATATACTCATTTGCTCATTCCTTGTTTCGACATCTGCAGAAATCCTGTTCTGGAAGGAGGTGTTGGTTACCTCTGTGCAGAGGGTGGGGCATTAAAGATAATAATGGTGTGGTCCTTGTTTCCAGGAATTTGCGTATTTGTGAGGCGACGCTTTCCGTCTATACTGGCAGCCGAGACAGGAGGATACTGCTGGCCCGTGGTAGGGGAGGACTTTACAGAGTCGGTGGTGTTGGTGCTGGACCTTGAAGGATGAGTACAAGTTCCCCAGGAAGAGTAGTGAGGTGAAAGGAATAGAAGGAACAGAATTGGAGGCACCTGGGGCATGGGCTGCCAGAGGAGAGTGGCCTGTGATGAGACTGAAAAGCTAAGGTGAGCCCATCTTTTGGAAGATGCTAAATGTCACCGTTAAGGAGTTAGGCTTCACTCAGTCTGCGAGAGAAGTTCTAGACAGCTTTGCTCAGGGGCCGGGTGTCGTCTGACCCACGCCCGAGCCAGCAGCCTCTGCAGCTTGCTCATGCGTAGTGTGGCGTGAGGGACGCTGGCGCGGGGTAAGAGCTGAGTCCGCCAGGAACTCGGGAGCGGGAGGCGTGGTGGGTCCCGCTGAGCTCTGAGAGGACTGCAAGCTCTGAGATCGTGCAGTCTGCAGCAACCGCCATTCAAAAAGGTTGGGAGCTATTTACAGGTCCAATCTAATATTCTTACCCATATATATATATTTTGTTGGGGGGAGATGAGGTGCTAGTACATTTGTGCAAGATTTTAATAGAAATATCTGTTCGATCATAAAAGAAATACATGGTTCTTGTAAAAAAAAATCAAACAGTGTGAAAAGAACAAGTTAGAAATGCACTGCAGGTCAACCTTGGCCTTGGTGCTCTGCCCAAGTCTGGTATTTGGCTTTAGCTTTGGGCCTGGCTTTTGGAAAGCCAGATGGTTGATGCCAACTACAATGTCACTTCCGGCGTCCCTGAACCTGTGTGCGATCAGTGATTGTGTATGTGCTTCATGTCTAATCACAATAACAGTGGTGACGAGAACAAGGCATGGCATCAGGCTGGGTAATAGTTAAAGGTTAATTCTGAAGTAGAGGCAAGCCCTCAAGATGTAGCTTGGAGTGGTGATCCCATTTGTGCTTTATATGTTGAAACCTGATCAATCAGATGATGAGAAATGTGTTATCGCAAGAGCGAAGTGCTGCAGTAGGTGTGAGTGTGAAGGTTGTTAATTTTACATACAAAGATTATGGACTTTCAAACTGTCGATCAAATAGGGGAGTGAATGGCCCTTACTATGAATGGTAGGAGAGAATACGCTAGGTAGACCACTTTGGGGAAAATATTACCTCTTCACATCCTTTTTGGGAACCAAAATATTATGAAAACCTAAAAAATAACAAGACGAAAACATAGATTAGTGCTATGGACTAAATGTTTGTATTTCCCCCAAAATTCATGTTGAAACCCTAACCCTCAGTGTGATGGTATTTAGAGGTCAGGACTTTGGGAACTAGTAAGGGCAAGTGAGGTCACGCGTATGGGGCCCACGGTGGGAATAGTAGTGCTCTTGTGAGAGACCAGAGACCCCACTCTCTTGTTCTGCTCTCTGAGGACCCCGCAAGGTGACCCTGTCTGCAAACCAGGAAGAGGGTCCTCAACCAGACAGCGCATCTGCTGGCACCTTGATCTTGGATTTCTAGCTCCCAGAACTGTAAGAAATAAATGTTTGTTGTTTAAATCCACGGCAATTTGTTATAACAGTCTTAGTTGACTAAGGCAATTAGATTATGTCATTAAGTCTCATTTTATAGAATTATTTGTTGTAATAACATTCATGACATGGAGCAAAACAACGTTTCAAAACCGTTTTTGATTTTTAAATGTTTAATTCTCTTTAGGCCATGAATCTTTCAAGAAAAAGCTGCATCTGAGGATCCTTCACATTTGTGAGGATGAATAAAGACAGAATGTCAACTTTATTACCTGAACATTTCAAAAGGAAGAAATGCTCCAAAATCGCACACAGCATCTATGATAAATGATGTGGATTCAGACATAATAGAGAACAGGAAAGGAATGGAGAAAAAAGACACCGTTAGAGAAAAATGAGACTCTTCTCAAAATGTGTTGCTTCTCACCTACTTTGGTTGAAAGTGACCATCTCTTCAGTGACACAAATGGGCAATGGAGAGGCCACAGAATACCCCTTTAAGTTGACAATCCAGAAAAACTGTGTTACACTCTCTGTCAGCCCCCCAAATTTCAATATAGCTGTAATGCAAAATTGCAACATAAGGTTGTAATGTAAATTATGCATACGCTTTGGTCTTCTCTCTGGCTGAGTTTTAACACATGATCATTCAGCATTCTGGTAGAATGTACCTCTAGCTACACCAGGTCTGTCCAGAAAGTATCCAGACATGTACTATGAAAACTAGAGACATTTATTGAAGAAGATACAAGATACAAGACACATTGTACACAGGACAATGATGCCTCAGTTCCCTTCAAAGTAGGTACCTTGGGATCTCACACAGTTCTCCCAATTGCCATCAGCTGCCCCATTGTATTTTCCTGAATCTCGCTGACGGTCTGAACTTTCTTCCCTTTCAAAGGTGATTTTAGTTTTGGGAAAAGCCAGTAGTCACGGAGCACCAAATCTGGGCTGTAGAGGGGCCTGAGTCACCTTGGTGGTTTGATGTTTAGCCAAAAAACCAGTATGAGACATGATGCATGAGCAGGCACGTGGTCGTGATGAAGCTGCCAGTCACCAGTTGTCAACAGTTGTGGCCTTCTGAATCATCCAAATAGTTTCTGCGGAGGAATATGCAAGCTTAATGTAAAATCTGATGCAGATTCGTTGCTCTACTCACTTGGTCATTTTGAATGCGATTGCCACACAGGGCACATGCTCACTCAACAGCATCTACCGCCTCCGCTCATTAGTACAGTGAAGTCATCATTGTTCACACATGTGCATTCCCATCCACTCTCCTTGGCTGCCAGGTTACATCGATGTCATGCAAACTGTTTTCGTTATATTAGCAATGGTTGGACTTTTTCTGGACAGACCTCATAAACTGAAAACCATTTCTCTCTCCCAACTCCCATTCTGTTCTTTGTATGTACCTACTGAGACTACTGTATTTTTTTTAGACTTTTGAAATGTAGCTATAAAATATTTGTATTTTTTTCTTGCAACAATGGGATTGTACCATACTACTTTCCAATAATTTTCTATTTATCACTCAACAATTTACTACAAGCATCTCTCCACAAGACTACACATCGCTTTATTTTGTAATGACTGCTTATATTCCAATGTGTGGATGTGGCATTATTTATTTAATCAATCATCAGTTGAAGAACATATAAAGAACTATTTTCAATCTTTATCCATTGTAAGGAATGTTGCAATAAACATATTTGTACATCTTTTGTGAGTAGTAATTATTTCCTTTATATATGTATGCATATATATAATTTTTGGCATGTCTTGCCATATTGTCTTCTAGAAATATTGTACCAATTAATATTCCCACCCACAGTGTTTATATATAAGAAGCCTGTTTCCCTCACCAACACTGAGCATCATCTGCCTTTTGAGTCTTTGCCAACGTGTTATGTGAAAAATGGTCTCTTGATATTTTAATATGCATCTTTTATTATTAGTGAGGGGGAACATCTTCCTATATGTTATTGCATTGATTGCTTTTAATCACAGAGGAAATGATGTCATCCTCAGCGAAGGCAGAAACACCAACATGTGGGTGTGATATTCTAGCTTTGGATGATTCTACGGAGAGCCGATGTGTGACGGACACTCGATATTTGTTCTACCCTTTCCCGCAGTCACATCACTCTCACTTCCTAATTTCAGTTAATCCTCACAATCGCCCTGTGGAGGAGTTATTGTTATTGTTATTGTTTTCGAGGAAAGACGGGGCTCTGGGAGGTTGATTGGGCTAAGGCCTCATGGGTAGATCTGGGGTCTGAAGCTCAATTTTCTGCATCCCTGTCAATCTTCAGTCCACATTACCCCATGATGTCTGCGACCAAAACATTTACATCCAGATTCCTGGGCTAACAGTGCTCTAATGGTAAAAATGCTAGGTTTATTGAACACAGCCCTGTAAATACTTGATCTCATTGAATCCTCATAACAATTCTATGAGGGAGGAGCAAATTATTCTCCACGTGTACAGATAGGAAGCTGACCATGGTCACGCGGGTGGGCTTTAACCTTGTGAGGCTCAGGGGAGCCCATGCTTTTGAGACTCTACCACACAGCTTCCCCTGCCAGGGAGTACCATGTCCAAACAAACAGCCTGCCCGTGTGAGCTAAGTGTAGGCATTGCAGGAGACTGCCAAAGTAATTCAAGGAAGATGAAACAAAATCAGGCTGAGAATTCAGGAGGGTAGGTACTGCGTTTTCTCAACAAGCACACTACTGGCATTTTGGGCAGGACGATTCTTAGTGCAGGGTTGTCTCCTGCACTGCTAGTGCTTACCCTCTAAAGGCCAGTAGTAGCTCCCAGATACTGTGACCACCCAAAACCCACATCCTGAGTTTTTGAATGGCCCACAAGGGGGTACTGCTGCCCGGGTTGAGAACCACTGGGCCAATGGGCCCTTGCTTGATCATGGTACACGTTGATCTCAGCTGTCGAGTTTGCGTCGTGCCTGGTATGATTGTACTATCTCAGCCAACCCTGCGGCGCAGGGCTCGGGTGTGCGGAGCGTTCGGCACAGGTAATGAGGTATTTCTGGGCCTTCCCTTGAGGCTGATCCTCAGTAACCCCTGGCGCTCTCGATGCAGCCTCTGTCTGCAGACAGTCAATAAACGTCGATACTTGCTCTTGACAGATGTCTGGGTGTCTGCCGTGCTGCGCTGGGCTCTAGGCCATGGCAACCACTTTTCCAGGCCCAGGATTTTCTTCCTTTTGATGGCAGAGACAGCAGCAGGAAGGGGGAAAACCAGCCCCTAGTCATGTTGCGGCAGGGAAGGGCTTTCAAAGGGCTGGGCCCCGAGCTCTTGCAGGTTGGCTCTTTTAAAAGCCAGCCTGGCCCATTCCTCGTGGCCACGGGAGCAGGCCTTCTGGCCCAGCTGGGCCCCTTCTGCCAAGCCCGTGTGCGCAAAGAGCTGCCGTGTGAGCTCACGCTATACGTTATGTTCAGGGAGAGCCGGGGCCTCTGGAGCGCAATCAGCAGAACTTAGGGAACCTCGGGGAGGAAAAGGCAGTGAGTGGCTACTTGGGGTTTGGCTCTGGGCCTGCAACCCCGCCAAGCCAGCCGGCTATGCCCACCACAGTGGCTCTGTGGGCATAGTTTTCGCAGAAGTGATGGCGGCGCAGCAGTATGTAAACCTTTGCCCGTCTCCAGTTGGTCCAGCAAAGAGAGGTGGTTAGCAGACAGTCAGAACATATGTGCAAAGAAAGGTCCTTCCCCAAACAGGAAGTTCTTTATGGCAGCTGGATTTCCAACACAAGGGAGCATGTTCTTTCTGAGTTCTCCTTCCTCACTTATGTGCCCAGCAGTCTCTTTCACCCTCGTTGTTGTTTAGGGCTAGACTATGAACAAGAAAGCTCACTGTTAAAAAAAAAAAAGCTATTGACTTTTCAATTGATCCGTAACACCATTTATTATAAATAGTGCATAGTTCTCCCTTGTCGTATATATGGCATGCTTCTTCTGCCCGAGGAGGGTGAAGCTAACAGGAGGCGAGGGGTCTTTTAGTAGTCTCCTGTGGCGTTACTTCTGCTGCTGGGAGAAACCTGGGCAGAGCATTTTCTAGTCTGAGGCTCTTCTTAATGGGCTCCTCCTTGGGAAGCGTGTGGCAGGGCTCTAAACTGCTTTGGGGAGACATGGGTGATTCATGGGCCCTTCCTATCCCTTTCTCGGGCAGGCCTTCATCATGGACCTGCTGGTTGTGTGTGCTCCCTGCCCATCCTCCGGGACATGCTTTCCAATTGGTTTGCTTTGTGACTTTGCAGGAGTCAGCTCGGCAGCACAGTGGGTTCTTTGATAGCTGCAGATATTGGTACTATGAGGGCAGCATTTCACCTACGGCTGGAAATAACAAAGGAGGTGAGGGCTGCACCCCCTATGCTGATTTCACTTTGAAACGCTGAAATGCTGTTAATGCAGACCGGGGCTCCACCCAAACTGGCTAAGCCTTCTGCAGTGGTTAAGCCTCTCAGACTAGATGGCTGGCTGCAGGGTGTGCTACATCGGGAGTGTCAAACTCGTTTTCACCGGGGGCCACATCTGCCTCGAGGTTGCCTTGAAAGGGCTGAATGTAATTTAAACTCCTTAACTGTTAAGGAGTAGGTACATGTATACAGTCCTAAAATGACCTCGGCCCTTTGAAGGCAACCATGAGGCTGATGTGGCCCCTGGTGAAAATGAGTTTGACACCCCTGCTCTCTACAAATGCAGCATCTTATGAACGCAAGGCATCTCTGTAAAAATCCACAGACATTTAGCATGGAACCAGCCAGGCTCTTGGGCTAGCATATTTATAGCTGCGTTTCAAGGAGCCCTGTTGGTCTCTGGCTTCGGTGCTTCTTGAGAAGTAGTGATGGCACATTTCAGGTGTCCCCATAGAGCTGGGTGTAGTTTATAGTGTGGCAGGGGGGAAGAGCTTAGAATTTGGGCTCAACTGACCTGATACCAATAACAGGAGGCCACCACTTAGTAACTCTGCAAATGGCCCACGTTTTGATCTCCTTGTCTCTAACTAAAAGGGGGTAATAACACTATCTTACCTGAAATGATTGCAGGGGAGGCTCAGCTGAGAAATGTGAAAAGGCTTTGGCACCTGTAAAATGCTCTCCAAGCGTTGTCTTTAATAATCCCTGCTCTTAGACGTTGAACTTTCAGGTCTCTTTGAAGTGTGATGAATTCTGCGATGCTGAACTTTTCCTGGGACAAAGCGCTCTATTCTTCCTTCCCACGAGACACCCACAATCACAAGAGGCGCATAAAATCCAGGTGCAACGCAGTGAGTTGACACTGTCTTTTCTCAATTTAGTTCAATTTTACATTTTTTCTGTCTTTTTTTCTTTATTTTTGTTTTAAGTTGACTCAAACAGACCCTTAAGGCAACAATGGGTCTGGGAAGAGCAAGACAGCATCCTTGCCAAGGCTGAAGTATCAGACATGAGGTCAGCAGCACAGCAGCTGTCTAGGAAGGCCGGTGGAAGGGGGGCTCCCTCGGTTTGGTGCCTTCTTGATGAGGTGTTTGTGCAGGAATGACTTATATATGCAAGGCAAAAGGATCGAGTGTTGAGTTTGGCTAATGCTCACTACGGAGCTGCTGTTACATCAAGGTTAGCTTATGGCTCAAAAAAAGAAAAGTCTTGAATATCAATAGTTTCTTCTTCCTGTGAATTGGAGGCGTATTTGACCAGTCTTGCCAGGAGTGGGGGTTATGGGTGAGGCTTTGATATATAGATGGAAGCAACAGAATATAGTAGAAAGAGTACTGGCCTTGGAATCTTGAAACCTACACAGAATTGGCTTACCACTTACTACCTGTGTGACTTTGGGGAAATCACTTAACTGCTCTGGTCCACAGGAGTCATATATGCACATGAAATACAATAATGTTTGGGGATAGTTACTTGTATTGCATTGTATGGTAATTGCTTCTGTAGAAATTAAATCTTTAAAAATTAATGTATAATATACATTCAGAAAACGGCTCCAGTCATAATGTACACTTACAAGAGTGTCCAATCTGAAGCTTGCAGGCTGCACGCGGCCCAGGGTGGCTACGAATGTGGCCTAACACAAAACCATACATTTACTTAAAACCTTTTTTTTTTTGCTCATCAGTTTTTGTTAGTGTTGGTGTATTTAATGTGTGGCCCAAGACAACTCTTCTTCTTCCAGTGTGGCCCAGAGACGCCACAAGGTGAACGATCCCATAGGGAGCCCACTCCCGTAACCACCACTCAGATGAAGACCTAGGATGTTACCAGAACCCCATGAACTCCTCCCTGCCCTCTCCCTGCCTCCTTTCCCCGAACAACCACAATCCTACTCCTAATACCACAGATTAGTTTTGCCTGTTTTTGAATTATTTATATGAATCAAATCATACAATATGTACTTTTTCGTGCTCGACTTGATTGGCTCGTGAGAGTCACCTACGCGGTTGCAGGCGGCAGTAGTTGATTTGTGTGCACTGCTGTGTGATATGCCACGGGATGATTAAACCCCAACGTCTCCATTCTCTGTTGGAGATTTGGGTCGTTTCTAGTTTTTGTCACTTCCACATAATGTCGGTTTGCCTGCATTTCTTTTTGGCTTATACCTAAGAGTAGAATTGCAGATGTATAGGGCTCAGATTGAATAGAAATTGTCAAATAGATTTACAGAATGGGCGTACCAATTTCTACTCCCACCCAGCAGTGTGTGAGTGTTTCTGTTTCTCCCCATTTCCCCCAAGTTGGCATTGGCAGTGTGTTCATTTTGCCATTTTGATGAGGTAAAGTGGTGTCTTGTTTTGTTTGCATTTGCATTTTTCCAATGGCTATTGAGGTTAAGCACATTTTTATATACAAAGGGGAATCCCCAAACCCCGGAATTATCTTCTGGAGGGTGGGCCCCTTGTAGTACAGACTTCCCCTGCTAGGTGAGTGTTCTAGGAACCCATCTATATCATTGTGCCAGCTGGCGTTGTTGTGAGAGGCTGCGTTTGGCTCCAGGGAATTTTTTTTTTTGAAGACTCAGTGCATTTGCCCATGTCATGATGGGTGATTTATGAGCACACCTGCCCATACCACGCTGAGTATTCAGCAATTTTTGACCAAAAATGGAATGATCCCCGTGTCCCAGCCCCCTATTCACCTGATCTTGCCCCAAGTGATTTTTTTTTGTTTCCCTGGATGAAAAAAATCCTCAAGGGAAACTTTTTGCTACTGTGGAAGGTAAAACAAAAACTGGCAGAAGCACTAAAAGGCATCAAAATCGAAGAGTTCAAAAGCTGTTTTGAGCAGTGGGTACATGTATTGCATCAAACGGAGAGTACTTTGAAGGTGACTGTATGAATATGTAAGAATAAATACACTATTTTTATTAATAAATTCCAGGTTTTTCTGGGGTCCCCCCTTGTATTTATAAGCCATTTAAATATCCTCTTTTGTGAAGTGCTTACTTCTTTTGGTCATTTTTCTATTGTATCTTTTTTTTTAATTTGTAAGAAGTCTCACTATTTTTTAATTGCAAAACATTCTTGGATGTCTGTATTGCACCTATCTTCTCCTGCTCTGTGGCTTTCCTTTCCACTTTCTGCATGACACATTATTGTGAGTAGAATGGAAGCTCCCGGTAGCAGCACGCCGTCAGGACGCCAGCACTCCGACCCCACGATGCTCATGGAGCATCCCTAGCTTGCCGGCATATCCCAGGGCCTGGCTGATTTGAAGCACCTGCTGGAGGCTCGAGGCTCTAGTCTGGAATCGGAGGCTTCATAAAGAGAACACACGGCTTATGGTTTCTAGGAACCATGTTATTTGTTCATCTGATTGTGGGAAGAGATGGCATTTGTTGACAGTTTCTTGAGGACTGTATTTCTAGAACCTTCATGGAAATAAAATCTCTGACTCAGTTTATAACACTTCACCTAGGAATTAGACATACAGAGCTCCTTGCTGGCCCAAACTCCATATCAGGGACTCTTCTGTTCTCCCGTGGCCTGGCTGAGCGGGCAAGGCCCAGGTGGCCCTGCTTCTCTTGGCACAGTCGATTGGACCAGGTGTTGACATGGTAGCCAGGAGTGGCTTGAGTATGGGCTGGCCAGAGAACCACCAAGGGTTTCTGTGGACTGGGACAAAATGTTCTCCTAAGCTAACGAGTCCCTCTTTGGGGAATCCGAACCAGGAACCAGAAGGATATTTCCTGCTGGTGTTGGGCACGTGTGTTGAAAAGCCGGATAAAGTTGGGGACTATGTCCTTGCTGAATGTATAAGGGACAGACTCAGAGAAGTCAGGCAGGAAGGAGGGGGGGGCTGGGGGCCCACAAAAGAGCAGAGAAATCATTGTGTGTAAGGACAGTGAGAGAGCAAATCCCTGTTTTCTGCCTGATCCGACCTTTCCTCGTTTCCTTGGGGACCTCTGTGTATCCTTGTGATAATACGTTTTATTCGAGCTCATTTGAATGGGCTTCTGATCTTTGCAATCAAAAGAATTTGGACTGAGATAGTCTAGATCAAAGGTGAGGAAAAAAAAGAAAAGATTTATGACTTGTATTTCGCTCAATAAACTTTATAGAATTCTAGTAAAAAATGATTCCTCTGCAATGTAGATCACCTACCTTATTGATTAAAATCGTGTCTGTGAGAATAACAGCGCGCTGCTCCTTAGCCATTAAAACATTAATTCTGGACGTTTGTGCAGAGAGGCAGCATGGAGGCGGCTTTCCGGTCTTCACCCTGTGATTACAGCACGGCCTTCACGTGAGGCTGGGAAGGGGACAGAGGCGCCTGTGGCCTGTGGGCTGCAGGTCTGCACCTCTGGTCTAGACCGGTGTACTTCACGGTGCTTCAAGGTCGTTGGGTTAAACAGTGGTTACAACCTCAAGGGCCAAGAGTAGGAGAATGGTTAAATAAATTCGTGGTCTTCAAATGAGGAAGTACTTACGGAGTCATTAAAGGTCATGTCATTAGAGAGGTTTTTAATGATACGGAGAATTAATTATATGATAACTTATAACACTAAGTAGAAAACAGATGTAAGATGTTTCACACAGGTTGGCCTCAATTATGTTGAAGTAAACAGGTGAAGCTGTTAACAATAGTTACATATATATACATATATACATGTTTCATGTATCTGTGCTCTTCTGTATTTTCTAGGATTATTTTTATAATCAGAAAAAACATTTAAAATTAAAATACAAATGAATAGGCCTGGCTGGTGTGGCTCAGTGGGTTGAGCGCCAGCCTGCTAACCATGAAGTCTCTGGTTCGATTCCCACTCAGGGCACATGCCTGGGTTGTGGGCCGGGTTCCTGCGTGAGAGGCAGCTGATGGATGTATCTTCCATGATCAATGTTTCTCTCCCTCTCTTTCCCCCTCCCTTCCCCTCTCTCTAAAAATAAATAAATACAATCTTTAAAAAATACAAATGAATAATCTGTTTACTCAGATTCTCAAAGTGTGACAGGCATCTGTTCTGGAATTTTCCTCCAACATCCATCTTGGTCCTCAAAGGATTTCTCCAGGTTGTGAAAGAGGGTGGGGCCCCAGCCCCGTGACTACACAGCCAAGCTGGGCTCTGGTTTATAGAAAGTGTGGGAGAGGCAAGTGGCCACAAACTCTGAAAGTGCTTTGAGATCTTGGAGAGGAAGCTTGTCTCCAGCAACCCTGGCCAGGCAGGGCACTTCTGAGGTTTTTGTCCTGGAAGGGCCTGGCTTACATTTAGCGGGGACATGGGGCAGGGTAAGGACAACAGGGACAGAGGCAGTAAGAGCTGGTGGGGACTTCAGAAACCACCTAGGTGGACACCACCACTATGTAGATAATGACCATTACTACCTGGACTCCAATGAATCCTGCGTACCAGGTTTGCACACAGGTGAGAGACGCCAGGGGCCGCCCAGCTTGCATTTCATTGAACTTGTGCAGTGGTCCAGTGAAGCAGGTTTTATGACCTCCATTTTGCTAATGAGAAAACTAACCAACCCCCAAACAGGGCAAGGAAACTGGCTTAGGGGGGAAAGTGATATTCACAGGCAAGTGGTGGCAGGTCCGGGACTCGAAACCATCCTTCCTTTTTCTTCCTTTTGGCCCCTGATGATAATACTCAGATAATAACCATGCATTGGGCCTTTACTGTGTGCCAGAGCTTGTGCTGCATGCTTTTCCTCTTTCTCTCCTCCGATGCTCTCCTGTAATGCTGGGCAGCATGTAGCACCTCTCACCTGTGTGCACACCTGGCACTTTGGGCCAGGAAACTGGATCTCTCCTTTCTTCCCCCTCTGTCCCACCCACCCGTGGGAGCAGTGTCCACAACATCTGCCATCGTTTGCAAAATACAAGTTCCCGGGCTCTGCGTCAGCCCTGTTTTCTTTCCTGCACACATGCAAAGACCTTTGAGTCGGCAGCTCGGTTTTATAAGGTTGCTACTTCCTGCCCTTGCTTTATTACATCTGTTCTTTGGGGCATGGTGTTATAAATTGGGTATGTGATGATGTGTAATCACTAACTGAAAAGCCAATACATTTTCACCGTACCGGCAGCAAGACAAATAAAAGACAAAATGAAAGGCTTGTGCTCTTTTGACAAAGGGAAAAGTGTGCAACACACATATTGAAGGAAAAAAATTAGACTGCAAATGGAAAACGTTGTCATCTTAGGGGAGTTGTTTTCTTGGGGCCGTCTGCTTGGGTTTCCCTCTTGGGAGTGGGGTGCCTGGTGGCTGGGAGGTAGGGAGAGTGGAGGGTGATCTTTTCGTCCTCTTGGGAACCACATTATTATTAGGTTTTGTAAACCTCAGGCTATCGCCCCAGGTACAATAAGATATGATCGGGCAGCCTCTGAATGAGAGCGATGTGTCTGTGGTCAGAAGATACAGGACAGAGAGCGACAGTGGGGGGTAGGGGGGTGGGCAGGGCAGAGAGGAGACAGAGAGAGAGGGAAGCAGACATGTTTGTGTTTGTGTGGGTGTATATTGCAGAGTGGTTTTCCCTCAGTGGGAGCTCTGCAAACCATCCTGGTTGATACTGAAGCATGCAGCACATTGCGATCCATATAATAAGGGGCTCGATAGGTGATGATGCTCTGTCTGCCCCGATTTGCTGCTTTCACACAGCAGGGATTGAACAGGGTGAGGGTGTGTCTGTCGAGTTTGGTTTGAGAGCTTTTAGGCAAGAAGTCCTTCTGCTCATTCATATTCAACTCTGAGACCTTGCAGAAATAGAGTCTGCAGGGCCATGGAGTTTTGTTTTCACTTTGCCTTTTTCTTCTCCAAAGCCCTGAGGAAAATGCAATAGACATAGGGCTTGGGGGATAGTTTTTTTGAAACTGATTAAAGCAAAAGATAATAAGAATAATATATATTGTTAGTCTATAAAAGGCAAACCAGAAAAAATAAAAGAGAAAAAGTCTTTAGGCTTGATAACTAATTATGTTCATGAAGAGAAGATGAATGTGTATAGAGATAAGGGTCTCTCTCTTGTAAAGGGGATTCGATTATGTGAGCAGCCTAGAAATTTGGATTTCAGTTCATCCAACACACTGATATCATAATAATAGTAACAATAATAAAAAAGTAATAATACATTTATAAATCACATTTATTGATCGCCTGTAGACAGGGCTGACCAAAAGTGAGAACCCAGTGCGAATGACCAGGACCCAGTGGGCTGGAGGGGCCTGTGGTTATGTTACATATCAATGCAAATCTGCTTTCTCTGGGAGCCCCCAATTTTTTTCTGGAGACAAACCAGCTCCCAGCAGTTCCATTTTCAAAATTCTTTCATAATTTTTCTCATTTGGATTTCTTCAGAATTCTATGAGGGAGACAGGAAAGGCATTCCTGTCATTCCAGAATTCCGTACGGGGAAGGCCGACTCATCGCCAGTGGTGAAGCCAGGACCCGACCAAGGCCTTCCAAGACCAGCTTCAGTCTTCTCTGTGCCATCGTGAAAGGGGCTGCGAAGGGGCTGAGACCACCTAAACCACAGAACCAGCATATCCTAGGGCATCCGCCAGTGCCAAAGAGTACTCGCTGCCCATTTCAGCTCTGGAACATTGGTGCTTTGACTGCATCGGCACCTAAGGAGCCCCAGAAATGACAACACAGGACTCCTCATGGGCTGGTGAGCAAGCCTGGCTCCTATGAGGCTGACCTGTCCATATAGTAAAACAAAATAAACATTCCCCGTCTGCGGTCCTTGAATTCCCACACAGGGTAAAACCATATCCCTTCTCTTTGGGATGTGACTTCACAAGTGGAGATCATTTTCTGAGTTGCAGAGGCTGGTTTCTTAAGTTATTTAATACAGACCTTCACTTGATTTCATTAAAACCACACATTGTATGCATCAATGTGCTCTTTTTATTTTTATTGACTCTCTCTACTGCTCACTCCCCGGTCCGAACGTAAGGTCTGTGAAGGCCAGAGTTTCGGTCTGTTTTTTTACTTAAGATCTCAAGTGCTCAAGGCGGTGCCTGACGTTTGTAGTGCTCAGTAATTGTCCTTATGCCTGAATGACTAAATGCTAAAATAAAGAGAAAACAGCAGAGGCCAGCAATCTTAAAGAATATGTTTGTGTCCGATGAAGGTGAGAATATGTCACCGTTTGATGTCCAGCTGGTAATTCAAATAGAGAAAGGGAATGACAGACTGAGCCGCCACATGGTCCAGGGGACTCTAGGCACACAGAACCCAGAGGCACCCACTCCCACCTGAGAGGATACATTGCTCAGATCCCGCCTTTGTAAAACATATCAGTTCTTTAGCAGGGATAGGAAATAAGCAAGACAATTTTTGTTAATTTTTTCTGAAGTTGAGTGTTGGAGTGAATTATTGATGGACTGGTCCATAAAAAGAATAAATCAATAGTTGAGAGTGAAAGTTGTTGGTAAAAGGCCAGAGGCCAAATGATGACATAATAAAGATGATGGATGAAATCAGGAGTCATCCCCTACAGCCCTGGGGCCAAATTCTGCCTGGCACCTGTTTTCATAAATAAAGTTTTATTGGAACACAGCCAGGCCCATCCATTACCATTGTCTCTGGCTGATTTCATGGTACAAGAGCAGAGTTGAGTAGTGTGTGACAGAGCCCGTGAGGGCCACTGAGCTGAAAACATTTACAACTTGGCCTTGTACAGAACATGTTTGTTGACCTCTGGATTAAATGATGGTCTATCGTGTTAAAGCCCAAGGAATCCAGCTGACAATGAAGTGAAAACTAAAACAATGGTATGTTTCTTGCCGATAAGCCCAACATTGGAGACTTAGCTTCTGCAAAGCATTATTGTTCATCACGGAAAATTAATGTTGGTCATTTGAATTGTATTGGTTTGGTAGTTTTAATTGCATTTCTTCTACAAATTTGTTCTTATTTTATATTTGCATAAGAGCTAAGAGCATAAAGATTTATACCCAGGTTAGTGTTTGTTATGTATTAAAACAACTTAAATCAGCCCCATGGGGATTGGTGAGATGTTTCTTCTTTTAAATATGTTCTCATCCATTACCACTTAAGTGTGAAAATTAGTACTTTAAAGGCATCTGGTAGGAGCGTGTGTCCAGTTTTTTGCTAAGTTATACTATGGTCACTGTTAATCGTCCTCCTCACATTTGGGCATGAGAACAACAGTATTAAAATTTCTCTTCTTTCTAGCTTGATTCACTAAGTGTTTGCCTTATTACTCGGAGAATTCAAGAGAGACAAAACTTATTGGGCGGTAATTACTTGAGTCCTGCTTCTTTGTCCTCTTACAGTGTTGGGATGAGAGTGTTGTACCATTACACCTCATCCTCTCGAACACGGGAGGCAAGTTATTGTGGTGGTGGCTTTACAAGTCTGTCCTCTCTCTCGAGTCGGGCTCCTTGAGCCCAGCGGGCCTGTGCTTGGGGGGCTGGGGGTCTGAAGCCATTTCCTGTTACGTGATCTTTGGGGTAGGGCTGACTGTAAATCCTCGGACAAGCATTCAGGGTCTGATATAAGTGTGCGTGTTGCTAATAGAATCTCTGTATGTCATAGGATCATAATATTTTAGAGCCAGAGGAAAGACCGAAGTTCAAAGAAGTCAAGGCTTTTGCCTAAGATCACAGAGTAAGAGGCAGAATCGGGACTGTGTTAGCTGCATTAAGGAAACAAAAGACAACAAAATGAAATAAAGCAAACTGGAAAAACCCCTGGATGAAACAAAACAGCTCAAGTTTTCTTAGCTCTGAGGTTAGGAGTGTAAAAACACCAGCGCGGTAGAGCTAAAGATTTTGTTTATGGCATTAACTCTGAAACGTCATCTATTTTTATTTTTAGCAACACTCTTTGATTTTGTCCTGAGTTGATTTTTATAGCTGATTTTATAGGACATGTTCTATCTACTCTTTGTTCTCTAAGCCTTACAGCAGCCTTTGATGGTGAACAATATAATTTTGACCTCCAGTTGGTAGAATGCAAATATTCTTGTAAGGATACAAAGCCTTATGCCTTCTGGGCCCCCAATCTGAAAACAAGCTCAGCTTCCGTTCGACCAGACTAAGCTTGGCGTGGTCCCTGAACCGGCACTGGAGTGAGCTTTTGAAACACAAATCTGATCATGTTTCTCCTGCTTGAGCCTTGCAGTAGCTTCATGATGGAAAACAGCTCCTGGACATGCAGAGGCTCTCGCCTTTGGCTTCTTCTGACAGCGGCTTCCCTGCCCCGCTCCCCCCTCCCCGCCCCCTTCCTCTCCAGCCCCACTGGCTCCCTTTAGGCCCTGGTTCCCACTCTGCAACTGTCCTTGGCCTGCTGACATCATCTCATCCTTGGACTATCAGTTCAGCTGTCACTTCTGCAGGGGAAGCTCGTCTGCCCTTCCTGACCCAGGCAGCTCCCCCTTAATGTGGGGACAGCACCACGCATGTCCCTTGGAACACTGATTGCTATTGCAATTTTTCATTCATTTGTGTCAAGCCCTGAGCTTGATGGCAAGCTCTGTGAGGCAGAAATAGTGTCTTATTCTCTATTGTATTCTCAACCCAGTGCCTGGTGCCTAACAGACACTCAATAAACACTTGCTGACCCCTGAATGAATGAACGAGTGAGTGGATGAAGTTCTGGCCCAGCGTGGGGGCAAGAATCTTGGCACAGTTGCCAGCAGAATGTGTTGTGAAGAGAATCCAAATTGGAGTCACTAAGACCTTGCTTCAAATTTCTGGATAAGGTGGCCTCTTGGAGCCTCAATGGATTCATTTGAAAAGAGGCCTAAATAAAGACCCCCAGCACACAGGTAATTGTGAAGGTAAAGCAGACAACCGTGGGAACACCAGGTGTCAGACAGAGACACGGATGCAGCCAGCGAGGCCCTTTTCCAGGTCAGATAGTAGCTCGGTCAACTTCAGACCCCCAGTGCCCCACCCAGGAGAGCCAGCTAAGCTGGACACGCAGGGCAGGGCCAAGTGTCTGTCTGGCTCCTGGAGGCAGGTTTTTGGTGCCATGGCCCAGGGAGCAGCCGGGGGACCCAGACCCTGAGAGGAAGTGTGCTGGACCTGGGAGGCAGGGGTTAAGCAGCAGCTACTTAAGATGGGCCCATCCAGGGGTGTACCCGTTCATCATGATAAATGTCATAGTAAAATCAATTCTCTGTGTACTTTTGGGAATTACAACTATCATTTTGGTGTGATTTATTTGGTGTATAACATGAACATGGCCATTTGTTTCATCATTCTGAAAGTTCATCTAAAATTGCTTTGAGTTGCTGGTTTTCAGGAGTGACATGTCCAATTGTTATCGTCTCCCCTATGAAATATGGATCGAGGGATACACAGCTGCCGGCCTTGTTTTCTCCCTGGTTACCTGCGTTAGGTGGCAGGGGAAGTTTTATTGCTTTGATTTCCCTTCTCCTCTCACCACCCTCCCCAATCCGAATCCATCTTTAGACCAATATAGGGCCGAACCCTAGGGCGTCCCTCCCTGCCAGCCCTTGGGACCTTCTCTCTCCTGCAAAGGAGAAAAATTATCTTTGAAGTGTACTGGGTTCTCCACCCACTCCTGCAGTCTTCGAGGGGGCGGGGGGCTGCTCACGTCCCTCCCACCCAGCCACAGTCCTGATCCTGGCCTCGAAGCCCATTGGCACCTGGCTGTGGCAGTTGAAGACTGCCCTTGGGGTCTTGGGTCAAATGGAGTCTTTTGAGAATTGTCCTACCTCTTAACCGGCTGTATAACTTTGGGCAATATCCTCAATTTATCTGAGTTTTCTCATCTACAACACAGAAATGAGAATAGGTGAGGGTTACATGAGCTCACAGCCTTAGCATGTGTCTAGCACTTGGCTAGGATGCGGTAAATACTACTTGTTGCCATCATCACCCCCTTGGTTGCTACTTTGAGATGAGCTGTGTGACTGGGGCCTCACTTTGCACCAGTTGGACAATGGCCTCGTGAGGTGAGTTGGAGGCCTGAGAAAAGACAGGAAATGTAGTATGTGGGGGCAAGTAATAAAATGGCCCTGTGGGAGACAAAGTGTGCTCTTTAAGGCCTGAGTGTTACTGCATCTCCTGTCTCTGCTTTGCTGATGGGCGCACTTGTCTAGGGTCTTTGGGGCAGACTCCATGAGCACCCAGGGACACAGGGTGCAAGCGAGGTCGAAAGACTGCCAATCCTCCCATCTGGCAGTGACGTCTTTGGGGGAGGCCTGTGGTTTATTCCTGACATCTTTTTATAATAATAACACCACCCACATGTATCACACACACAGACCCCAAAAAAATCAGTGTTGGATTCCCCCCCACCCTTGGACACACGTTCCATTTTCCTGAAATGGAGCAGCTATCTTTGCATACATTCCTCCCAAATTTTAGGTCAACGCCTGGCCCATCCAGGGCCATGATGCATGTTGTCACCAGGAATAGCCTGTCGCAGCTCCCTTCCTGCAGAGTCTTGCATTCGCTGTTCTTTCCCTGGGAAACGGTGCTGTCCTCATTGCTTCACATTACACCTTCTAATTCTGCAGAGTTCAAATGCCACCTCCTCCAAGAAGCCCTCCCTCGTTCTCCCATGAGTTATGGACTCTCCCTTCCTTTTGCTCCCATAACTCTTTATCAGCACCTCTGTTTTGGCATCTATCACTTTCCCCTTTGTAGCAAGGATCCTTATCTACCCAATTATATTTTAGTTCCTGTTAGGTGGGGCTCTGTCTTTTTCCTCTGATCTCTAGTTCAGTGTGTGACACAAAATAGATGCTTCATGCATCTTTCTCGACTGTTAAATGACTAGGAGGAAAGATACCATGCCTCGTTGTTTCTGAAAAACCTGTGTGGGACCTGCATTTACAAACTTACCTGCCACCCGGCACTCCCTCCCACTTAGATACCTTTGGTTTGTTATTGGGTGATGATTTCTGCTTGGGGAAGTCTTTGGCTCAAATCTCTCTTGTTATCAAGAGAGGCGCTATCTCAAAGTTCCATAATGGGGACTTGTGCACTCTCTGTGGGTGACAAGGGAAGGATGCTGCAGTGAAGGTTAAAAGGCGCAGAAATTGAACAGGGAGAGGCCGAGGGGACAGAAGGTGTGCCCGAGGGAAGGGGCAGGGACAAGCTGGCCCTGGGGTCCCAACAAAGAGGACAGTAGATTTGCCCTCCTACACTGAATCCGGGCTTTGCTCATGGCAATTGGAGGCAGGAGAACGTTTCCAGGAGCTACGGCACTAGCATCAACAGCTGACCACCCCTCCCCAAGCTCAAAGAGGCCACCTTCCCAACAGCAATGTAGCAGGGCCTTCTTAAGATAAGTGTGTCTTCCCCTCTCCCCTCTGCCTCTTGCTCCAGAGTGAGGGAGAGAAAGTCCTCCCAGTTACTCCAATTACATGGATGACTGGGTAGAGCTTTAGCACAAGTAATAGAGCCACCTGCTTGGACCAGAGGGAGGCAAGTCCCCCCTCCTTCCTACCCTTCCCTCAAGTTGCTTAAATGGGCACCATTGACCTTTGAAAGGCATGTCACTAATGCAGGTGTTAACCTTAACGCCACTGACTTGGGCCTGTCATTAGCACTCATGCCTGTGACAGGTGTCCGTTCTGGCCCTGGCAGGAAGGTCAGCGCCTTGGAGCTGCTTGGTTCCCCAATCTAAAGTTGACACTTGGAGGTTGGCAGATGGGCAGGCTCAAGCTGGCTGCAGAGTCACCTCAGCAGACGGCTGGGTGGGGTGGGGACAGGGAAGGCTTTGGGAGTGCTCGGAGCCGGGAAAGAGGTTTAATGTCCTACTCTTTTCCCAGTTCCCAGAAGACTCTTTCCTCTCTCTTCTCCTCCACCTCGGCCCTCCTCTGGGTGGTCACAGTGGTGACCTGGTTGGGGGACAGCACTCGGACAAGCCCGGACACTCTTGCTGTCTTGCCTCCGCCCAGAAACTCCAGAAGGCCAGTGGACTCCTGTCTGGCAGTTCTGCTCTTTGGAGGTGGGCCTTGGCCAGGCAGGGAGGTCCCCAGGGGCAGTGAGGCTTTGATTTCAGCCCCGATAGGGGCCAGGTCTCAGAGGTGCCACTCTGGGTTTGTGCCTTGCCAGCCTGGGGACCTTGACTGGCCAACAGGGGTAAAGCCCAGAGAGGACTGTGGATCTTAGAGTCAACCGACGGCAGAGGACAAACCAGGAGAGGTCTGGGAAGGCCATGCAGCTCAATCCATTGACGCTAGTACTAGAGAGAAAGGAAATTCTGGGGTTCACTTAATTCATTATTTCTCAAATTTTTACTGCCCATTCTGTCATAAGCAGTTACTCTAAGTCATTTCTGTCATAGCAGCTGTGGCTTGAATTCTCTGTACCTTATTTGTCTTTTCCTCTTGGGGTTAATAGGAACAATAGTAATCAAACTGACAACAACGTCCACCTCCAGCAGCATTTGTTACACGTTCATTGCACGCCAGGGATTCTGCATACATTCTGCCTACTTAATTATTATAATAGTACTATGACGTTGGTGTTATCACCACACTTTATTGATGAGGAAACTGGAATGCCAGAGAGGATGTGCGCCCGACTTGCTCACGGTGGAGCCCGGGTTCCAACCCAGGTCTGAGTTACTCCTGGTGCACTTGGCCACACCCCTTTGCCACTGCTGTTGAGTTTGTCAATTGCTCCTTGCTTTTCCGGTCAGGAGACGCTGCTGAGCTCCACCAGACGAGAGAACGGGGCCCAGAAAGGTGAAGCATTTCACCTGGAGGCCCACGGCTAGCCTGTGACTGAGCTGGGACTCATCTGTGCCCAGCTGACGGATGGCTGGGCTGTGCCCAGCATTGTGCTAGACCCCTTAGGTGGTTCCAGAAAGAATACCATCAGCCCTCCGTATTCACAGATTTTGTGACCGTGGAATGAGCCAACCATGGATGGCAAACAGTATCTTTGATCCACCATTGGGGATCTGTGGATTTGGAGGGGCTCACAGCATGCATTGGTTTATGCCAATTTTATATAAGGAATTTGAGCAACCTCAGATTTGGGTATACCGGGACCAATCTCCTTTGAATAGAGAAGAATGACAGTATGTCCAATACTCTGTGAGCTGCCATTTGATGGAAAAATCAAACTCTGTTCATAGGCAACTTTGATCTTTGACTCTGTGTCAGGCACGTGTTTTACACTTAACTCTCATAACCTCGAGGCGTGTACAGTGATCGTCTCCCTTTTATAGCAAAGAGCGCAAGGCTCAGAGATGTGAAGCAACTTTTCCAGGGCCACGCAGCTAGAGAAGGGGAGGAGGGACTCACACCCACGTCTGGCTGACCGCAGAGCCCTTGCACTCGTACTTCCAACACAGACCCGTGCCTACCGAGCTGGGATGACCTGACAATGATAGGACGTCAGAGAAAGGGGAAGGATGTGTGGACGGTGGTGGGGGGACTGGGGAGGGCAGCTCCTCAGCAGGGATACGACTTGAGCTGGGCTTTCGTTTCAAGTGGAGAGGGTCTGGGGCTGGTGGCCTGGGTGGGAAGAACATCCCAAATAAAGTATGGGGATTAAAAAGGTAAAATGGGTGGTGCGTGCCTGCTCGATGCTAGAGGGACCCTTTATCTGACTATCAGCTGCTTGATCCTTAGCTCCACTCCCCTCAGGGCTTGGAGTAGCTAAGAAACTTTGCCAGTGGGGAGATAGGAGTGTGTGTGTTGTGGGAGCGTGTGGCAGAGTGGAAAAGCATCCAGTTTGGAACTGGGTTTAAGTCTAACACTGTCTTTGGGAGACTTTTAGCCACATTAAGCTCAGTTTTATCGTCTGTAGGAATTGGATAATAATAATAATAATAATTAGCATATCCACTTGATGATGTTATTTTTGATATTCAAATGAAATGAGGTTCAAGTAAAAAGCACTAAGTTCAAATTTCTCCTATGTTACAATTATTACTTAAATGTGAATGTTTGCGAGTAAGCAGGCTATGCGGCTCTATGTGCATTTGAGTGTTTATGATTAGGTTTTTGTCTTTAACCATAAATGTGACTATTGACACCTACACATACGGTGTGTGCGTGTGTGTCCCTTGGTCTCAGGGGCACCATTACCCATTGGCAGGCCCCAGGAGAGACAACCTTTCACTGTGTGACTCTGCATGCCAGGCACAGCAGCTCCCGCTCACTGTCCCGCGGCTCCCCAGGAACCCTGTGCCTCCGTCCACTGCCGTGCTAACCATTTTATCCTGCAGCACAGCCTGGAGCTGAACCTTCGTGTTCTGACTC
>PVJI01000329.1:162430-289200 GCA_004026765.1 Micronycteris hirsuta | reverse complement strand
CCCTCCCCTCTGGCTATTGTTAGATTGTTCTTCATTTCAGTGTCTCTGGTTATATTTTGCTTGCTTTTTTCTTTTGTTGATTATGTTCCAGTTAAAGGTGAGATCATATGGTATTTGTCCCTCACTGCCTGACTTATTTCACTTAGCATAATGCTCTCTAGTTCCATCCATGCTGTTGCAAAAGGTATAAGCTCCTTCTTTCTCTCTGCTGCGTAGAATTCCATTGTGTAAGTGTACCATAGTTTCTTGATCCACTCATTTGCTGATGGGCACTTGGGTTGCTTCCAGCACTTGGCTATTGTAAATTGTGCTGCTATGAACATTGGGGTGCATAGGTTCTTTTGGATTGGTGTCTCAGGGCTCTTAGGGTATAATCCCAGCCGTGGGATTGCTGGGTCAAAAGGCAGTTCCATTTTTAGTTTTCTGAGGAAGTTCCATACTGTTTTCCACAGTGGCTGCACCAGTCTGCATTCCCACCAACATTGCAGTAGGGTTCCCTTTTCTCCGAATCTTCTCCAACACTTGTCTGTTGCTTTGTTTATGATGGCTATTCTGACTGGTGTGAGGTGGTATCTCATTGTGGTTTTAATTTGCATCTCTCTGATTATTTATTTATTCTTAAATAAAGGGGTGGGGATGGAGAGAAACACTGGGGTGAGAAAGAAATATCGACCAGTTACTTCTTGTAAGCACCCCAGCAGGGGACTAGCCCACAACCCAGGCATGTGGCCCAGCCCAGTATCAAACCTACAGCATTTTGCTCTGCAGGACACCCAGCCAACTGAGCCTCACCAGTCAGGGCTAGCATGGAATATGTTAGTCAGTGTTTTGGATTCTTGAGGAGTAAGAGAAGAGCTTCCCAGCATTTAAGCAAACCTGGAGGCCCCAAGATGCAATTAGAATCCTGGGAATGGAGATCAGATATAGAGCATTTTAGAAGAGAGCCAAAAGTGCATTATTTTCTTAGCACTATGGCTCAGTTTTACATTTCTCTGCATGATTATTTAATTAATATCTGTCTCCATAAGGAATAGACCTACCCCTAACATTCATGGAACCTCAGGCAAGAGTATAGGGGATCACATGGCATAGACCAAGATATTTAAAAGTAACGAATCTAGCAAATGAACTGTTAAACAAAAGGTATTTTATAATTTTATCCTTAGAAATATACCTGCAGAACATTCTGGAAGACAGGTTTCAATTTAGAACTGTAGCCCTGGCTAGTGTGGCTCAGTGGATTGAATGCTGGTCTATGAACCAAAGGGTCACTGTTTTGATTCCCAGGGGACATACCTGGGTTGTGGGCCAGGTCCCCAGTGGGGTATGCTCAAAAGGCAACCACATATAGATGTTTCTCTCCCTCTCTTCTCCCTCCCTTTCTCTCTGTCTAAAAATAAATAAATAAAATTAAAAAAATAGAACTGTTAGATTCTGCTTAATTCTGTGCCAGCCAAGTAGGGATATCTGGCCCTTGGTCTGCTGGCCACTCTGATTACCTTTCCACTGCTGGCTCCATCCTGCACCATGATGAGCCTTGTCCACAGGCATGTGGGCACTCCAGCTGGCTTGTCCAAGCTCTCTATCCATGCTGCTCCTCCTCCCTTTCCCACTTGACTTGAAGAAAAGAAACCTGAGGGTTCTGGGAACAAACTTATGGCACAATAGGCTGAAATTCCAGAGTGGTGTGTCTCCTTGACCCTGCAGACTCCTCACCCTCTGGGTGGGGTGCAGCTGAAAAAGGACCAGACTGGGGTCCTCTACAGCAAGGGACCCTTTTGCCTGGGCCTCAGGGAGGCATTGCAGAGGGACTGTAAGATCGCTGGAAGCAGCGGCTTGTGTATTTACTCATCATTGGGTCATCAGCTCCCAATCCATTGGCTTGCATCTGCTTCATACTCTAAAGTATTTGTTGAATGAATGAGCCTCTAGAGCATGGGTCCCCAACCTGTGGGTCACAAATCAGTACTATTTTGGGCCTCTTGAGAACTGGACCACACAACAGGAGGTGAGCTTAAATGCACTGTGCTCGAATCACCCTGAAACCATCCTCCGCACCACCCATCCTTGGAAGCTGGTCCCTGCTGCTAAAAAGGTTGGGGACTGCTGCCTAGAGCTCATCCAGTGGGCAGCGCCACAGACGGGGGGACTGGGAAGAAGAGACTACAAGGGAGAAAAGTACTTGTGGGTATCAAAGGCTGGATGCGTGCTGTGCAGAAGAGGGGCAGATCTGCTCTGTGGGATCTCCAAGTGCAGTGCCTTTGCTAGCAATGGAATCTCTAGAAAACATGACTTGGGTTTTAATATTAGAAAGCATTTCTACCAAAGCTGTTCCAAGATAGTACAGGCTGCCTTAGAAGGGGGTTCAAATGAGTAACTGGGACTAGTGACCCTCAAGATCCCTTTTGAGCTTGAGAGTTGGGGTTCATTACAATAACATGGCTTGGGGAGTCCAGAGAAAATATCAATCCAAGCAGAAAGAAATGAGCCTGCACCCCTTTCCTATTCAAGGGGTTATCTTATCGTAGGGTAACTAGTCCCAGTGTCTTCAGCAAAGATCACAGAGAATAGTCTCCATCCTGTGTTCATAGAAATCCCAAGTTGTTGGCAATCAAATTATTGCTGCAATCATAAATTTACACCAGGCACATATCACAGTAGGAGAGAAAGGACCTCATGAACAATAGGCAACAGATATACCATCATGGACCTAAGGATGCAGAACATCCCAGAAAAGGGGAAGCCCAGTTACCCTACCCCAGAGTCATGAGTGAGCTGTTTTCATTTTCCCATCTGGGTTTTTGCACTATAGTTTTTCAGAGCCTGCTTCAGCTGGTCCTGTCCCTGTTTAATCTGGAAGCTCCAAGGACCCCTTGCTCACTCCGAATTCTCACCAGTGCTGTAGTTCTTTAATGGGAGATGATGTAAGAATTTTCAAACCCCACCATTGAGTTCCTGGCTATTTCCCAGATTTAGCTATTATGCACACATGTGCACATACAAACACACAGATAAAACATGGAGTGCATAGGTCTCACTTCCACAGACCAAATCAGAGATTGGAGTAGGGGAGACACCTGGTGTCTTGGCAGTTGTGGAGTGATTCTCACCTCAGTAGTTCATAGACCCTCTAACAGTGTGCATCTTGGGATAATCCTTCTTCACTTGCCAGCCTGCCTCTCCTTGTGGTGGGCTGGCTCATTTATTGGGTGTGGCTTCTAGCTGAGTCCCCCATACAGTGTTACTTAATAAAGCTGGTAGGGCAAGCGTGAAATACGCATTTTCCAAAGAGCCTTGGAGAAGAAAAGAGAGATACTGGAAATCTCAACCTTTCTCTCTCCCCACACCCCGCCCTTCTCTGTCTTCCAGCTGGTATGTTGAAGATGCCCAGTTGTGGCCTCTGAATTGGGGGAGAGAGAGTAGGTTTGAGGGGGAGAAGATACTAGAAGGAATGTGGGAATGAGCGAGTTGCTTCTTGTTTGCTGGGAAGGAAGCCGACTTGGAAGTGAGCCTGGATAGAAAGGAGCTGGCCAGTGAATACTGTGTGGCCTGAGCTGCACAACATTCTCCTCTAAGATGTATCAAAGGCAAGATAGAGTCTACTCATGCAACTATGTTTGGTACACGTGTGATACCACCCTCTGCATATGTGAAAAGTAAAATTGAGTGCACGTGGGACTGACTGCCTCGTGACAAAAATAGGCAAAATGGAGTAAGTTACAATTTGAGTTTCAAGTAGGTGCAAACTGTCAGAAAAAAAGAGGGGGTCTGTAGATATGGGCTCTGCTCCACTCTGTGATCCAGGCCCACAAGGGGGATGCGCTGGCCCCAGTCTTGGACGCAGCTCATCACTCCCATGAGGATCTCTCCAAGACTCATGCTCAGAGGCATTGAAGAGCATAGATCAAATCAGGTTCCTTCTTTACACAAAGGTTACTTTGGATGTGGTTGAAGAAAATCAACATCAGTTTCTCCAGAAGAAGCCTCTTAAAGCTACCGAAACAGCTGGCACAGGGCTCTGCATACAGTAGAGGCTGAGTATTTGTTGATCTTCTCCCCTCCCTCCTGGCCCATGTTCATTCCAGACTGGTAGTGCTATATTTGGCCTCTAGTGCACACATGGGAGAAGGTATATTTGTGTGTGCACGTGTGTGTGTGTGTAAATTAAAGTTCCAGGCAAAGGGAATATGAATAATCCTTGAGACCCCTGGTTCCCTGTTTAGCCTCATTTTCTGATTCTACAAGGACAAGTAGTGATGATTCTCGTCCTAGTAATCAGAGTGATCATTATCCTGACCGGAGGCCACTTGGCCAAGAGCAGAGCTTTGCTTACTCTATTGCAGGATGGAGGGAAGAACAGAGGCTTTAAAGTCAGAAAGGAATGGATTTAAATCCCAATTTGGGTCCTTTCCAGCTGGGTGATCTCAGACAACTTGTTTAAACTCCTTAGTCCTAGATTTCCTTGTTTACAAAACAGGAATAACATTCCAAGCTTGCACACTTGTTGTAAGGCACAGACATGCTTTGTGAAAGTTCTAGGTGCACAGCAGCTGTTCATTCCATGGGAGTGATGTTTATCCCATTGACTCAGTGGGGCTTAGAGGCCCGGAGTGGGGGCCCTAGATCCCACTGCTGCCTTTCCTACTCCCCTCTCTTACTAAAGCCATAAAAAATCAGACATTGTGCCCTGGCTGGTGTAGCTCAGTGGATTGAGCATGGGCTGGGAAACAGAGGGTAGCCTGTTAGATTCCCAGTCAGGGCACATGCCTGGGTTGCGGGCCAGGTCCCCGTGAGGGCCATGTGAGAGGCAACCATACATTGCTGTTTCTCTCCCTCTCTTTCTCCCTCCCTTCCCCTCTCTCTCTAAAAATAAATAAAAATAAAATCTTAAAAAAAAAATCAGACATTGTAAGGAAGGCTGTGCCTTGCCCACAGTAAGTCCCCAGCTGTTTTTGTGCCTGACATCAGAGAGGTACATTTAGATCCACTGTCTCTGTTCAGCAAACTTTTGCCTCTGCACTAAGGACTCAGCTGAACCTCTGTCCTCTCCTGCCTAGGTCCCTCATTCCCAACACACCTAGCTGTCTTTATCCATCTCCATCACTACCGTGTTCTTGACAGGTCTTTATTAAGCAGCACTCTCTTCTTGGCAAGAACTGTGCAGAAAGACACTTTCCTGGGCTCTGAGTCCCTAGAGGACAGGAACAGACTCTGCACCTGGAGGAACACGTAGAGGAAGTGGCAGAAAAACACACTTGCTCACAATGTGACAGCAAGTTGTTTGCATTGAGGCCCATCCCCAGACGAGTGGTCCTGAAAGCCTGGGATGGGTTGGATACCCCAGACAGACACGTTAAATAGCGTTGATTCTCAAGTGAGAACATTGTTCTTTTCAGTTTGCTCTTATGCCTTAGGATCATGTCCAGGACGGAAATAAACTTCACTGGAGTGATAACATGTCTTTAGCACCGTTCCAACGCCTGTCACTCTCCCTTGTAAACAAAGAGAGAAGGTGTCAGGCTTGGAGCCTTCGGATGCACAGTGATAGCTAGCCAGAATATGTTCATCTTGTTTTGTCTGTGTTTGAGTGTTTATTCTTTTTTTTTTTTTAATTAATAGACTTTGTTTTAGAGCAGTTTTGGGTTCAAAGTGAAACTGAGCTGAAAGGACAGAGTTCCCATACACTCACCTGCCCCCCATTCCTCCCATCCACTCCCCGACCATCAGCATCCTGCACCAGAGTGGTGCATTCCTTACAGACACTGACACATTATCACCCACAGTTCACAGTTTACATTGGGGTTCACTCTCGGTGTTGTTTATGCTAAGGATTTTGACAAATGCATCACGGCCTGGATCCATCATTATACACAGTATCCCATAGAGTAGTTTCGCTGCCTTAAAAATCCACCCATTCATCCTTCCGCTCTGACCTAGAACTCTTGGCAACACAGCCCAGCCTTTTCCAGACTGTCATGTAGTTGGAATCACACAGTATGTAGCCTTTTCAGATTGGCTTCTTTCACTTAGTAATAGACATTTATACTTCCTCCATGTCTTTTCATGGCTCAACAGCACATTTCTTTTTAGCTCTGAATAATATTCTATGATATGGGGGAACTTGTCTATTTTTTCTTTTTAAATGATTCCGGTTTTTTACTTATGGTAGTGGCAAAAAAAAATCTCCCCTATAAATAAATTTATTGAAGTAGAAATGTGAGCCACTTAGAGGAAAATGTTAAGTATAAAGGAAATAATAGTCCATAGATGGCACATGAATACACTGAAAAGTAGAAGTGATGAAATGTGAGTAACACTGACCTGGGATGCACACGTCACAATAATAGTTCTGAAACATTCATGGGCACCAAGAAGTGCTTCAGGAAGAGGAAAAATGCAGAATCTCAGTCCCAGGGTGGTGCTCCAGAATCTGCATTTACAATTCAGTTTGACAATTCCGAAGTAGGTGATCATTTTAGGAATACAGTACATGAGGCAGGAGTTTGAGAAGACTGCTAAATGGGAAGAGGAAATGCCTCTGTCAGACTTGAGGTTCCTGGGCACACAAGGAACAGAAGTGTGGGCATTGGAGGAAGAGGGAGGGCACAGGACCATGTGGCTAGGAAGAAAGTGACAATGTGTCCCTCAGGACAGAGGTAGGAAGGAATGCCTCTTTATCTCTCTGTTCCGCCTCAGTGATATAAGAGCTACAAGTTTCAGGTGGGATAGCCACAAGATGGAAAAGCCTAACCCACACAGGACTGTACCACGGGAGGGAGAAAACTTGACTTGTGTCAGACACGGTGAACTGTGGGTTTGTCTGTTGCCCTGCTCGTGTTAATTTCCCTGGCTAATAAAACCATCGATTCCCACTCCTGAATTATGTTCAGAGGGTATTCCTGAGCAAAGTCAAATCAAGGTCCACCCTGGGGAAGCCCCAGAGCCCCAGATTCCCAGAACAGGACCATGGGCGGTGCACAGCTCGCTCCCTCACAGCTCACTGAGAACAAACAATGAAGCACTTTAGCTCAGGAATGACATCGCTTTTGCCTAAAACTCATTGGCTGGATCTAAAGCATAACTCTGCCTAATGGCAATAGGGCTGGGGAGGGTCAGCTTCTTCAGTGGCTGGAAAGAGCAATTCAGGCATGAGTGAACTCTACAAGTCTCTCCCTCAACAGTGCTGTTGTGAGAATTAAATGAGATAACACACTGCCTGACCCACAGGAAGCACTCAGTAAATAGTTTTGTTACTGCTTCCTCATTTATAAAAGAAGGAGCTTATACTCAGGAATGTCCAGTTCCTTCTGGTCCTGCTGTCCGCTTTTATGCTGCGTTGGGTGGAGGAGCCATACCTGTATGAATGCCACTCCCCACTCTGCTGATAGAATAAGTCTCCCTGGAAGAATGGACTTAGAACTGGGCCTTAAAGACAGATCAGGGTGAGAACTTGGAAAATAGGAAACAAAGACTGTTCTAGGCATAGGAACAATGGAAGTGAAGAATCACAAATGCTTTTGGAGAAAATTAGCACAGTGGATAAGAACATGGACTTTCGGAGCCAAGTAAAACTGCTTTCCAGTCCCAGTGTTGCTGTGCAGATGTGTGACGTTGAGCATGTCACTTACAGACTTGGAATCCTCATTTCCTCCATTGTAGAACGGGAACGATAGTAATAGTATCTGTCTCAGAGGTTGTCGTGAGACTCAAATGGCTCAAACGATAAAATAATGCTTGCAAAAATCTTGGCATAGTATGAAATACAAACATGCAATAAATTAACAATTGAGCCCTGGCTGGTATAGCTCAGTGGATTGAGCGCGGGCTGGGAACCAGAGGGTCCCGGTTCGATTCCCAGTCAGGGCACATGCCTGGGTTGCAGGCCAGGTCCCCAGTGAGGGCCATGTGAGAGGCAACTACACATTGCTGTTTCTCTCCCTCTCTTTCTCCCTCCCTTCCCCTCTCTCTAAAAATAAATAAATAAAATCTTTAAAAAAAAATTAAAAAAAAATTAACAATTGATGTTGTTATCGGACCTCACCAGCTTTCTATTGTCTTCAAACATTTTTTCAAACTTCTTTGAGCATTTCTGCCTCAGTGTGCATATAACTGTGGTCTAATCTCAGGAGGAACTGCCAAGATATTACAGGAGTAGATGAAACTAGATGTATCCAAGCCTTGCTGGTAGCCTAAATACAAATTCTCTTACAGCTCTGCATACTATTTTTCAATTGCATGGGGAAGCCATTGTGATGAACAAAATAAAAAGCATCAGTCTGCCCTGACTGGTGTGTCTCAATTGGTTGGGCATTGTACCACAAGGCAAAAGGCCGCTAGTTCGATTCCCAGTCAGGGCACATGACTGGGTTGTGGGCAAGGTCCCTGGTTGGGGACCTGTGAGAGGCAACAGATTGATGTTCCTCTTGCCCATTGCTGTTTGTCTCCCTCTCTTTCTCCCTCCCTTTCCCCTCTCTAAAAATAAATAAATAAAATTTAAATTTTTTTTTTTAAAAGAAGCATTCTTCACTCGTGTAGCATCTTGTCAATAAATATTGTATTCTCAATCAGCAGATACTTAAAGTGCAACCAAGGACTGCTGGGACATGGACCTGCCCCTTCCGCCCAGCCTCCAGCCTCATCGCTCGCACTTCCCATCAGATGATCCCGCCAATCCCTACTGCCTGCCATTCCCCACATATACCCTGTGACCCTCTGCATTCTGATTTCTATTCAAAGACTTTCTTCTTCCCAGACATCCTTTTGGTCATCTTTTACCAGCCCAAACCCTATCCTCCTCCAAGCCCTACCTCACATGTCACTTCTCCATCCCACGACTCATCTCATCCTGGCTGTGCTTCCATTGCACTTGTTCACCCCAGGCTGCCTGCTCTGCTATTGCCATTGACCCCATTTTCTTCTCTTCAGTAGACACGAGCTCAAGGGATCATGTTCCAAACGTTCAGTTCACCTTCGTATTACCCACCACACCTGGTAGTTGTAGGGGCTCAAAAAGGTAGTGTAGTTAATGAAGTCAACATCTGTTAGATATTTGAATACTTTTATGAATCTGCTAAAAAGAAAAGCAGTTTTTCCCTTCTAACCAACATCTCCCTCTTTCTGTGAAGGGGGGTGCTATGTGTGGAATGGTTTCCCCCCAAATCCCTGTGTTGAAGTTCTAACTCTCAACATGATGATAATTTGGAGATGGGGCTTTGGGAAGCTAATTAGGTTTCAATGAGGTCTGGAGGGTAGACCCTTCGTGATGAGATTTATGTCCTTGCAAGAAGAGATACCAGAGAGCTTGCCGGGTCTGTCACTGCCATATGAGGACACAGTGAGAGGGTGGCCACCTACAAACTAGGGAGAGTTCCCACCAGAACCCAACCATGCTGGCCCCCTGGTCTTGGACTTGTAGCTTCCAGAACTGTGAGAAATAAATCTCTGTTGTTTAAGCTATCCAATATGGCAGCCAAGGAGACTAGTACAGTGGGGAGGGCAGATCTATAAAACATGTTTTTAACCATCTCAGTGGCTGGCACGTCACCCCACCCTGCAGTCATTTGTTCATCACGCTGAGAACCTACATACAGTGAGTCCATTACTGGTCCTGGCATGGGGAATCTGTCGGTGAGCAGCCAGCATCCCTGTTCTCAAGGAGCTTACCTTCTCGATGTCAGGGGCAGAAACCTGAGGACATCAGACAGGCCAGAATTGAGGGACATCCAGCAAACAACTGATCAGTAGTCTTTGGGAGAGTCGAGGCTGTGCAAAACAAAAAAGACAGAAGGACTGTTGCAGACTGTAGGAGACCAGGGAGAAATAACAACAAAATGCAATGTGGGCTCCTGCAACAACAACGACAAAAGGATGGTAGTGACAAAACTGTCTAAATTTGAATGGGATCTTTTGTTTGGTTATGGTATTGTAGCATAATTTCCTGGTTCTGACAGTTGTATGGTGAATATGTATGATGTTAACATTGGAAGAGACTCAACAAGGGATATATGGAAACTACTATTTTTGCAACATTTCTGTAAGTCTAGAAGCAGTTGAAAATAAAAAGCTAAAAAGAAGAAACATGGACATAATCCTCAATTCCTCTTTTTGTTTGCCTTCACCCTTTCTCCATCATGGGTGTGTTTCAATCAACATATTCTTCTGTTTCTTTTCATTCCTAAATCTCTCTCCAATCCAGCCATTTCCTGGGAGGTTAACTGCCACCATGTCAGTCCAAGCTCCCCTCATTCCCACCCTGGGTTAATTACTAAGCCTCTACTTTGACTCCCTGCTTTCACTTCTATTTTCTCCATTCTTTTCTCTACAGAATTGTAGAGTGACTCTGCACTCAAGTCAGGTTCTTAAAATTGCTTTCAATTCTTCTGTGGGTCCGCTTTTTTCAGACCATGCCCAGTTCCTTGCCTTGTTTTACAAGGCCATTGATGGGCTAGCCTCCCCTTACCTCTCCAGACTTGATTATTGCCTGCCCTCACTTTTCACCTTCCACTGTATCTTCCTAGAGATATCGACCCTCTTTCAAGTTCAAAGGAACCATGTTCTCTTTTATCCTAGCCTGTGGAACTCCATTCTCTCTGCTTGGAAAGTTCTCTGCCCCCTCACGTATACACTCTGTGTCTCACTCCATTAACTTCTCTCATCCTTCAGAAGTCCCTGGCCCCGTGCATGGGTTGGGCACCACTCCTGTAAGTTGCTGTATGTCCCTACACTCATCCTGGTGATTCCAGCATTCATCCCACTGCATTGCTATTGCTCCTGTGTTCCCATCCAAACTATATTCCCTGAGATGGCAGGTGCCATGTCTACTTGGTGCTGTTGTTTCCCAGCACCTTGCACAGGGGCCCACACACTGAGGACACGGAATGGATTTTTGTTAAATGAAGGAACCAACGTCTCTAAGCACTAACTATATGCACAAAAAACACTGTAGCTTCTAACTATATGTGTTTACTGGGGGTGTTGAGTGCTAAAGAAGTAGAAGATCTTATTTTGATGATGTGTATGTGTATATGTGTGTAGGGAAAGGGTAAAATCAGTTTTAAGTGTTACTTAACATAGGGTGACTAACCATTCCAGTTTGCTGGGGGACTGACAAATTTTCCAAGATGTGGGACATCGAGTGCTAAAACTGGGACAGTCCCAGACAAACTAGGACAGTTGGTCATCCCACAGGAATGCTCCAGCTAGCTATACTATAGACTGTTAAACACAGGACAACAGTCCCTGATACTCAGTGTCTGCTTGCTGTAAGTTGGGAAGCACTTGTTGATTGATTGGCTGACAGGTGCCTGTTTGCACACTCTAGGAGAAAGCAGCCATTAGCTGTTCACCAGGCCACTTAGAATCAAGGAGGTATGATCTCTGAGACCCTCCTCTTTGATCTTACAGAGGGCAGAAGGGAGGGCTTATGATGTTAGATTTCTAGCATGGAGCTTTTCAGACTTTAACGTGCATACGAACTGCCTGGACTCCTTGTTGAACTGCGGGGTCTGGACTAGAGCCTGAGGTTCTACATTTCTCCAGGTACCCAGGTCAGTGCTGGTGCTTCTGGTCGATAGATCACACTGAGTAGCAAGGGGCCCAGTGGTTCTCAGCCTTAGCTGGCATACTAGAATTATCTGGGGGCATTCTACAGTTGCCCAGCCACAAACCCAGACCATTTAAGTCAGTCTCTAGGGGTGGGACCAGCCATCAGTATTTTTAACTCTCCCTGTGCAATTCCAATGTGCTGACAGGGTTGTGAATCACTGGGAGGAGAAGGAGAAAAAAATACTGCTTGATGATAAGGGCTGATTGATTGGTCCAGATGGGCTAGGCTGTGCTGTCAAGAGCTTTATTGGAAGTAGATTCAGAAACCTAACAGAGAGAGCTTATTTTGGAAAGCCTACAGGCAAGATTCTTTTTTAAAAAATCAGGACATAATGGTTTATGGTCATTGGCCATTTAGTAGGGAATCAACAGCACCCCTTGGCCCCTCTGGGTGATGGAGAAAAGGGAGCCTCTGCTCTGGAACTATCTGAGAGGAGAGAGCAGGAGTCTCCAAAACCAGCAAATCACAGGTTTCACAGACCAGATCATCTAGACTGGACCTCCGACTACTGAGGATGTCTTATTTCCTTGCTTATCAATGCTTCCTAGCAGCTGTTCCAAACATTTCCCATCCTCATCAAGGGTCAACCTCATCCTCGGCACATGACTTTGCTTCCTACTTTACTGAGGAAATCGGGGTCAGCAGTTCACATTGCATCATCCCCCCCTTCCACCTGTCATTACGCCCTCTTCACCTCTGCAAGTGTCTGTCTTCACCCAGTCTCCCTCTTTCTCTCCGGTTTGACTCCTTCCCAAAGTGACTACACCCGCGCTCTCTGTCCTGGCCCACCCTAGCATCTTCCATCACCACGGGACCTCACTCCATCCGTTGCCACTCTCCTCCCGCACTCGCACACATCCTTCTCGAACACTCTGCATGATTTCTTCTTCCCTGGCTCTCTCTCCTCTGCATCCAGGCATGCTCAGATCTTTAACACCTCTTGAAGGCACAGTGCTCTGTCTTTGGTCTCCCTATGCCCACTCCACCTCCACCAGTGACTGAAAATAATCCTTGAGAGGTCCCTGATAACCTAATTTAAGAACAAGTGGCCTTTAAAAGCCTTCCCTTCTTGATTCCTTTGCATGCGAGACACTCTGGATTCTTCCCTCCTTGCGTATGTTTTCCTCTTTTGGTTCTGTCCTTGTGGATGTCCATGTGCAGTGAACGCGAAGACTGGCTGCTCGACATCCATTCCACCTGCTTCTGGTGAAGTCTTGTCCAGACTTTGGGCCATTCCCCACTTGGGGGTCATGAAATCAATTGTATCATTGAGCTGCAACCAGCCATCTTTTTCTATCCTTTGCCATACCATGAAATACACTAGGCTAGAATAGTGAGAAATTTGAGTACATTACATGTCACACATTAAGCATCAGGAAATGTATGTTTTTTCCTACAGATTAGTAAAAAAAAAAGAGAATGGAGAAGCTTCTGTTCTAGTTTGCCTTTCTGTACTGCCAAACTGGGAAGTAAAAAGGACAGTTCCCATACTTCTGCAACATTTCTAAAATCACAGTAAGACCATCTTCTGAAAACTGAGTCCTCCTTCCCAACTCCCTGTATGATTATGATTTCTCCAGCATTCCCATCCCCCACCCGGGGCCTGTGTGACTTCTCCCGCCCACTCCATTCATACCTAACCAGGCAGTAGGTCCCACTCTGAGGACTGCAGTATCCATCCCCCCTTATATGTCCACTTGCTTCATTTGCTGATTTTACTATTCATACCCAGAATATTACAATAGGCTACTCCTCTCCCCACCACCCAGTCAGTGACAATCTCGAACTGTCACTGACGAACTCTATGACCTCGGAAATGTTGTTTGACATTTCTTTCTTTTTTTTTTTTTAAAGATTTATTTATTTATTTATTTTCAGAGAGAGGAGAAGGGAGAGAGAAAGAGCAATGTATGGTTGCCTCTCACATGGCCCTCACTGGGGACCTGGCCCGCAACCCAAGCATGTGCCCCGACTGGGAATCGAACCGGGACCCTCTGGTTCCCAGCCCGCGCTCAATCCACTGAGCTACACCAGCTGGGCTTGTTTGACATTTCTGACCTTCAATATCATTACCTGCAAAGCAGAAATCGTACTTTTCTCACAAGGCTGTTTTCAGGATTAGCTAAAAGATATATAGAGAATATACATAAAACTAGGTAAAGGATATAGAAAAGAGGACAGCGCAAGTTAGGAGCTCAAATTTACCTTCTAGCCTCTTAATTCATCAGATACCCTGCTACCAAACCTTCTATGGCTACGTACTGCCTAATGAATAAAATATTTCAGCTCTGGTCCTAGGGTTCTATGGGTCCTTCAGCTTGGCCCCAGACTTCCACCTAAGCCTCCACTTTCCACAACTCCTTGTCCTTCTGGACAGTGGAAGAACTTGCCATTCCTTTTCCACACATACTTGTTCTTGTCGCTGCTCTTTTCCTTGGTGGTGCTTTCTGCCTGGCTAGCCCCTCCCTCTTATCATTGTCATTACAACACAGCCTTGAAGAAGGGGATCACAAGAGCCCACCCACCGGGAGACCTGTGGAAGCAGATTGTGTTCAAGCCCAGACACAGCAGATACCTTCAAGGGCAGGGTGTACTCTTACGGATTGTCACCGGCATGCACCTGGGATCCAGTGTAGAGAAGAAAATGGCATGTGGACCTTTTCTGCAGGCATGTAGAAAATAAAACCTCAGTCTACCCCCAACTCTCTCTGCAGGACCCTGGCTTCCCCACCATGACCCCAAATTTGCTCCAGATTCTTTCTAGAATACCTACCCCATTCCCACTTCTCCATAATTATACCTCCTCTCTCACGACTCCACAGCCATCACAGGCCAGTCCCAGCCACCCCCAGCTCCTGTGCTGGTCCCTCTGCAGATTTGCCCTTAGCCTCAGCCTGTCCAGCCACAGGACAGGTACCAACTGGAGCATAAGAATATTGTTACATCCAAACGGGGCTTTCTCCCCTTGGAGACAGGCAGTCCTTAGCTCAACCGGCCACCCTCTCTTGTACCAGAGAGGTGCCCTTCTAGCTCCTGCTCAGAAAACTCACCCCTGGTTTTTCCTATCTGTTAGCCAGAGGGAATAGCCTGAACCTTATGGGTAGTGGTGAGGCTAAACTACAGTTCAACCTGTAAAATATGGCACAGCTTTTGGTGTCCTAAGGCTAAAGGGCTCAAACTGGGGGTTGCCAGGGGTTGTGTGGGCAAAGATACACTTTCTACATTTTCTTTGACCTGGGTTGGGAATATCATTTATTTTTAATCAAAAGAACAGCCCTGGCCAGTGTGGCTCGGTTGGTTGGAGCATGGTCCTGCAACTGAAAGGTTGCAGGTTGGATCCCTGGTCTGGGTGTGTACAGAAGGCAACCAATCAATGCTTTTCTCTCTCTAAAAGCAATGAAAAAAATGTCCTCAGATAAGGATAAAAAAGAAAAAAAAAAAGAGAAAAAAAAGAACGCATACATGTACATGCATGCATTCCAGAACCCACTGTTGAAATTTGGAAGATCTAGGCAGAATCTTTGGGCCCCTTCCTCCCAAGAGACAATTGTGAGCTGTTGCCACTAATTATGGGCAGTTTGTTAAAGTCCCTTCCCAGCCCTCTGATGCGACCCTCTGTGTATGGTGGGTATTCAGTGTCGCTGTAATACTGCGATTCTCTGTGCTGGCTGGTGAGTGGCTGCTCTCTGGGGCTCCACCACCCCAGTGCCCCGGCTTCTCCCTGGGGACTCCCCCTCTGCCCTGGCCAAAGAGCAGCAACAGTGGGGGGTTTCTGAGACCCTCCTCAGGGCTACAAGGCAGTTGATTTGGTTGGTACCTGTGCAGGTCCAGTTGCTAAATGTCTTGAAAAATGTTAATTCCCAGATGTAGTGGAGTTTGTGCCCCTGTTCACCTCTGAGTCCCCAGCATTAGGAGCAGGGGCTGGCATAGAGAAGGTGTTATTTGTTGACTGACTGACTGACTGACTGACTGACTGACTCTGCTCTTTCACTCTCAAAAATGTTAGTTTCCTCTCCTTCCTCTCACCCTCCCCTTCCTTGGGAGCCAACAGGAGAAGGGTCCACCCTGGATCCCGCCCTTTTACTCAGCTCTCCCTCCACCCTTTGGTTCACGTCTGATCACTGGGGTGGGGTGGGGTCTGGTGGGGTACCCGTACTCGG
This sequence comes from Micronycteris hirsuta, assembly GCA_004026765.1. Taxonomy (NCBI): domain Eukaryota; kingdom Metazoa; phylum Chordata; class Mammalia; order Chiroptera; family Phyllostomidae; genus Micronycteris; species Micronycteris hirsuta. The sequence continues at coordinate 273,435 of PVJI01000329.1, read as the reverse complement.
TCTCTTCCAGAAGCTGGTGGCCGAGGAATACAGATGGGGCCTCCCGCCTCATGGGCAGCCCAAAAGCAGTCATGCAGGAGCAACTGCGGGTGTAATCAGAACCACTTTATTTCTCAGACAATAGAAACAAACAGAACAGCAATCTCAGTCAGGACGTGGAAGGACCAGCAGGGAGCAGGCAGACTGGAGGAGCTGCGAAATGGTATAAATTAATGAAAATGATTCTGCTGCCACTTCTCACTGCCTGCCTGCCTTCTTGAAATGGTTCTAGCAACTGCTTTCCTGGGCCCCAGGCACTTGGGGGGCCTGGCACTTGGGGAGGGCAAAAACTTGGAGATTTAATAGCAGGAGGGAGGACATTAATTCTTTGAGAAGCTGAGTGATTCAGGGGAGAAGGAGGGGGAGGAGGAGGGAACTGACAACCGGAAAGCCTGGACAGAAACGTGCAGAAGGCCAATTTGAGAAACCAGAAGGCCTCCACGTGAGTGCTGAGCTGCTGCTGGCTCGGTGACCTTGGGCGGGTCGCCTCACCTCTCTGGGCCTGTTTTCACGTCACTGAATAGACTGAGATAGTGCAGCTTCCGAGTTCCCGCCAGCCCCAATATTTGGTGTCCCCGCATACTCCTTTATGCACATCCTCACCTCCTTTTCCTCTGTTGAAATTATTTGGATTCTGTGTCTCTCTTCTACAGCCAGGAGCTCTTCCTGAGGGCCAAGAATAATTTTCTTTCCTTTTTTTTTTTGGCCATGGGGATCCTCGGAGCTGAGTCTGTGTTGGAGTGAAGGACTGAGAGAGGGACAGAGGGACGGCCAAGACCGGTGCAGGCAGCCGCCGGGTGGGCTACTTACAAAGGAAGGGTGGGAGGTGTCAGTTGGAATCACTGGCTTTGACCGGATCCAGGTGGGGTTCATTACGTTCAGGTTCACCTGCAGACGCGCCCAGAAGGCCCCTCTGCCTCTCCCTCCCCCAAAGGCACGTGTGAGTTCCTGGTTGAAACTGCACTGCCAGCAGTTCAAGATAATTTGGGGTTTTATATTCTTGTATTACCCTAGATTAAAACAAACAACGCAGATGAGAGAGCTCCGCCCCGCCCTCCACCCCCAGCCGCGCCGCCGCCACGCCCAGCTCCCCAGCTCACCCAGCGGCGCCACATTTTGGCTGTGAAAACAAAGCCTGCTGCCCAGAGCCCAGGCTGTAAAAGCCGTCTGGCTCCGGGATGCTCCGGGGAGCGACCGGTCTGAACAGCCGGCCTCACCCTCTCGAATTTCCCGACCTCCCGTTTACTGGGTTTCGGGCGTGGGGTCTGAAGTGTGGGGAGGAGGGCGGCAGCTCCGGCTGGAAATTCAGCGTCTACTCGGGCGGTTGCTGGGGGCGGGGCCCGCGAGCCAGCTGCTGCTGCGTTTAAGGAGTTAAGAATTACCCCAGCAGGATGCCAGGGAGAGAGGGTGGAAATTAAATGCACTATTCCTCCAGAGCTCCGTGGTCCCCTTTCACCTTGGCGGAGTCCTGGGTGATAATGGGGTCCCCTGGAGGGTCTCCATGGGATCACTCCGGATGCCAGCTTTGCACTGGAGAGACCCCGGTAAAACCCAAGACCTAGTGGGCAGGTGAATGAACAAATGAGCAGATGGGTGAATGACCAGGAGGGCAGATGAGGACTTGAAAAGGACTGTACAACCGCCAGACTCTGTGTTCATGCCACTTTCGCTCTTGCTGAAGAAAAACACTCCTTGGCTGAGCAGCTAAGAGAAAAGTGTGTCTTAAAGGAGAAGGGTGCGGTGTGTGTGTGAAAGAATGAATGGATTTTGTGTTTTGACATGTTTACTAAGAAATGTGGAAACTGCTTAGCACCTGCTAATTAGACTCAGAGCAACCTAAATTCCCTGCAACCTGAGAGTGGCAAGGGAGCAAGAGCTGGGGGGATGGGCAGAAGCTCTGAAGTGGGGCATGGGCTTTTCCCGATTGAACATGGAGGGGCAGAGAAGGCGGGAAGGAGGAGAGGGCAGGGTCAGTTGACACTACTCCATAGATTTCTTGGCACCTTCTCTTCCCCCGGAAGCCAAGCACTTCCTTCTCCCACAGACGCCAGCATGATGGGGCTTGTGCTGGGGCCACCTGGGAGGGTCTTGGTTTATCCTCCTTAACTACAGCTCAGGAACTGCCATACTGAAGGTCAAAGACTGGCCCATGGTCACTCTGGTGTTCTTTCTTTGTGTTCAAATCTCATCTCTCTTGAGACTCGCCTCCTCCCTCCTCTCTGCTGTCCAAGCAGAGGACAGGAAAGACGTTAGGGACACTGGCCCTGGACTCAGACCACCTGAGCCCACTTCTTCCTGCCTCCAGTTCCTGGCTGTGTCTTTGGGGAAGTTGCAGTTATGTCCTCAGCTTCTTGAATCATCAATGGGAGATAAAAGTAGCCCCCACTTTATGGGTTGTTGTGAGGATTAAATAGACGATCCCTTTCAAGACCTTGATACCTAGCAGATGCTCGATGGGTATGGACTATCGTGTTTGCAGACTTTGGAGTCCAAAAGCCCAACTCAGCTGATGACTAGCTGTGTGACTATGCAGATGAGGGTCTGTTTGGGAAAGCAGAGCCCGTGCCCAGCAGTTCATGGGGGAACTGGCTATGGAGGTGTTGGCGGGGCAGTCAGTCCGAACGGGAAGTTGAGGGCAGAACAGAGTAGCCATGTAGTGAGGCAGCACCATCCCTAAGCTGGACAGACAGAGGGAGGAGGAGGGTTACTGCAGCCTGGGAGTCAGGCTCCCTGTGGGACGTGGGACCACTGCGGAGGACTGGGAGTGGGGGGTGCAGAGAGGGCTGGCACTAAGGAGGCTACAGGACTAGTGCTGCCATTGCTCCCTGAGGCTGGGGAGGGATGCGGAACTGCCCTGGCTTCTCCCTCATTCCCACCCTTCAACCTCCCACTTGGCGGAACCAGCTGGCAGTGGAGCCTGAAAAGCATAGTTTCCAGGGATCAGCGCCCTGTGACATAAAGCAGAACAGGGCAAGGCCAGGAGCGACCCACATAAGGACCTGGGGCACACTCCTTACCCTCTTAAACTTCAGGGTTCTCAACGGCTTAATAAAAAGTGGGGAGAAGGTGCCTCATGACTGACCTGGTGGGACTGTTATGAGGCAGATGAGAGGTAAGGTCCTGGTTGTAGTAAGTATTCCATAAATGCCTGCTCGAGCTCTTCTTCCTTTCAGGACCCGATTCATATCTCACCTCTTCGCAGAGTCACCTCTGACCTCTGGGATCTTACACCGCCTTGCGCATACTCTTAGTACAACGGTGGTCACATTTCTGTGCCGTGGGGATCAAACATCTGTCTCTTCCACTAGAGTATGGGCTCCCGGAACGGCTGCCTCTTCTTGCGTCCCTTCCTGCTGAGTGCCTGTCACTCGACATTCCTGGATGAAAGCTCTGTGGGACAACACACAACATATAATTGTTCAATACAGTCTGCAGGCAATGCCAGAGTTCATGAGACATGAATTCCTAGAAGCAGGGAGGCACGAACAGAATTGTAGTGGAGGTAAAGGAAAGACCAGGAGAGAGAGGTGTGTGAAGTTCAAAGAAAATGAGAAGTATGAAGGTTTACAGAGAAGCGTAGGGGCTTATTCAAGGTCACAATCGTAGTAAGGAATGCCAGATCTCCTAGCTTCTAAGAGAGTCGGTGAATAAAAACTTTTTTTCTTTCTTTCTTTTTAGAGAGAGGGTAAGGGAGAGAGAAGGAGGGAGAGAAACATCAATGTGTAGTTGCCTCTCACATGCCCCTCACCAGGGACCTGGCCCACAACGCAGGCATGTGCCCTGACTGGGAATCGAACTAGCAACCCTTTGCCCCACACTCAATCCACTGAGCTACAACAGCCAGGACTTTTTGTCCATGTTGTCCATGTTTCTTTATTAAAGAAACATATATTCGGTGTGGAAATTTTAGAAAACTCAGGTAAGCAGAAAGAAGAAAATAAAACTATCCGTCATGCCAACCCCCCAAATAACCACAGTAAATATTTTGGAGTTTATCCATTCACTCATACACATATGGCATGTTTTTTTCTTATTACAGAAGTGTCAGTCTATTTTATAACCTATTTAAAAAAATTTTACATTAATACTTGCTCAACTTTCCAAGACATTACACACTCTTTTACAACACAAATTATAAAGCTTTATAATAGTCCATTGTACACACTCACTGATTTATTTAAATAACCCTCCTAATATGTAAATGTTTAGCTTGTCTTTGATATTTTACCGCACCAGAAGATTTTATTACTATGAAATCTGTGTACCCTAACCTTTTCCTACATTGTCATTATTTCTTTAATTTCCTAGAAGTAAAATTACTGGTCAAAGAACATGGACAGTTTGCAGCTTTTAACAAGAATTGGCAAATTTCCTTATTTTAAAGAAAATTGCACTCCCCACTTGCTATGGAGAAAATGGTTCCAGGTAAACTTACCAACACTGAATTGATCTAACGTTATTTTCCCGAAAATCAGTTCATCAAATGACCAATTCACCAAATGGTCAGGAGGGAAGACAGATAGATGAGGATGGGTACGTAGACGGATAGATAGTGAAAGCCAAAGTCAACCCATTAAATGACCAATGAACAGAATAACTAATTTAACAAATCTACTGCCTAGTATCACTATCAAGCAATTTTTGTATCACGAGGAAGGTTTTCACGTAGCTTTGGAGGAGCGCCCTCAAGTGTGCGTGGGCTGGGTGTCACTTTGTCCTGGTGGCAGCAGCTGAAGAATTACTCGGTTGAAACGGTGAGGTTCTGGGCATGAGTAGCTTTAATAATCAGAAAACTGCACTCCCTCATTAGAAACCACAATGTTGGCATTTTAAGTGGGAATCTTTCAGTTTTGACTCATTTCTTTTGAATTCTTTTTCACATGCATTTCTGTTGCCCCGCTTTTAACATTTTTATGAGTTTTCAGCTAATTTCTCAATAGTCCCTTTGATTGATTTCTAGCAATTAGTAAACAAAACTTAATCTAGGTGATAGGGGTGCTATCTTAGCTTAAAATTGTCCAGCATTTTTAGGATTAGTAACCAATTTACTTTTTATCCGTCCCCAGTAATTTTACATTGATGATTAAGGCCCATCCAATCTGAGCGCTTATCATCCTGCTCAATTATCTCTTACAGATTCTTAGGGGGTTTTCACACTGCTTGCTCTTTCATGTCAAGTCTTCTACTCACTTCTCCCAAGTCATCATATCCCAGTTGCCCCTTTTTAGAAACCAAGATGTCAAGATTTCACAGTAGATGGGACCGTATCCTCTGATTTCTTTAGTATGCTGGTGAATATCTTTCACAATTTTTCAATTATTTTTGTCTACAGCATTCATTTGCTACTTGCCCAAATTGCACATTAGCCTTAATGCATGTGCAGCAGTTAAATTTTTAAATTTCAGCATTTCTGTGATAGGATTGTTTTGGACACTTTTGCAGGTTATTTTCTGTTTATCCAATTTTTAGTCATTTTAAGCGTTCTTTCATTAGCTCCTCAAATGGCATATGAGCCTTGAAATTTGAATTTCTGAAATTAATTGATGTGATTGTTTCTGCATTTTTCTTGTTTGGCCCGTCTTCTGGAGTTGGTAAGATTTGGGGCCAAATCATGTTTGACTCCATCAGTTATTTCACATTTATGGCTAATGCGATAGTAGACTTTGCGATTCTTTCCTGTCATGATATCTCTTATGTTTTGACCAGTTTTGTCCTGAATCGTACACTATATCAATTTTCTGTAAATTGCTTCCAATTCAATGATACTATTTATTTTTTCCAACATATAAATCACACATCATTACTAGAAATAGCACATAGCTATCTGAACACTGGGAATAGTTCTGAAGTCTCCGTCTCCAAACCAGTCTTCACAGTACTCAGAATCCACAACTTATTTTCAGGGTAAAGTTGGTCAGTTTGCTGACTTATTGAAATAACTGGCTCTTTGGCAAATCCACTGTTTTAGCAGGTCCTTTTCTGATAAAATGGCCTGCTTCTTTGTGCAAGCCCTATCTCCTTGCACCCTTGCTACTATCTTAGTTTTCTATTGTTGCTGGGACAAATTGCTACGAACATAGTAGCTATAAATAGCACAAACTAATTGCTTTACGGTTTTGTAAATACCAGGTCACCGGACTATAATCAAGATGTTGGCACATTGTGCTCCTTTCTGGAAGCCTTAGGGGAGAATTCATTTCTGCTCTTTCGGGTTGTTGGCAAAAGTCTATTTCTTGCGATTATAAGAGGGAAGTCCTTGTCTTCTTGTTGGCTGTAAACTGAGGGCCTTCTCAGCTCCTAGAGGCCACCATGTTCCTTGTCTCATTAACCCCTTTCTTCATCTTCAAAGCCAGCAACCAGCAGCCAGTCTTTCTCATGTTGACTGTTTCTGATCCACTCCTCTGCCTTCCTCTTCCACTTTTAAGGGCCCGTGTGATTAGTTCTGTCCCATCTGGATGATGTAGGATAATCTCTCTAATTCAAGATCAGTTGATTAGGAACCTTAATTACATTGAAAGATACATTTATTGATTTTAGAGACAGAGGATGGGAGAGAGAGAAACATCGATGTGAGAGAGAGACATTGATCAGTTGCCCCTTATACGCACCCTGACCAGGAATCGAACCTGCAACCTTGGTATGTGCTCTGACTGAGGATCAAACTCAAAACCTTTTGGTGTGTGCGACGATGCTCTAACCAATTGAGTCACAATGGCTAGGGCCTTAATTACATTTGTTGTGTAATATGTTCATATGCTCTCTGGTTTAGGATATGGATATCTTTGGGGGGGCCATATTCTGCCTACCATGCCAACATTCGCTATTGTTAAAAAGAAAATTACCCCCTGGCTGGGTGGTTCAATGGGTTGGAGCATCATCCCATACACCAAAAGGTTGTGGGTTCCATCCCCAGTCAGGGCATATACCTAAGTTGAGAGTTTGATCCCAGTTGGGGTACATATGGAAAGCAACCATCAGTGTTTCTCTCTCACATTGATGTATCTTTCTCTCTCTCTCATCCTTCTCCTCTCTATAAAAAATCAATTTAAAAAACCCTCAGGTGAGGATTAAAAGGAAAAATCACTTCGGCTAGGCTTACTTTAAGCCCAGATTTAGAGAGTGAGATAGGGGACCCAGAGTTTGCTTTGGCACTGTTACCAAATTGTTCATTAGACCTTAGAATGTTTAAATCTCTTAACCACAATCTTAGCGTAGGCTACTCTAACACAGTGCCATAGACCAGGTAGCTTATACACAACAGAAACGTATTTCTCACTGTTCTGGAGGCTGAGAGTCTGAGAGAGGGTGCCAGCATGGTGAGGTTCTGATGAGAACCCCTTAGCAGGCTGCATACAGCCATCTCTTTGAATCCTCACTTGGCAGAAAGAGGGCAAGAGAGCTTCCGGGGCACTAATTCCACTCAGGAGGGCTCCACCCTCACGACCTAATTACCTCCAAGGTCCTGTCTCCTAATGCCATCACATTGGGAGTTAGGATTGCAGCATATGAATTTGGGGGCAAGGGGAAATCAACATTCAGTCCATTGCAACCACTTCTGGATGTTTTTGTTATTTTTATCATGAATTTAAATCCTATAAATACTTAAAGCCCTATGAATTTCATTGTTTTCGTTTTGTGCAGTCAATATTCAGTCTCACTTACCCACATTTCTACTGTTTGAGTTGTTCCTCATTTCTTCTAGCATTCTCCATAAACAACTGATATGTGTGATAGTCCCATCCGCTGAGAGCTAAACAAGGTTCTGATGGCTTCTGGAGCCAAAGCTGGGGCATGCATGCAAGGAGAAACAGTGAAACTGAGCCACGAGATCTGGGTTCCACCAACAGCGTACCTTAAACAACCCATGTAATATTACCAAGCCTCAGTTTCTTTTTTTCAAATTTAATCTTTATCGTATTTTTTCCACTACCATTTAGTCCCCTTATACCTCCTGCCCCCCAGCAATCACTACACTGTTGTCCATGTCCATGAGTCCTTTTTCCTTTTTACTCAATCCCTCCACCTGCTAACTTCCCCCATCAAGCTGTTATCTGCTCTCCATCTATGAGTCTGTCTCTGTTTTGCTTGTTAGTTCAGTTTGTTCATTCAATACTGTGTATGAGTGAAATCATGGTATTTGTCTTTCTCTGACTGGCTTATTTCACTTAGCGTAATTTTCTCCAGGTCCATTCATACTCTCACAAAGTGTAAAATTTTTTATGGCTGAGTAGAATTCCATTGTGAAAATGTCCCATAGTTGTTTTATCCACTCATCTATTGATGGACACTTGGGCAGCTCCCCTATCTTGGGGGTTGTAAACTGAGCCTCAGTTTCTTCATCTCTTAAAAACCAGCTTGCATACCTGCTTGCCTTACCTGTCTTACAGGTGTAGTCAAGGTGGAATGAGACAGCAAATGTGAAAACTGTGTAAATTCTAAAGCAGAGATTGTAAACTGACCCATGGGCTGCAAGCAGGCAGTGGGCATTTGTTGTTTTTTTGGCCTATAAACTGCTTCCTTATTTTTTTCAACCAAGCCCATGTTTAAAAAAAAAATCATATTTCACATAAAAATACAGATATCTGCCTTTCCTTCTGGAAAAAACCCCCAAAGATCTGGCAACAGGAGACCTGGCTTCACATCAGTGACCGATGGGCTGGGGCTGAGCAGTCCTTGTTCTCTGCTGGAGCACAGCCTCAGCTGGGTCACACCTGCCCCGTCTCAACAGGAACGCATGTGCACTCACATCAACAAGTCCACACGTCTCTGCCCACCTCTTCTTGGTCTGTGGCCCCTGCTAAAGCATTTTTATCAATATTAGTTGTTACTAGTCATTTGAAAGTCAGAGACACACAGGGACAGAGATTTCTGTGTTTAGTGTTGCTAAACACCGAAACAGGTGATGAGGGAGGTTGTAGAAACACTTTTGCTGGAAACCTAAAAATAAAAGAGGTGTGAGCACAGCCTCTCCTGGATGCAGGGGAGGGGCAAAATGACTGCACTAAGTTCCTTTCAGGTTTTAAACTGAGCTGGGGGTGGGGAGGAGCTATTTGAGAATCCGTATGTTGGAGGAAAGAAGGGTGGAGATTTTTCACAGATAAGTTATATATTGCAATATAATTCAACATTTGGAAAAACAAGTTACATGACAGAGACAACAGAAAAAGTATACACCTTTATGAATCAAAAAGATGCATGTGCTTGTAAAAACTCACCTCAATTTCCAAAAGCACAAAGTAAAAAAAAATTTAAACAGGAAGGCCTGGGGTAAATTACAATTCTCACCTGTATCAGGCATATACACTGTACTAAGTACCTTACATGGATTGAGTTTTTTATCCTCACAATACCTCCTCAAGTAGGTAATATTATTATTCCCATTTTGCCACGTGCTGAGATTGGAGCTCAGGGGGATGATATAACCTACCAATTTCTCCAGCGGGTGCCTGGTAGATCCAAATCTTAAAGTCCAGGTTGCAGGACGCCAGTGCCCAGATTCTCATCCAGATGATTAGAACATCATCTAGATGATTGCAAAGAAGGGAAAAATTAATTATTATAAGCTCGAGTGGGTAGAAGTGATGTAAATGTAACGCTGGAGTACCAATTTAAACGTCTGCTGATACACGCACTTTGCTTGTGCAGCTTTAGGTACACTCATGCAGCAAACACAAGCCACTCAGGGCTACCACGGGGTTCTTATGGGCAGGGTGGTCACTTCCACACAAGACTGAAAGGGTACTTTGAAGTCTCAGGAGGTCCTTCTCATGGAAAATTACAACTTCCTTGGTCTTAATAATAAATAGCTTTGTTTTCTGAAAGGATACTCATGACAAGCTATTTCTATCCTTACAGATTACACTCTGACCCACCCACCCAGACAGGTCATCTGTGCATCTTGAAACCAGCAGTTGATCATTTGAGCATCTGATGCTTAAATCTAGTTGTTAACCCTCCCCATTAGAAAAAGTGTTTATGTACACATATGTGCAAAACACCACTATAATGTCAGGGGGTTAAGAGATCCCCTGAAGCTCATTCATGGGCCCCAGATTAAAATCCTTAGCTCTAAACCAGGGTGGAGTTCTAGGGACTCCAAGCCAGCCTGCAGCTTCTCTGATTTTTCCGGGTACCTCATCACCAATCACCAATCATGTGGTTTTCATTGCCTTCTCCCCCAGTAACTTCATATTCATCTCTTGCTTTCTCCTTGCCTCTTGGTAAGTTGGTCCTGGGAAAGGCATCCAGGAGAGGCTGGTTCTGCTATTCCCCTGGGACTTCTCGAGCCACCTTCGGTAGTTTGTGTTTATCCACCAGGGCACACACCTCTGAACAGGCAACATTGTGCACCACACCTTGAATCAGTCTAGCTGTCCTTTCACTGCCATCTCGGTTACAGAGACTGGTATAACAGAGGTCTGTTCACAGGCGCACCATCTCTGGCTGTGACCGTTGTCACTGGACAAGAGTACCTGGTTTGGGTTGGGCGAGCTGGTCACTGGGGGTGGAAATTTAGCCCATGCTTCACTTCTCAAGCCAGATGCCCTGGCCCAAGGCTGGATCTTCCTGGCGGAATCGGCCTCCTTTTCTAGCTGAAACCAGTGCCGTGGATGATGGGGTTGCGGCAGCCCTGCCTGACTAGCAGGGTCACAGAGGAGACCGGAAGACATCTATCGGAGGACAAAACACCAATGTTCCTATCCTGGTTTTGTATCGCCAGTCACTCCGTCTCTTCTTTCGCCTCAATGAATAAAACTTTCAGTGTGCCCAGGGCTACATTCTGTTAGAAGAATAGGACCTGAAGGATCCATTTCCTACACCGCCCCATCTCCATTTCACAAGATTCAGGTTTCTGCCATGGCAAGTTGAGAGGGAGAGAAGATGGGAATGGCTGGATAATTCTATCAGCGTTTGCCCTCGCCTCTTTGCCTGCTTACTTCCTAGCCATCATTCCTATCTTGCCTCAAGCATTCCCTCTTACATGCTCTTACAGCTCCACATAGCTCTCTTGCACTGGACTTACAAACATTGCAATTTATTATTTATTTTGGATACTATTGAATATTATAATATATAATTAGATATGTATGTTATTAGATATATACATCTCCCAGAAAGCCATAAGGTTCAGGAGAATGGGAATCAGTCTATTAGTATCTATCATTGTATTCCTATTGCTTGCAACATGGTAGGTGTTTAATTGAATATTTGTTTGAATGAGTGAATGGGAGGTAGTCAGACCAGTGTGTGGGACGCCTTAGAGTTTTGAACGAAGAGGGAAGGCCCTTCTATGAACAGCAAGAAGCCTGTTTCCTAGGCTACACGTCCCTTCTATGTTTGAACTGTGTGTGACGGTGCTAGTGTTCCAACGTAATCATTCCTCTGCAGTCTTACCTAACTTCAGAGAAATTTTTCAAAATCTTACCTAAAGGAAAAGCTACGCTATACATCCTTACCTGGCCCAAGAGCATATTTAGTGTGGCGGTTTTAAAACATGGGCTTTGGAATCAGGTAGAACTAGGTTTCAAACCTGGGGTCCCCACTTGCTGGCTGTGTGATTTTGAACAAATTGTTTAATGTCCCTTAGCTTCAGTTACCTTAATCTATAAACTGGGGATAATAATATCTTCTTCATAGGACTAAATTAATTAAGCTGTAGGAAATGTTTATTGGAGAACGTGATCTATAGTTGCTCAATCAGTAGGTGTTTACTTATTAAGAAAGCTGAATGCTCCTAAGAGAGGTGGAGAATTAAGTACCCACAGGAACTGGACCCCAAAGAGTTAACATGTGACATCTGCCTTTCTGACTTATTTCCTAGAAAATACGAAAGGAAGAATACCTGAGCAGGTGATAAACTTTAAGATTTGTTTCATGTTGAATCCTTTGGGCTCTCTGAACTTGCCTTTGTGTCTTACAATGGTTCCAGATTCTAAATAGATCATTCACGTACGCGTTGCCACCACCCAGAGCACTGGGGCGATGAAGAGCTTCACCAGGCATCGTCAGCTTGTACACTTCTATGGTCTTCCAGACTGGTGGGGTATGCCAGGGGCAGCCAGGCAACCAGCTTGTAGTCAGTTCCCAAAAGGCCAATAGAAGGTCTGTAACTTCTTTGCTCAAAATCACACTCTTTGAAAAAGCTACTTTGAAAATTGTAAAACTCCAAGGATGAAGTACAGAAGCTAGAATTATATTGACGTGATTCAGGTAGGGCCTGGAGAGTTTCCTGTCCTCCTGCTACAGGGAGAATAGGTAACCCATGTCAAGAGGTTCAGCTCACCGAGTCCACAAGCATCTATGGATGTCTGACATGCATTGGGCGCAACTCTAAGTACTAAGGACAATAAGTAGCGCCACCCTGTCCCTGAAGTGGTAGGCTTTTTTAAGGAGAGCATGTTCTACAAGCATTGCAGCCATCACAAATCTATTTTTCGGAAAAAAAAAATATCCCATAATCCCATATCCCTAACATAGACTTATTTTCATTTTTGTGTATTCTTTTTCTAATGTCTCTGTTTTCAACAATCTCTAAACAAGTAGTTTTGATGCCTTTCCTTAGTCATATCATTCAAGTTTGGGGGAGAAAATCTCTTAAAGTCTAAATGCTTCCCAGTAACTAATCCAAAGTCCCACCCACGATCAACAAGACCCTGAGTGACAAAGCCCCTGGCCACTCCTCCGATTTCATCTCCTGCTGGTCTCCACATTAATGGCGGCCTTCCTGTGGTTCTTTGCACCCACCACATTGCTCCTGCCCCAAGGCCTGCGAACTGCATTCGCCTGCCTGGAGCAGATTTCCCCCTGACATTCACACAGCTCACTCCCTCTGTTCCTGCTCATGCTGCTCAGATTTCATCTCAGGAGAGGGCCCTTCCTCGATCACCCTCTAGTAGCTTCTGTCGCTCTCTCCTCCTTTATCCAGATTTAATTATCTTCACAGGACCTGTGGCCCCCGACACAAATATTTAGTATTTGTTTGTGGTCCACCTCCTCTCGTTGGATTGAATCACCCGAGAGCCAGTGCAGTGTCTGGTCTGTTCCCTGCCGTATCCTCAGCACCTAGAGCAGTGGCTCGCCTGAGAGACATTCACCTGACCCTGGACCGATGCTTCTGCTTTGGTACCCCTTTCCCTCACATTTTGCTCAGTGGAGGTGGCAAGGAGGTGGCCTGCCTCCGTTGGTATAACATTCTTTTAGGGATGAGCTGTGCGTAGGTGAGCAACCTCAAAGGTAAGCTTGCAGAGCCTGGAGATGAGAAACGTGGAGATCACTCTGCTTTCAGTGGGTGACTTGCAATGAGCTTCCTGCTGCACAAAGGGAAGATGCTCTGATGAGAAGCACCCTTTCATTTCCGCAGCTTGCCTCTGAAGTCAGCTGGGAAGGCCCCATTGTATTTGCTTGGCAAAACCCCTTCTTTTTCCAGGTAATCTTATTTTTTTTTATTGTAGTTAGAACATGTGACATGAGATCTACCTTCCTAAATTTTAAATGCACAATACGGTATTGTTAACTAGAGGTGCTATGTGGTACAGCAGAGCTTTAGAACTTACTTTTATATAACTGAAACTACACCCAATGAACAACAGTTCCGCGTGTCCCCCTCTTTCCAGCCCTCAACAACCCTCAACAACCACCATGATACTCTCTGTTTCTATAGGTTTGAATTTTAAATAAGTAGGATCATGCAGTATTTGCATTTCTATGGCTAGCTTTATTTCACCTCGCATAATGTCCGCCAGGTTCATCTAGGTTCATCCAGTTTCTCACATCTGGCAGGATTTCCTTCTTTTTTTTTTAAGATTTTATTTTTTTATTTTTAGAGAGAGGGAAAGGGAGGGAGAAAGAGAAGGAGAGAAACATCGATGTGAGAGAGGTACATCGATTGGTTGCCTCTTGCACATCCTCAACTGGGGACCTGGCCTGCAACCCAGGCATGTGCCCTGACTGGGAATCGAACCAGTGACCTTTCAGGTCACAGGCCGACACTCAATCCACTGAGCCACACCAGCCAGGGCAGCATTTCCTTCTTTTTTAAGGTTGAATAATATTCCACTGTATGTATAGACCACACTTTCTTTATACATTCATACACATTAGGTTGTTTCTATGCCTTGCCTTGGTGAATAATGTTGCAACTACTTGACAGGGTCAGAAGCCAGTCTAGGGCTCAGGAAGCTAGAGGATTGTGTGGCCACATCCCTTTGCCTTCTTACAGGCGATGTTCCTCTCCCACCCCATCACATCCTTCGCTTGCTGCCCCCTTGGATTCATCTGACGTGCCAGCAACCAGCCCCCTAAACATGTCCATCCCTACCCTTCAGGCTGGGATTCTCAAAGGTGAGCGCACAGACAGCCTGTTCCAAATAGCCCCAGCTGCTTCTCGCATGCAGATGCCGTGGCAGCACCCCTGACTTCCAGAATCAGAACTTCTGAAACACAGCTGTTGGAGAACTGGTGCCTCAGTCTTCAGACTGTGCGCTTTACAGTGTCGTGCGCTGCTCTCAGTTCATTGCTCTAAGGATATGACCTGGGGGAGGGTGTTTCTTTGTTCCTCCTGTTCCTCTGACCCCTCTCTTCCCTGGCCCCACACACTCCTCAGGGCTGCCTGTTTCTTGTCACTGAGGATGCGGTTTCCCTCTCCTACCCTGCAACACCCTTTCCTAGAAATTCACCTTTTGTCTTTTTCTTGAATCAGAGAGCTCTCTGTTTTGCAAGGTTTTGCATTCCTTGGCATTTTTTTCCTCATGTTCAAGAAGAACTGTGGAGAGGATAAAGCACCCCTTATTACAAGGGAGCGAGAGGCGGGACCCCCTCAGCAGGAAGCACAATTAAAAATGTACCCAGCAGGAAGGCGGCTCTCCGGGAAGCACAGACAGCTGTCAGGACAAGTGACCTTTCTAATCACGCCTGACATTTCACAGCCCGGAAGGCAGAAGGGCCGCCCTACTCTGGAGGCGTTGTGTCGCGCTGTGGTACCGAGGCACCTGTGTCTGAAGCTCCAGGGACTTGGCCCCCAACTGGGTGATGGATCAGAGAAGGCAAGGGGCTTTGTTTCTCAGGAAAAGGGAAAAAACATTGAGCAGGGGGTCTATGTGGATGGTGTGACTGTCTGAACTGGGGATAGAAAGGGATTGGAGAAGGATATTACTTCCTGGGAGAACTAGTTCCTGGGGGCTCAGGTGATGCCGATCAAACAGGCCTGCTTGAAGAAGCGAAACAGACAAGGCCATTTTCCAGTCCCTTGTGGCCCAAGGAGACTGTGATGACTCACTTTTTACCCACCTCAACATGAACACAGCTTTATTTTTTCTCGGTATAGAAAAATACCTTCTGGGGCTGGCCAGTGTGTGTGGCTCAGCTGGGTGGAGCATCATCAGTAACAGAAAGGTTGCGGGTTGATCCCTGGTCCTGGTGCATATGATCTCCCACATAAGGGAGGCAACCAGTTGATGCTTCTCTTTCGCATTGCTGTTTTTCTCTCTCCCTCTCTCTGAGAAGCAATAAAAAATGTCCTCAGGTGAGGATTACAAAAAAGATTTAAAAAAAAAATTAATGCTTCCCATTCTTCTAAAAAGGCCATACAGCACATGCAGGCATACAGAAGAAAGGAAAAATTACATGTAAGCCCATCACTGAAAGATAAACATTATTGACACTTTAAGGACTTTCTATGCATATGTACAATATTTTTAAAACAAAATACAGTCCTATCATTAGTACCATTTTGTAACCTGCATCTCTTCCTTAACATCTTGAACACATTTCCTTGTCAATAAAATGTAAATGTAACAAAATCATTCTTAACGATTTAACCGTAGTCCATTGTATAAACGAACCCCTTGAGGTTTCCTCGGACTTTTTGTCATGATAGAATATATTAGCATGAGCAATCTCATAGTTAAATCCTCCTGCAGAACTGAGAGTGTTCCTTATGATAAATTCCAAGAAGTGGATTTGCTGAGTTGAAGAGTATGCACATTTTTAAGGCTTTTGTTCTCTGTCCTCTAGAAAAGTTGTAACAGTGTACATTCCTGCCACCAGGGTCCTGGAGTACCTGCCTGTCTTTACCCTCCTCAGTTCTGGGGAATCACAGTCTTTTCAATCTTTGCCAATTTTATGAATGAAACTAGTTTTTACAATTGTTTTTATGTACATTTTTTACTTGAGGTGTTTAACAGCTTTTCCTATTTTATTGGCCATTTGTCTTGTGAATTGCCTTGATCTTCCCCTCCCCCTCTTTAGGGGCGTTAACCTTTCTGATATTTAGGTAGAAGTAGTTTCTAGACAGTAAAGATAATAACTTATTGTTATACAAGTTACAACAGTTTTGCCTAGCTTACCACGTGTCTTCATGTGGTTTTGGCCATGAAGAAATGAAAAGTTTTGATGTGGTCTAATTTCTGCCGTTCCAGCTTCTTTGGAACCACATTCAGAAAGCCTTTCTCTATCCCATGGTTGAAAACAAATATTTGTCTGTATTTTCTTCCTGAGTGTTGTATCTCTCTCAATTCTCACGGCCTTTGACCACTGTGGCCTGTGTCAGGGATGGTCTCTCTCCTGCACCTGAGGGCTTCCTCGCATTCCTCAGCTCTCAGTTTAACTGACATCTCCCCAGAGCAGCCTTTCCTGGTTGTAGAACCCAAAAAGGTTCTCCCAGCCCCCGCTGTCTTTCTCTTAGCACCTTATTTTTCTCCTTCATACGTTTTATCAAGAATTGTAGTTACACGTTTTATTTACCTACTTATTCAATATTCACAACTAGGCTGTAAACTCTGCGGAGGGCAGAAACCATATTCGTTTTGCATTTCCAGTCCCTAAGCTGGTGCCGGGCGCTGAGTAGGTATACAGGAGATGTTTGTTAAAAGTTGTCGAATGCTAAATTCCTCCAGAATTTGCGTTGGTGTAAGGTGTGAACTACAGATCTAATTTAAGTTTTTTAAATAGTATCCTGTGGTTATAATATACAACTATAACGCAGACTAGTTCTCTTATCATCTCCGCTTCACTGGGAACAAAGAAATGAAACCTGGGTTGCGGGAGGGGCACAGAATCCACGGCTCCCCAGCCCCATCAGCTCCTCTCTCTGCCAGGACTTCCCTTTCCTCATTACTGCTTCAGCACTAAGTGCTTCCCATCATGCCTGTTTCAGGGCGGAGCCTAGAGTGGATCCTTAATTAATGGTATTTACTGGCTGGTTTAGACCATTTAAATGGCAGGAAAATCAGACATCTTTGATGTGTTTCATACAATATTCACATCAGCCTTTGGAAGCCCTGAGAAATCTTTGCTCCCTCTATAACCCCCAGAAACTGGATTTCTCTACACTTTTCACAACGGTTAGATGCGGTTAGACCATATCTAACACTTGTGAATGAAAACGAGAGAAGTGGAGAGTTATTCAGAAACAAGAAGAAAAAGATTGCTCACATCTGCTTTTAGTGTTGCCTTATTCCACATGCCACGTGCTCCTTCAAAACTGAGCAGTAGAGTAGCTGTAGCGGCTTCACAGTCAGGCTCATGGAGACCATAACTTCGAGTCTTTAAGAGCTGATGCCAATAATTTTTTCCAATTTATGAAAGCAATACACTATGCATAATATAATGGAAGAAGTCACAAAAGAATTGATTTTACTCTATTTAAAAGCTGTTGTAATGAACTAAAAATGTTCAGATTTATTAATAATCAAGGGAAAGCGACTTCAAGGAGCAATTAGATACCATTTACCTCTAAAGAAGGGAAGAAGTCACAAAAGAGGAACTAATGTTACTTCATTTAAAAACTGTTTTATTAAATCTAAAAGAATTTCAACTTTACCAATAATACAATTTAAAACCACAATTAGAAACCATCTGCTCTTAATAAATTCATTGTGATATAAGAAATTATAATACCTAATGCTGAGTAGAATGCGGTAAGACAAATGCTTCATTATGCTATGGGTGGGAGAATAAATGGATACAACATTTCTGGAATGGAATTTGCCAGGAAGAAGCAAGAAACTGACAAATGCCCATTCTATAATGGTTCATAATCTTACTTTTAGAAATTTCTACTAAAAAGGCTCATCAATGGTTCATTAAAGTAAAAATGTGAGAAAACCTAAGGGTTAGACAATAAGAACATGAAAAAATCAGGACCCAGCCACAGTATGGGCTATTAGAAAATCATTGCCAATAACATTTCCATGAATTAATTAATGACATGGGTGGGATAGGCTCCCGAATCTAAAAATACGGAGGACATGTATGGACGACCCACGGACATGGACCGCGGTGTGGGGATCGACTGTGGGAGCGGGGGGTAGGCTGGGTGGAGGAGGGCAAAGGGAGAAAAACTGAGACAATTATTGTAATAGAATAACAATGAAAAATAAAATAAATAAACTTAAAAAATAAATATACAGAGTTTGATTTCAAATTTCATTTTTAAGCTATATATTTTTATAGGAAAAATATTAGAAAAGAGAGGATAAAGTGTTAACAGTGATTATCTCTAGCTGGTAGGATTATAGGTAATATTTTGTTTCCTTCTGAATATTTTCCAAATTCTCTAGACTCCATTATATTATTTTTTCCTTTAAAAGAGCCTTTCCTTCTCTTCTCCATCCCCACTCCATGGTGGTGTTAATGTGGTCTTGGACTACATCACTGAAATGTGGGATCTAGAGAAGGGAAGAGCCCTCCTATGTCTTTCTTGCCAGCCTAACACCTGTTAGGCGCGGGATGAAGGCCTCCAGGGGTGTCCACCTTCTGGCGTTTCTTGGCCCCCTGGAAGAAGAAGAGTTGTTTTGGGCCACACATTAAATATACACACACTAATGAAAACAAAAAGGATCTCATAATATTTTAAGTAAATTTATGATTTTTTTGTTGGACTGCAGGTGGCCGGTGGCCACGGCTTGGACACCCTGCAAGAGCAGACACCTCCAGAAGTGGGTTAGTGAGAGGGTGATATGATGAAGGGTGTCAAAGGGTGTCACCCATGAAGAGGGTGACAAAGCTGTGGGGCATGAAGAGTGGCTGGAATACACAGGCAGGATTGGGAAGCCTACGTATAATAACCTGAGGTTATTAGGAAGCAAAATGAGCAAACTATTCTGTGTCACCCAGAAAGCAAGACCGACAGCAGTAAATAACAGACCACTAGGCCTGGGTTCACTGCAAGGAAGTACTGTCTAATGACCGAGACTGCCCCAGAGGGCAAGGGCAGCCTCAGCAAGAAGGAGCACTCATTGCTGGGGCATGGGTAGGCGACAACCTGGTGACAAAATCGAGAGGGATCTGGCCTCACTTGAATGGCTGTATTGGTTAGGTGCCCCCCAAGGTGTCATAAAGGCCAATGATTCTATGCTTTGCCCATCATAAAATGGGGAGGAGAGTCCTGGAAATATCGCCTAGTCATTTCCCCTTCTTTGCTAGTTCCTTAGTTCCAAGCAGGAAAGAACCACAGCCATTTGAGACAAGCGGTGTGTGTTTGTGAATGGGATGGGATAGTGCTTGGAGATCAGGGGAATGGGGCTGTGTCAGTTGGCACTCTTGGTTGTAAGTGACAGAAAGCCAACTGAAACTGTATCAAGTAAAATAGAAAGTGCATTATGCCAAAAAACATGGAGGCCCAAGTGAATGGGACTGGGTAAACTGTGGCTGGATTCAATGGTGCTTATCTCCAGCAATTTAAATTTCAATTAATCTTTAAAACCTAAGGCCTGTTTCCAATTCCAATTGGTAATTATGGGTTAATTCAAGTCATTTAAATGGCAGGAGACCAGATTTTATATTCCATCCCTCGATCCATGTAGCTGAATCTGGCTGCATGACTGAAGCCTCTTCATGTGGAAGCAAGATGGTCTCTGACAGTCTTGAGTTTATGTTGTACTTAACAGCTCATGAACTCAGACTAAAACAGCGTCTTCCTCTGAAACTCAAAATCTTCAGGAAGACTCCCTTAGATGGTTTGGGTCATGTGATCCAATCCTGAACCAATCACAGTGTCTGTGTCCCCGGGCAGTCATCCACTGATTGGCTAGGCTGGGTTTTGTGTACATACCTGAAACCTGGGTGTGGTGGAGGCAAGTCAGCCTTATATGGACCTTCTGGGTTGAACAGCATATAGAAAGGAAAGCGTCTTATGCCCGTTATAGGGAGTTTGCTCCTATTTATTTATTTATAAAAAGATTTTATCTATTTTTAGTGAGAGAGGAAGGGAGGGAGAAAAACATCTGTTGGCTGCCTCTTGTACATGCCCTGACTGGGGACTGAACCCCGCAACCCAGGCATGTGCCTTGACTGGGAATCAAACCAGCAACTTTTCACATTCTGGGATGACACCCAACCAACTGAGCCACATTGGTCAGGGCAGGAGTTCTCTCCTATTTAAAAAAAATATTTTGGAAAAAGAGGTATACCAGCTGCCATAGAAATCTATTTCACATCCATACCATCTGGTAATTCTGCCTCTCTTCTAGCTTAAATTCCTCCTGCATAATTTCTACCCTTCTTGTTCTGTTCCATCTTCAGAGTAGTTTTAGATCAAAACCTCTTCCCTCACAGACACACTGTGAGGATTAATTAGGTTTTCCAGAAACCATCTGTAAAGTGCCATGGGATCTTCAGAACCAGATGCTTTGTAAAGATATGTTGCCATTAGAATCAACTCTTCATATTTTGTGCTTATGGGGGATGAGTGTGAGGAAGAATCAAAAGGCAAGGGCTTCATTTTGGCCATGTTAACTATTCTTTTACGTCCCAAATACTGTGCCTCTGCCATTCTCAAGAAGCAAACATGAAGAACAACCCTGATGGGTGTGGCTGCCCACACCCTTCTTTGAGTGGAGAAGTTGGGAACAGGGTGGGGCCCAGAGTGGATCACATAATTTGAACCAAACCAGGGTCAGTGCCCGGAAGAAGATCAGCAGCTGGCTCTGTTGAGCGGCTTTCCTTTTTTAGTTCAGGATAATGAGCTATGAATGATACATAACTGTCTGGGCAGGAGGCAGACGTCATCGTCCGGCTCCTCTGTCAACCTGCAAGCTCTCTTTCTGGGGACTCTCAGGGACAAAGAGTGGGAAGCACAATGCCGAGCGGGAGGACTGAACACAGGGTTCAGGAGGTGAGCTGTAGTCCTGACGCACAAGGCACACTTGAGGCAGGACCAGCACACCGTGGGGCTGTCCTGTCCAGTCTGCTGCTGGGTTACACAGGCCCATCGTCAGCCCTCAGGAAACAGTTTCCGTGCCTGTTGTGTTGATAGATAGCGCGGCCTGCGTCCCGGACAGCAGCTCCACGTGCCGGACTTCTTTTCCATTGAAAATGTTTTCCCCGAGTTTTAATTTTAAAAACATTCAAACATATAGAAAAGTTAAAAGAAAAGTACAATGAACACCCTATATTCTTTACTCAGATTTATTATCTTGACACATAGTGTACTATCTATCGTCTATACATTTATAGGTAGATATCCATACACAACTTATCTACACATATGTATATATGCGTGTGTGTATATCTCGTGTGTATATGTATGCATTCATTCATATATGTGTATATATGGATAGCTATCAAAGATTTTCCCCTAAAGCTTTTGAAAGTAAGTTGTAGACTTCAAGATACTTTACGCCTAAATACTTCTTTATGTCCCTCCTCAGAACAGCATACTCTCCTATATAAGCTCAATACAATTATCACCCCCAAGAAATTCGCATTTATACAATGCTAAAAGCTTATATACAATCTATATTCAGATATCCCCTATTGCACTCACGCTGTCCTTTAAACAGATGTTTTTCTACCTAGCTCTGTCATTGAGGACGTTGACTTTCTGAAGAGGGAAGAGTCCAGCCTACCTGTTTGGTAGACTGTCCCTCAATTGGGATTTGTCTGATCACTTCCTCATAATTTGACTCAAGTTCAGGGCGTGAATTCTTAGCTGTGTAACCTTCAGCAAATTACTCAATGATGCAGAACCTGAATTTGCTGATAATATTACATACCTCATACGGTCATTGTGAGAGCCGGGAAACATACTGTCTAAAGTTCTTAGCACAGGACCTGACAAAAATAAGCACTTAAAAAGTGTTTGCTCTACAATCAGCAGCCTCATGGACATCACTGTCCAGAGAGTGATGGATCTTCTTCCCAAACAGGTTTTCACCTCCCTGGGAAACTTCCAGAACCCTGAACCCCATTCTCCTCATCTGCAAATGAGGAGTAAGCCCTGCTCTGAAGAGCCTACAGGGCTACTGTAAAAATGAAATGAAAGATGCAATCAACAGCTCAGAGTAAAGTGGAATATGATAGGAAAATATAGGCAAGCATCTTATTATTTTCTGCGTTTGCCTACTTTTAAATTACCCTCTTGTGTAACAGACAAACCCAAAGTAGGAGTTAAAAAAACTCCTACTGAAATTAGATGAAATTAGCATCTAACAAAAACCTAATTCCTGAGTTTAACTAATGTAATAGTTCTCAAACTTCTTTTTTATCAGCAGAACTTAATTTTGAAACAAAATTCATGGAACCTGAATGTATCGGACAGATTAAAATAGAGCTACACTGCGTGAATCTGGATTCAGATGGAGTGCCCAGGGGCCTTGGCCACTCCTGCAGACCCCCCAGGCTCTGAAGGGCCAGGTTGAAACACTGAAGACAGGCCCTAGATGCCGTGATGGTAGGGACTTCTTAGGGTTGCCCCAGTTTCCCCATTTGCATCTGCTCAGAGTCATGGCATGATTTATCATCTCTTTCTCATTCCTAGCCCATTTCTGCAGCAGTGGTAATATCTGTGGACCCCAGTGATGATTTACTCAGTTCACTACTAATCATTATTAATGGCTTATAAACATCTTTCCTGGAAACCACGCTGAATGGCTTGTACTCAGAGACAGACACTGACAGGTTACCTAATGAGGCACCTGTGAAGTCCCTGACAGAGCAGCCCCAGCCGGGAGCCTCCCAGCATGTCACTCGTACCTGCATGTTTCACATCCTGAGCTGGAGACTGAAGGTTCCTATAGCCCCATCTTGTCTTCAAACCACCAGACCTCACTCCTAATGGGTAGGACTCCCTGTGACAGCGGGCTTGGGCATTGCTTGCATCAGAGCAGGGCCACGTGGTAGGACAGAAAACTGACAGAACCCAGTTCTCACTGTGTGCCAGCTAGGTCGCCTACTTCTCTTTTAATCTTCATAATCAATTCCACTAGGCAGATAACAAATCCTCACTTAGGTACTTTGTTCAAGGTCATCTTGCTGCAGAAGAGTGGAATTCCAAACAGGTCCTTTAGACTTCAAAGACTATGTACACCCATCCGGAAGGTCTTAGACTCACCTATTATCTTAGGACTTCCAGAAACACTGCCTGGGCCACACAGTACCAAAGACTCACTGCCACAGTCATCTCTGTTCATCCTGCTAATATTGTATACGCCAAAGTGCTGGTAATATTAGCTAATGCTTATTTGTGTGCTGCTGTGTGCCAAGTGCTTTCTGTACATTAACTCACGCAGTCCCCCCAAGGACTCAGTGAGGAAGGTACTGTTTGTTTTGCATGTAAGGGCACTGAGGGACTGAGAGGCTGAGGGGCTTGTACAGAAGAACACACAGCTAGTGCCACAGACTGCTTGTTTGTGTTGCCCCGCCCCCATTTCATGTGTGGAAATTCTAACGCCAGTGAGATCGCATCAGGTCTGGCCTTTAGCAAGTGATTAGGTCATGAGACTGGAGCTCTCATAAATGGGATCAGTGCCCTTATAAAAAATAAAAGAGACCCCTGAGAGTTCCCTTGTCTCTTCCAGCATGTGAGGACACAGTAGGAAGATGGCTATCTGCGAACCAGGGAGCGGGCCTTCGCCAGACACTGAATCTGCTGATGACTGGATCTTGCATTTGCCAGCCTACTTGGATTTCTCTTATGAGAAGTAGATGTTTGTTGTTTGTGAGCCACTCAGTCTATGGAAGTCTGTTATCGCAGCCCAGATGGACTAAGACAGCTAGTAAGGGGTGGAGCCTGAATTTAAACCCAGGGAGCCCAGCAATCAGGCTGTTAATGATGGTGCTACAGTTGGACAGGGGTTAATTACTGGCTCCGATGTGCAGACAAGAGCAATGAAAGGTTCAGAGGCGTTGGGTGATCGGTTCCGGATCACCTGGCGTTCATGCAGGATAATGTGGACAAGAGACCCAAACTTGCTCTATGAAATAAAATGGGTTCTTTTCCACTGTTTGGAGTCAAGGGTAGACCAGCACAAAGGAGCTGCCAAGACAGAGCAGGTATGCCCAAGGGTTAAAGTCCGGAGACAAATTTGAAGTCAAGATGGGTAATAGTTGATAAGAAGACAAAACATGGTAAATAGGGCCAGATATATTTGTTCCAGGTAAATCCCTAAGGCAAGAGAAGAAGGAAAAACCCTGGTGGGTCCTATTTTGAAGGGGCTGTAATCCCATCTTTGGTCAGTCTAAACTCTTAAACTCTTGCAAGGTTCAGAACTGCAGTTAACCATTAAAAATTGTGGCCACATTTGGAAGTAATGTGCCTTTGATCATACCTGAAGAAACTTGGAAATGACAACATCTGGGACATGAGAGGGGCTTCTGGAGGAGGCATGGCAGCTGAACTGAGAGGGTGGCTGCTGGGGGACTTTGTCATCAAGCCAGTGAGGGAGACTTTGCTTCCTTTGATCCCTCTTCCTGAAGTGGCCATCCTTATCGAGATATGTACAAGAATGTACACAGGAACATTCATCAACAGTAGAATGGATGATACATTATGATATATTCATACAGAGCAACAGTCTACAGCAAACGTGAAAGTTCAAATGACTGTTGTATGTCACGGTCTGAACCTATCAGTAACCATGTCCTACTAAGTCCCTATGAAGGGCTGGGGTGGAGTGTGGGCAAGCTTTCATGTCTTGGTCAATAGTGCATTGGGTCAAAGCTGAGCCAGGCTGAACCCAGGAGAGAAACAAGTTCATCAGGAAGAACTAAAGCAATCATCAAGCCCAATAGAGAAGGCTGGCAGGCAGAATCTGGTGAGGGTCAGAGAGTCAGAGTGGAATCAGGAGTAGGTGAGAAAGGGCCTGTCCAGTAGACAAATTCGGACAGATGAGGAAGGCCTGGGTTCCAGAGGGACACAGCAGAGTAGGCACAGTAGAATGCCTTTGCCATTGGCCAAACAGGGAGGTCCAGACAAGACAAGCCCTTTGCCCAGAGTGCCTGGGGTGAGCACGGGTGGGCAGAGAGGCATCCCTGGTTTTAAAATGGAGCAAACGTGACCTTTGGCAGTGTATCTAGCTTCTGTCTTAGTCCATTCAGGCTGCTCTAACAGAATACCATAGACTGCCTGGCTTATGAACAACAAACATTATTTCATTTCTAGGGGCTGGGAAGTCCAAGGCTAAGAAGCTGACAGATTCAGTGTCTGTGAGAACTTGCTTCTTGGTTCATAGATGACTGTCTACTTGCTGTGTCCCCACACGGTGGAAGGAGCAAGGGAGCTCTCTGGGGTCCGTTTTATAAGGGTACTAATCCCACTAATGAGAGCTTTATCCTCATGACCTAATCGCCTTCCAAAGGCCCCACATCCAAATACCATCGCATTTGGGGGTAGGATTTTTGACATGAGAATTTTGGGGACACACGAACATTGTGTGCAAGCCTACAGTCTCACCTGAGTCCAGCTTCCAGTCATCCTCACTAAGGCCCCAGACATGCGAGTGAAGCCATTTTGGACCTTCCAGACCGGCCAATCTGCCAATCACACACCGCCCAGTGGCCAGTCAATGCCACATGGAGTAGAAGGGCTGCCCAGACAAGCACTGACCACACTTCTGACCCACAAAATTGTGAGAGTAGTAAAAGTGGTGGTTGTTTTAAGCCAATGAGTTTTGGATGGGTCGCTAGGCAGGTATCGATAACTCGAAAGCTTGCATGCTCTCTTTTGGCACGGGACCCCAGAGCTTGCCAACCTCCCTTTTCAGAACGTCGTCCTCTGCTCTCTGTCTAGTTAGTGCCTGTCCTTCAGCCCGCAGCCCATACACGGCTCCCACAGGGCAGCCTCCTGTCGGGTCACCGTGTCTTCTTTTTCACAGCACTTCTCAAAGCCACAGTCTTACATTCGTTTGTGTGATGATTTCATGAATGTCTGTCTGCCCTGCTAGACCATAAGCAGGGACCAGGGTCTGTTTTATGTGCCAAAATGTCCCCCAGCACCTTGTATGGCACTTAGCACATAATATGGATCAACAAGTATTTCACGAACGAGTGAATGAATGAATGAATGAATACATGGAAATGTGCTCTTCCTACACCGTGTTGGATACATGGTGTAAGGCTGTCTTTAGTAGAGTCTCAGAGGGCCACTGGGTGCACAGGGCAAGGCCAAGAAGGTGGGGATCTGGACTGTCCCATTTTCATGTCAGTGAACACCGCTCCCCTTTCGTTTTAAATGCTGGAATTCTTCATAGGATACATTTGAAGAAAAAGTTCCAGCTATTGGAACTTTTGTTCCAAAAAACAATGTTTGATAACCACTATCCTAGACTTGCCCCTTTGTCAGCTACCCTTAGTCCCTCCCATCTTCTTCTCCCTTTCTCACAGAAACTTCCACAGAACTAATGCCTGGCAAGGTTTAAACATAGAAGTCCCTCCCCTCCTCTCTCTCCCTCCATTTCCTTTCCTTCCCATTCCCCTGTAATTTGTTGTAAAAAAGAGAAATCGCCTGGCTGTGTTCCACTGAGTAGACGTGTTCATCCTGACTGAATGAAACAACGCGCTTACGTATCCCCCTGCTCCAGAGGTTGAGCCCCCGGGAGTCACTGTGAGTGGCTGGGCTGAGAGGCCTGCCTCCTGGGCAGCAGCCTGCAACCCTATCTTGGGTGGGGCCCATTTGTTCACACTGCCCCCCCACACACACACTCACACAGCTACTTCATTCAGGTTTCCACTGGAACTTGAAGGCGCACATGGATGTGAACCTAAGGAGGCCCCACCTAAGGTGCTGCCAACAGGAACCCCTCCCGGGGGTCCCCTGGGATGGCTGTGGGGCTCACTAGAGAGAGAGGAGGAAGGGTGTCGAGCTGCTCCAGGGTGAGGCCCAGAGTCAGATGGCACTCTGATGTGAGTGTGAGTGTGGGTGTATGTGTGAGAGAGAGAGAGAAAGGGAGAGAGAAAGAACAGGAAGTTGGTAAGAGCAAGGTGAAAGGTGATATCAGTTGTGTATTGCAGCCAGGGGACACAGTATGATTATGAATGAAGAGATACGATGTGGTACAATAGAAAAAATGAAAGCTACAGTAGAAAAAATGAAAAAATGAACACCCAAAAGCTTAGTGTTCAATTCCCAGGCTCATCACATAGTCACTGTGTGGCACTGGGCAAATGACCTCACCTCTTTTAGTCTCAATTCACTTATCTGTAAAACGGGGCTAGCAACACTCACCTCTCAGCATTGTTGTGGGCTTAAATGGGGTTATGTTTTTCTATTCCTGTATGCACTAGACAGTTAATAGACTACCCCAGCTCTTATGGGCCAGGATATCTTTACTCTGATGCTGTTCAGAAACATGCACTACAAGAAAACTGATAGTGGCTAAAAACTGCCCCTAGTAAAATCTGTTGCTTATTAAAATCTGGCAGAAGACTCACAGCTTCTCTTGGCCCTGGCTGGCATAGCTCAGTGGATCGAGTGTGGGCTGCAAACCAAAGGGGCGCAAGTTCGATTCCCAGTCAGGGCACATGCCTGGGTTGTAGGCCAGGTCCCCAGTGGAGGCCACATGAGAGGCAACCACACACTGATGTTTCTCGCTCTCTCTTTCTCCCTCCGTTCCCCTCTCTAAAAATAAATAAATAAAATCTTTAAAACATAAAAATAAAAATAAATAAATGTTAAAAAAAAAATAAGACTCACAGCTTCTTGACAAAATTTGGATCTTTAAACTTTGATCCAGAAAAAATTAAATTTGGAAGGATTATAAAAGCCACAAAATAAAAATGTCAATGACAGAAATTGTAATTAGTGCATTTTAATACATATTTTACTTATACACATATTTTACTTATAAAATAATTTAGCCCAATGAAAAATTTCAATAACATTAAATGAGAAACAGAAAAAAAGTGAAAATAGTTTCACTGCTCTATATTACAAAAGATTGATCAAAAATTACATTGGCTGAATGGAATTCTCTTTGCAAAATGCATTCTCAAGAAGAATTCATCAAAGTATGTATAATTCCCATTAAAAGTTTGCGATTGTAAACACAGAATCAAAATGCCCTTGGGGTCTAAATGGTGCAATCAAGCCAGTCTCTACTGGGATCAGAGTGACGAGGACAGTGACTATCAGGGGAAACGGTCAGGTGAAAGAAGGGTGCAGTGCAGTGAGGCAGACGTGCTGGGACATCCTGATAAGAAAGGAGAGTGTTGAGGTACACGGGACACCAAGTTAAGATGTGTGTGGCCCGTATGCCTCTATTCTTTAGGAGTTATACCATGTCATTCCTTTGAGGGGTTCGGGCTGAAGAAAAAGGTACTAGTATAGGTAGATAGTTGGCAATGACCAGCCCTTGATTCCTTCCACAGGATTGGTCCACCTAGGACACCTGGGACACTCCCAGCACAAGCTGCTCAGGTTCCACATGGGCCTATGATAAGTCTGAGCTGAGAAGTGGTATGCTAAAGATGCTCGGAATCGGAGCCCTTAGCCACAGATCCTGAGTCTGTAAATGTGACATCTGCCGGGTTGTCTGGGGCAGTGAGGAACTGGCCCTTCCATTCCACTGCTTTTCTTGGTGAGTCATTTAGCTGCTCTTAAACACCCCAGGTTGGCTCTTTCCTCCCATGTTCCCTTCTTCTCTGTCTCTCTTCCTTTCTTCTCGCTTCTGACATCTTTGCCTCAGGGTTACAGTCAAGGCAAGAAAAGTGATGTTCATTGTGAATAGGGATAGAAATTGATTCCAGAAGAGGGAGGTAGAGGAGGTGATGAGGAAAATTGTTGCAGAGGTAATAGGAAAGGGCACTTGGGCACATACCATGACCACATGCACATTCAGACAAACCCATAATGTACAACCTTAAACTTAAATCTGCCTATCTGTTTTCTGATTCCACACGCGCACCATTCTTAACAATACAGGTACACATCACCATTTCTCCTACTCATCCTCCAATCTTTTGTAGTGGTTTTCACCATGGCTTGCATGCAGCCCTAGCCTCCTGCAGCTTGCAATTTAATATTTATTATCCCCCCAGCAAGCATTAGCTGATTAAAGCCATTTAATGCTGTGGGCAGCCTTGAGAAGTAGTGAGCTTCTTGTCATTGAGAAGCTGGTGAATGATTAGGGATGGCATACATGGGATGCTTGCTCATTGAGCTGATTGGTTTCCATAGAGTCTGTGAATGTTTTTCCATACTGTCCTAGAGTCTAAGACAGACTTGGCTGATAGGGAGTTAAAGAGGAAGGACAGAGACAACAGAATAAAAACAAAAAATAAGTGGTATTGACCTTATATCACATACATGTCATAAGTATTCATGTCCTTTGTTGGAGGAGGGTGCAGGGAGAAGTAGAAGGGAGGAAGGAAGGGGCTGGTAATCCTTAAGAAGAACATGCCTATCCCCTGCAAAGCTGGGCTAAGGGAAGCCGTTGTATTTGCCCTTGGTCACTAAACTTCTTCCTCCACAATGGAATCTAGGTATTAACTTTGCAAATCTGGGACCTTGATATAATAACCTTTTACTCTGAGGGATCATATTCTTAAAAGACACAATTCAGGCCAAAGAATCTTGTAAGAAAGTAAGCTAGAGATAAGACAGCTGATTTATATTTATAGTAGAAGACCCTGCTTTTCAATACCTAGAGTGCTTATGTCCCCATGTCAAGGGACTTCATTCTAGGATCTTATATAGCTGAACAGCCAAACAAAAGATAAGAAGCTTACTTAGTGACATGGGGCATGGGGAAGTAAATCAGATGATCTTTAAAATTAATTTGGGGCAAGTGATAGAAATCTACCCTTTTGCACCTGCAGGGGCAAATCTTTCCAGTGCCCTGAGGACTTCCATGGCTATAAAGCTCTCTGCTGTGCTGCAGAAACACACCCCTAAATCGTGCTCTCTGGGTCCCTTGCTGCAGGGTGCTGGGATGGACAGGGGGTTTCCACTGGCTGCTGGTGCCACTTCCAGTAGACCTCTTCACCTGGTCACGGAGTGTGCTCACTTCCATCACAAAGAGCTCCTGCTTCTATGCCTTTGGCCTAGTTCACCTTCAAACAGTTCCTAAAATCTCATGTTGAGTTGTTTAGCAACTACAGATACAAAAAAGTCCAAAACTTTCAGACACTTGTAGAGGTGATTTAATCCAATGCCCCATTTAAACAAGGAGCAAACTGAGGTCTTGGGACCTCTCAGGGAGAATAGCATTACCGCCTTAGCCTCATCCCTACTGAAGTGGCCAGTCCTGCTTTTCAGTAAGTACTTTGATAGCAGAGAAAGGATAAAGTCTGTCTCTACTGACACTACCAACCTATTAGAGAAGCAGGAAAAGTAAGAAAAATCATCCCTTGAAAGTGCTGATTTGGACTTCTTTACAGGGCTGTTGTGTTAATTTCCCAAACACTGGTGGTCCCATTTGGGAGAAATTAGGCACAGGAGCCTGGGCACCCGTGTGTGATCTGGGGATCAGATTTAGAGGGGGAAAGGACTATTTTCAATAATGACAGGCCTTTCTATCTTCTGAGGGTATGAATCAATGCTTGGGCTCTTTTCCCCAAAGGTCAAAGACTTCTGTTGCTTTTTTTAAAGTATGAACTTCTCACCAGTTCAGAGCAGATGCTGTTATTAGCTACTTCTTGTATTCTGACTATACCAGAAAGATATCTTGTTCCTCAATGAACTTATACCAGAAATATGTCTTATTTCCCAGTGAGAAGATGGGAGGTAAGAATGGGGAAGGGCTAGTGAGAGTGGAAGTGGAATTGAGTTGCTTTGCTTTGGTTTTAAAAGCTTGTCTTCACATTTTTACAAACGATAAAATTTCATTTTCAAGTCTCCTTCAATGCATTTCCCTTTCTCTAAATTTGTGATGAACTTTCAATAAAACTTGACAGTAACCATCAAAATATATAATACAAACAAAACTAGTATTTATAAGTGATAGCTTATCACTCTAAGTTTTAAAGTATTAATAAAGTTATAAAGTATTAATGAAGTTTTAAAGTATTGAAAATCTGAATTCTATCAAGCTATAATCTTACAAAATAGTTTTCTGAAAGCATTGCTTTTGCTTGTATAATTTTTGTTTTGCTTTGCTTTCTGCCAACAGGTTTATTTTATTGCTAGGTTGACATAGCACAATGGTCAATGACCAGCTCCTGCCCCCTTCACTAGTACTCATGAAAACACATTTATTGAGTCCCTGCATTATTTTAAGCTGTCTGCATTCTATTATGTTTTCCAACAGTCCTATTATTACTGACTTCATTTTACTGATGAGGAAACTAAGGCACAAGGAGGTTAAATAACTTGCCCAAAAGTCTTCGAAAACCAGAACATGCATCATCATATGTTTATGCTAACAAGCTTATATTGCCTTATTTTTCATCGTCACATCCATTGACCTACACATGTTATGTGTGTGTGCTAGGAATGGCCATGGCAGAAAGAGCACACGCATTGCCTCAAGAACATATTTCCCCCCAAACATTATCACAGTAATTTGAGTGAAAATATATGAACATTGCTCTGAAACCACAGAACAGAAATGCCATGCTATTGCTTTAAGCCACACAAATGGACAAATGGACACACACATGTGCATGCACACACACACACTTGAACTTAAACTTGGAGACCTCTCCGAAGTAGGGGGTACTGGTCTTCTTGGCTACGCAAGTTATAGTAAGCACATAGTGCTTTTCTCGTGAAAGTCAGAGGAAGCCCAGAGATAAGAAGGTCCCTAGGCAGAGTGCTCCTGGGCTGACTGCTCCAAGTGCACTGTACAAGAGGGTCCTGGACCTTGGCTGGGGCCCAGCACTGGACTTGGACTATGGGCTTGTACTTGGGAAGGGCCCTGAATATGGAGGGTCTTTACTGCCCTGTGCCTCCTCAAGGCCTTTCCACTGGAGCTCCTTTCACCACTTCGAGGGGAGAGGACCAACCTTTCCGTGAACCACCTGCCACGATGCTTTCACAGCCAATTAAAATTCTATTCCATTCCCAGCAAGGGAGCTGGCAGCCTTGGGTCTCAGCAGCAGGATGAACTGGCTGCAATTAATGTCTCTTCTGGAGCCTGATTAGCTAAGGATAGGCAAGGATATTCATTCTACCCCCAAGGCCACCTTTAAATTAGGAAATGGAGGTTTCCCATCCTGTTTCCTCTGTTTAGTCATCAGTTAAAGCAAATGTGTTAACCCTTTCTACTCCGCTCTTGTTAGTGGAGCTGAATCAGAGAGCCAAGAGGTCATCTCTCAACTGGACAGTCCCAGGAAGGAAGGGGAGAAACCCTCAGGTTGTTAGAATGAGTTGAGGGCCTAGGCACAAGCTAGGGCCTGGGGATTCAACAGAAACCACAGGCATGATGTTCAGTGTTATCATGTTGAAGCTTTACATGTAGAAGATAATGCACAGGGATAATACATTTAAGAAAAAGAGAAAAATCCCAAATGATAGAAAAGGAGAAGAGAGGGAAATTAACACATAGTGAATATTTACTATGTGGCAGGCATTTTACATATAGTATAGCAAGGAATCCTACAAAAACTCTATATTTTTACAGAGGTTAAAACCAATAAGGCTCAGAGATGTTAAGAAAAGTGTCCGAGGTCACAGCTAATGTGACAGATTGATTGTACTAATGGCCCTAGAGCTTTATGCTTCCCAATAGCCATTTCCTTTTGGCCACACCTGCTCAGACTGACTTGGAGTAGGCTACATGACTTGCTTTGACCAATGGGATATTAGCAAACTATGTCAGTGGAGGCTTGAAAAGTGCATGTGGTCAGAGTTTGCCCTTCCTTGCTGGTGGGAACTCTTCCACCATGATGCAAACCAGCCCGGGCAGTCCTCCTGGCGGATAAAGGAGATGTGAGCAGAAGGGGAGCATGCCATCCTAGATCAGCCAGCCTGTCACCAGCTCACAGATGCACGAGTGAACCCAGCCAAGACCAGAGAACCCAGATGAGCAGAACCACTGGGCCAACTTGTAGGCTTCTGGAACATAATAAATGGTTTATTGTAAGCCACTGATTTGGGGGTGACATATTCGGAGTGTAGTTAATTAGTAGCTAGAACTAACTGGTACTAGTAAATGGCAGAGACAGAAGTTATTTGATCTTAAAGCCTATGCATTGTCCATTTGTAACGGAAAGGCAGAAAAAGATTGAAACTGTAGCAGGAAGACACAGGGTAGATTATGGTATGTTTTCCACAGCAAAGGTGCCCAATCACACAAGGGTATTACTGGGAGGAATGTGGTCTTCTCATATCTAGGTATCTTAAAGGGCAGTGATGAGCGACTACCCAGGTGCAGTGTGGTTAATGTGGGGCCCTTGCCCTAGGTGTTTTAGCCATGTTTGCTATCTCAGAGATGGGGCTATGCTGAGGCTCTCGACAAGAACATTCTGAATCATCCGTATCATTCATCAGTTCCCTGGAGCAGAAAAAGCCCCCACAGCACCCAGACTGAGATTCTGCAGCCTCCAGCTGGCTAGGTGCCGCCTGAGTCTCTTTCCTGGATGAAACTCTTTCCCGAGCATGTCTGGGCTGCATTGCTGCCAATCCCCAACTTAACTCTGTGCCAATCCCACAGCCGCCTCCTGCTCCTTCCCCAGTGGAAAGAGAGGTAGAAAGGAACAGACGGCTGTATTTGCTGAGCCCTCTGTCTCAGGGTCACAGCTGTGATACTACTAACAGTTGCACATACAATTGTGAAGGAAGGACAAGACCTTGAATATGGGGTAACAGCAGCAGATACTGACATACTATAGTGACATGGATGGAAATGGCGGTCCTCTTCCTGAAGACCAATCGGTGACATCAACAGTCTTAAAATTGTCCATGCTCTTTGAATTAGTAATTCCATTCTTGGACTGTCTTTTAAGGATATAATCATACATATGACCCATGAAATCATGGATCACCATGAGAAATTTTTTATGCCATAATGTGAATGGAAAAATACAAGTTAATAATCGGCTGTATGTTTCTGATTTGGGAGAAATTATGTGCGTCGGAGGGGGGAGGGGCTATCGTTATGAGGAAAATTTTGATGTATAATACATTTCTACATATTTTTAAGATATGACCTTTTCTCCCCCAGCTCCTGGACATGCGGATCCTTGGCTATCTTGGACATAGCAATAAAATTTACCTTAAAAACCTAAGAGATTGGTGAAGATCTAGAAATAAATGATTGAAATAATGCATGACATGTGAATGGGATCTAAAAATAGGACTTTTCAGTGTGGATAGATGATGACTGAAGGGAAGATTAATACACTTTTAAAAAATCATGAGGTATAATGGAGAGGAAACATGGTCTTGGGTTGCCAAATCCCAGAAAACGATTGAAAATAGCATCTTGATTGCTTACTTAATCTCCTTGTTAAATAAAAGGAAGTAATATGTTACACAGCCGCCACTAATGAAGTGAAATGCAGACCTAAAAACCGTGGCAAAAGCTGATAATCCGGATGTGTTTAAGAAAGTGTGTCCTCATGCGTGTGCGTCTCCTGGGCAGGCGCCCCCTTGAGTTCTCAGCGCCAGGGCTGAGTGCTCATCCCAGGCCTCTGAATGGCTCCTAAGTGAAGGAGACTGTGGACTATAGTCTCAATCTTCTGGAGGGAAACAGTGCTGGTGCATGAATATCCTCCCCATCCTTGAGTCCAGCGGCGTGGCCCGTTCTATGAGCTTTAGCCTTGTCCTGCATTGGTTCTCACAGATGGATCTGAAAGGGAAAACTGGAAGGCACTGGGAAGCATGGGAGGCTCTGGGGTGCCCTTTGCTGATGTCATCTCTGTACAGAAGCATCCCGTCTGACCAGAGGCTGAAGGATAGAGAGGAAGGGCTTTGAGGACCCTCTTTCCCAGCCCCAGAAGTAAGGAATATAAAATTGTTCCAAAGAAAAAGTGAAATTGCCAAGATGACAGAAGCTACAACCACTTGGAACAGCTTAGCAGAAACTTGGAGTCAACAGACCGAAGTCTATTCACACGCCATAGTAATTCAAATTCTACTTAGCACACTTATTCCTGACAGGGAACTGGAGCCAGACTTCAGGAATAGTATACTTCCTTGAGAAGTGTGAAGAGAACTGGCCAGAATTTTCAGCCGGCTCAGGATTTGGTCTCACCTGCTGAGAGGCATCAATCCCATAGGGATGTGGGGTGGACTCCCTAAAGCTCTGAACCCAGAGTGACAGGCGCCTGTAATTTTTTCCTCTTTCAGTGTTGCCCCACTGCAGCATCCTAAGGAAGGCCACTATCCTCTCTGGGCTTCAGGTTTTTCCATCTAAATCGAGTATAGTCTGAATGACGCTCATCATCAAGAAGAAATGCAAGTCCCATACAAAGAAAGGATTGAAAACCACTTCCATGTTGGCTGCAATCTCTTTATAAAGCAGGCGGAGGAAATTATAGGGTGAAGATCTCTTTTTTCCTCTCTTCTTTCCGTTTCCTTACTGTGCTCCTCCTGAGAAAGATCACTTTAGTCTCCCTGCCCTGGTTTTTTGTCCCGTCCATTCCTGTACTTCCAAGGGCACCGCAGGGCCCTCGCGTGGCGCCATGAACACACGAGTTTGCAGCCTTGCCCCAGAGGGGAAGGTGGAAAACAATGTGAGGCTGTAAACACTGGAAGCTTGATGCCATTTCCTTTACTCCATCACAGGAGCTAGAACCACATGCCTGCAGGGGAAGAAGGCCTGGGGGGCAGCTCCTAAGAGACACCAAGGCAGCCAGGTGGATGGTAGTTGGGGTAGCTGTTTTGCTTGTTCTTTTCTCCCCCTGAAATAACAAGGCAGAGAGCAGCACCTGGAGGCTCCTGGAATTCATCACACCGTTATTACCTGTCCTCAAAATGCAGGTGCCCAGGAGCTTACCGCAGAGAACCCTGGTTCACAGGGGGAGGGCAGCAGCCTCTGCCCACCTCCTCTTGTTAGGATGTGAAGAGACTCGGGTTAGGTGGGCGCCTGAGAGACCATAAACAATGACCTACAGTGAGCATTCACTGTATGTCAGGCAGGGTTTGAAGTACTTCTCATTGTGTACTATCTCACTGAATCCTCCCGAGACCCTAGGGAGGCAGGAAGTATCTTTGGTCCCGCGTTACCTCTGGGCAAACTTGCCAAGGTCGCACAGGTCATCAGTGGCTGAGTGAGGATTCAAGGCAGCCAGTCTGGGCCCACTGGCCCCAGTAACCATGGTATACTGCCTCGTGCATGTCAAGTGTTAGAAAAATATCTGCTCCCCAGCACGCGCTCAATAAGTGTGAGCTAGTAAGAGAGGCATCCACAGTAGCGCGTGTAAATC
The DNA here is from genome assembly GCA_004026765.1 of Micronycteris hirsuta. Lineage (NCBI taxonomy): Eukaryota > Metazoa > Chordata > Mammalia > Chiroptera > Phyllostomidae > Micronycteris > Micronycteris hirsuta. The sequence continues at coordinate 236,874 of PVJI01000329.1, read as the reverse complement.
AGCATAGATGCAGATGTGACGGCCCTGGGGCTCCTAGTGGGTAACTTGTACAACGCCCCTCACCAACTAAGTGGAGGAACCAAGATTTGAACCCAGCAGTCAAAGCTTGCATACAGGGCATAGTATGTGCTCATTAAGTTCTAGCTATTGGCATTTATTTTTATCTTTGTACACACAAGAGTCTTAGAGTGATGTAGGAGACAGAAATTTTGCTAAGGAGTATCTGGTCCAGAGCTACGCAAAATGAGTCTTAGCCAACCTTGCCTCAAGAGAGGAAGAGGGAATCTACATGAAATCAGAAGTAGAGTGGCTTCCCAGGTAATTTGTACGTACACTAAATTCTGAGACCCAGGGAACCAAGGCTGAGATGGCTTAAACCCCAGGTCACCAGCCAGAGGGCGTCAGAGCTGGAACTGACACCCAGCCAAGACCTTGCTTTTTCGCTTCGTAAGTCAGCCATACATTAGGTTCTAAGTGTCTAGGGCTGTGACTTGGAACATTCGTGAAGTGTAACATGTCACCAAGGCTCGTTTACACTTGTAACATCTGCTGTATCCCCTAAACACACTGAATGATATATTAATTACAATAACTGAAAACTAATTTTTGCAGAATTTCACCACAGCTGCTTCAAATAACATGAAGATTTTGCACAACTGAAGCTGGGCATCACCCTGCCAGTGCAGGGCGGCTGGGGAGGGATGACCCCAGGGGCAATCGAATGTTCGAGTATTCATCCCTTAACTTGCCACTGACTTGTGCCCTTGGCTCAGCCCAGCTTGTAGGGAAGAGAGAGGACACAGTGACCTGGAATCTCTGGAATTTCAGCCTGGTGGCCTGGAACCTTGGAAGTAGCCCAGCCTGCCGGCCGCTCTATGCAGATAGCACAATTCTGGCCAGTCAAGGTTTATTGAAATTATGTTTTTCGATTGAGTCAGGCAGAGGTCTGAGGGCAGATTAGCCTTTAATTTTAGCTCTTTGGTAATGATGGTGATAGTGATGATGGGTTGTACAGAAAGACAAATGGACAGTCTATTGCATATTTAGGTCATTAATAATACAGACATGATTATGAATATATACATAAAATATGACCTTTCTTTCCACTAGTCCTTGGATAGCTTGGTTTGTTTATTATGCAGATCATGTTTGACTTTATGGAATTGAATGTTATTTAAATTCAATTATTGTGAGGTTAACTTCTTTCTAGTACCAGCTGAGTAAATTTAGAGGCAGTTAGAGGGAATAGGTACATTTGTCTCATACCAGTTAAATTATAGAGAGAAAAACTCTGCCATAATAAAATAACCGTCATGAAAATGAGAAAACCTGGTTCAGAGGGTTCGGTTTGTGTCTCTGTGTGTTTTCCTCATCTTTGTGTTTGTTGGTTTGTTTGTTTGTTTGATCTGATAAACAGGAAGCCTGGAGTTCTGTCCATGACGAGGGAGCAAATTAGGGGTGTATGTGTGTGTGTCTGTGTGCCTTAAGTAAGCTACTAGTATGAGAGTAAAACTAGAAATCATTATGTAGTTAATTGGATTTCGTATAGATAACTACAGCTCATTAAGGCCTTAGAATTGTTGATTCTACTTAGTAATAGAGTTCTTTCCTTGAAAATAAAAGTATCTTGCAGCGATCCTTATTTTCTTCTGCCAGTGTCGATAGGCTGTTAGTCTCCTGAAGCCAGGGTTTGGCCTCGGCACCGCTGGGAGGGGCACTAAGAAGCCTAGGCAGGCCCTGGCGGGAAGGGGGCTGATAAATGTTGTGGATGGGGCAGGGCTAAAGGTTGGCCTGAAAGAGCTCTGGGCAGAAAACACAGCTGTCCGGACATGGCCTGACATGATAGGCAGAGAACTGAGGACGGCTTATCTGTGTATAATAATGGACCCTAGGGCCGCAGGGTACTTGAAGGTCATCTTGCACATCAGCCTGCCTCCCATAGATAAGGGGGAAACTTGCTTTGCCGTCCTTCAGAGGGGCAGGAGTCACACCCTCTCCCATTCATCTTTGTATCACAGCCTTTGCTGGTAAGTAGGTCTTCTGATAGGTCATTCTTCTTGATCCCTGTACCAGTATAGGTTGACCTCATACGGGTCTGTGGAATCAAAAAATCATTGTCTGGTCTCCTGAAGGAGGAAGGCACTTGTAATCTTCTAGGGTTCCTTCAATCCACTGACCCCATGGGTGCTCGCCTTCTGTCTCCTCTCTCCCCAACCCTCCACCATCAAATCAGAGTACAGGTACACAAACGGTTGGTCGATATCATGGACCAGTTTGGTTGTACCCATAAAGTTGGGAGAAAGGGTCCTTGAGAGTCCTTACTGTTAGTTGGTCCCCCAAATATGTGAAATCCAAGGAGTGATCCACGAAGTTCTTTACTTTCCCTATCAAGTCAACTATCAGTCCTCTAGGTCCAGAGACTACCTAGGATGGACGTTGGGGAGTCCCTACTTTCTTTGGCATCTCTCCTTATTCTTCTCTACAGTCCCAGTGAACTCTTTCTCCTTTCTCCACCCCAATACACACAGGTTCTGGGTCCTCCCTGGAGGGGACCTTCTGATTTTAAGGTCCTCCGAGTCTTCACAGTAGAGCAGCTACAGGCATCAGTAACCTTCCTTATTAACCTAAAATGCAATCAAGAGAAATCTTGAATGCGTTACTCTGCTTACAAAAGTCTCTAGCTCTTTGTTTTTACTTAGCAAATGCCTCCTCCTCATTGAGGATGGGGTGTGAGGAGGGGTGGGGGTGAACTTAAACCCCATGTTATCCCCTCACCACCACATCAATTAGTACCCAATGAACACTGCTTGGAATTGGGTTCACAGGAGAGAAAAAGGGGCAAAGGATTTCTGCCTTTGTGTTCATATGATAATCGGGGAGCCAGCAAGACCATTCATTTATCGGAGCTGGGAAGGTAAGGATCTGATGGACAAGGCTGCGGGGGTGACAGAGATGCTGTGGGCACAGGCAGCCTGGAGGACAGAACTGGTTTCTGAGTCCTACTCTGCCTTTCTCTTGTCGGAGAACAATTTTTCTGAGTGGTTGTCTTCATATGTAAAACAGGAGAAATAATTACTAGCCTCATTTACTTATTGTGGTAGTAAAGGGTAAAATGTCTACGACAGTATGATTCAAACTGTGAAATGCTTATAACATTAGGATTATTAATGAGAAGAGAATGTTATATAAAGCGGGAAGGAAGGACAGAGGGATATTGATCAATGTTTGAAGTAGGGAGAAGGTGGGCTTAGCAACAAGAGGATCTGCTTTAACCCATGTTTTAACCCCTTACATACAAAGCAGCATGTACTGAGAGCTCACTGTGTGCCAGGCATGGTACTGAATATATTCTGTTACGTCTATATATTCTCCAATTTCATAGATGAGCTGTTTCATTATAATAGAAAGGACCCTCAGTGCTGCCAGCAGTCATTCTTTGTTTCTCTACTCTGATCACTCAGTCTCTCCTGGATGACTACTTTATACCAGTTCTCAGAAGTCTAATACCTCCTCCCTCACATTCACCTCCAACTCATGGCCATGTTTCATATTTCCCCTGGAAGACAGAAGAAATCAAAGGAAACTCACCAAACGTATGGTTAGCCCTCGGCTCCCAACCAACGTGGCTCATCATCACACCATTTGACAGGGCAGATCATTCCCTCTTTTTTGAAACACATTGTCTTTGGCTTTTGGAACATCGTATTCTCTTCTCGTCTCACTGACCTTCCCTTGTCCCCTTTTCTACTGGTTCTGTCCCATCTTCCAAGCTCTGACGTCCTCCAGGGAACAGCCCTGGTACCTCGCCTCTTTCCCACTTACACTCACTGCTCGGTGATTTCACCCAAGCTTGTGGCTTTAAATGCCACAATGCACAATGTAGGCCAATGACTCTCAAATTTGTATCCTAGCCTGGACCCCTCCTCCAAACTCTAGACGAATATACATTGCAGCTCCTATTTCATGTCTCCACTTGGACTTGAATGAACATCTCAAAGTGGGCACGCGCACAGCTGAGCTTCCGATCTGCCCTCCACACCTTGCCCTTCTTTCAGTCGTCCTCATCTCGGTTGAAAGCAACTCTCCACCCTTCTCATGGCTCAGGTAAAAATCAGCAGCGTTCCTGGCTTGTCTCCCCTCAGTCACCATATCCAATCCATCTGTAAATCCTAACATCTGTATCTTAGAAATATATTAGAAAACTGACCATTTCTTGGATCCCCCACTGCTACTGTGCTGGTCTAAAACACCACCACTGCTTGCCTGGGCCTGGGTTGCTGCAGCAGCCTTCTGTCTCCTCGCTCAGCCCATACTTCCTTCTAGTCTATTTTCAACAGAGCGGAAGGAGTGGATCCCATCAAACCCGTCAGATCGCGTCACGTCCTCTGCTGAAAATACTCCCGTAACGTCCCATCTCATTGACAGTAAATAACCCACTGCCTCACCTGATTACCGCCATTTTTCATCCCCAGTAGGTCTCTGACCTTATCTCATACTTCTCTTGCCTCACTCACACTACGGCAGACACACCAGCCACTTCAGTGTCCCTGGGACATGCCAAGCATGCTTCTGCCCTGGGGCCTTTGCACTGGATGTTCCTCCAGCCTGGAATGCTCTGTCCCCAGACGCCTGCATGGCTTGCTTCCTCAGCTTCCTCGGGTCTTCACTCAGATGTCTCCGTTGGGGAAGCCTTCCATAGCCACTGGATTTAGAATTTCAAGTCGCCACCTTCCTGGTATTCCGTTTCCCTTTTCCCTGCTTATTTTCCTCCGTAGCACATGATGGCAGCTTAGGTACTTCCTGTTTCCTAAACTTTTTGATTGTTTGTCTCTTCCTACTAGAGACTTTTGGTTAGCTCCATTCACTGCTGTATTTCTGACACCCAGAACAGAACTTAGAACATAGCAGATCAATGTTTAATGAATAAAAGAATGATTGAATCAGGCCCAGAAAGGTTAAGCAACTCACTCAGGGTCACGCAGATCATAAGAACCTGGATACACCCAAGTCTGTCTGAGGTTAGAGCCCAAACTCTTACCCACTACACTAGTCTCACTAAAGGAAGAGGCCTCTGAACAATACCCAAAGGCTGGTGTTTCTTTGTCTCCTTTGTTTTGATGTCCCAGAACTGCACCCTGCAGAGGGCTGGGCTGCCTGTGCTTGGCGGTCCTGGATTTGTTTCTTTCTGCTCCATGGCAGGGATGACTGGTGTGGGTGGGAGGAGAAGTCTTTGGCTTACCTGCCACTGCCATGGCAGCCAGATAACCTAAGGACTCCAGAAGCAAGTCCTTTGCGATTGAGAGGGGAAAAAACAAAGCAAGCCCAAAATAAAAGGAAAGAAGCCTGTGAATGGAGGAGCTTCTGCCTGCTATGTCATGGGCAGCAAGGAGAACCCATCCTGTTCTCTTCCCTCCATCCAGCTCAGCCACGGTCAAGGGTGGTGGCTCACCTGTCCTGCCTCCTGCCTCTAGCATGACCCCACTTAACCCTTCCAAGGGCTCACCTTTTCTGTTCAGCATCCCAAGGGATGGGGACCCCCAAACTCTCTCAGTGACTTCATGATAACACAGAGGACAGCCCTGGGCCAGAAGTCAGAAGATGCATGTTCTGGCTGCTTCCCCACCTCAGAAGGGCAGACTCTTGGTTCTTTCATTTCAACCTTTCTCTGGGCTCACCTGCCCCTTTACTTAAGGCATGGCTCCCTTCCTTCACTATGTTTTTTAATTCTCACCCGAAAATGTGTTTATTGATTTAAGAGAGAGAGAGAGAGAGAGAAACATGAGAGAGAGAAACATCGATTGGTTGCTTGCCATACGCACCCCGACCAAGGACTGAATCCACAGCATAGGTATATACCCTGACTGGGGATCAAATCTGTGACTTTTTGGTGTACAGGACAATGTTCCAACCAACTGAGCCACCCAGTCAGGGCAATCCCTTCCTCAACTATTTCGTAGTAGGAAAATCAAGTAGAACTGGAGTAGAAAAAAACTATGAAATTAAAATCCTTAGGGAAATTCGAGTTAGAATTGTAATATTTTCACAAGAGGACTTACCTGTGCCAGGCACCGTGCCCAGCATTTTGTGTGCATGATCTCAGTCAACCCTTACATCCACCCTTGAGAAGGTAAGAATTGCCCACAGTGGAAAGATGAGGAGTCACAGCCTTGGAGAGGTTAAGAAACTTGCCCAAGTTTGCACAGCCAGTAAGCGGTGCAGAAGCATTCGAACTTAATGAGTCTGTCTCCAAACACCACGCTCTTCCCTTCTACCCCACACAATGTCCTACGGGAGCCCGGGAATTAGAGAACTGTTTTTTTCTCACCTGAGTCATTCCCAGGGCAGTCGCTGGGCTCCAAGTCTCAAAGCAGATCTTCAAGAAAGTGTGTGGTGCCCTTCACATTTAATAAGCCCCTCTGATCTGTGGAGTTTTGCGGAGCTCCACAAACAAGATCACAATAATATTCCCAGACCAAAGGCTGGGTCCTCAGGAGCTGGGCTAGAAGGGCTGGTTCTCTCCCACCCTCTGGGACCCACCCTGTCAGTGCGCCCATTCTATGGGGTACACCTGAGCAGCTCAAGTCCCAGAAGAAACAATGAGAGAATAATTATCCAAGTGTGGAAAAGGAAACAAGTTTGCATCCTGGTGGAGGGGCCAGAGCTGGGCCAGGGGAGGGGTGGGACCTGGGAATGAGAGACAGAGAAGAGACCCAGGGGCACAGGTGGGGGAGGGGCAGCAGGGAGCAGGATGCAGAAGGGGAGTGGGCAGAGCAGTGTGTTGAGAAGTTCGGAGTCTGATGTCAGAAAGACCCGGCTTGACATTCTGGCCATGCCACTGGCTGGCTTCGTGACCTTGAGTTGGTCACTGAACCTGTTTCTTCAACAGAGGTCCCTCTTATATTGAGAGGTATTTACCACCTCAGCTTCCATATTCCACCGCATTAGCCTTTAACAGAATTTCCTGTGAAGAACATCATTAAGTCTAACCTGAATCCATCCAGCTGCTGGCTCACTCACACTTCTCTTGCTCTGGATGAAATGCAGGTCTGACCAGTCGAAAATGGTGAAGTGTCTGGGTAAGCCCTCGTAGAGCCCTAAACACACCAAAAAAAGATTGTGACTCTCCTCCCAATATACGTAATGTACTAAGACCATAACATACAAAACTTGCGTGAATGCCAAGGTTAAAATAGCTTATTTGCAGATTTACTTTTTTAAAAAAATTCTGGATTGCTTCCTTCATCAACGTTAACATTTTTTAACAGTTTTGGTGTCCTTGCTTTCTACTATTTGTGGTGCCTGAAAAGACCCCATTCTGCTTCTTGGGTTGCCCAGTCCTGAGGGGGGCCAGGAGTTCCAAGGGAAGCGCACACCTTTGACCTCTTGGCCACACAGCCAGGCACTGGGACCAGGTCACTCCCCCGCTTCCCAGATAAGTATGTTGAGGCTGGGTATGGGAGCCCTGGTGGTCCTCCATCCAGAGCTACGATAGAGAGCCGCCCAGGTCTCATTATCAGTTGTGGCCCAGTGATTCCTGCCCTGTCACGTGGCTGCTACTTGGGAAGCAAGGAGTGCAGCCTTCACTGTCGCTTGGCACCATGGCCAGGGACCGGGAGTAATGTCTCTTACTTGATCGGCAATTTGACATGGCTGCTTAACAACCCGATTAATCAAACCCAGCTCGCCCTGTTAGAATAAATGAGCCTAAGAAATGCTGCCATGAATAATGAGGGCTTTGCCTCTCCCCCAGCACCTCTGCCCACAGCCCTCCTCCTCCTGTTTCTTTCCCAGAGACACACAGCGGCTACTCCATTCCAAGGGCTCTTAGCCTTCCATGGGAGCCTCGAGTGCCCAGTCATGTGGGCATCTCCTGCCTTCTCTACTCATCTTCCAGGTACTACAGCTGCCCACCTAGAGCCAGAGCTTGCCAGGTCCTACAGGAACACAACCTCTTGTTCATCAAACAGATATGCATGCATTCTACTGTCAAAGCTGGGCAGAGTGCCTGATTTCGTCACTGTACTGGGTACTGAGGATGCAGAGATGAATACGATACTGTCCCTGTGAGGGATAACAGTGCTGTGGCCCAGAGACCAGCGGGTAAATGCTGTAACAGAGGTGTGGGAAGGGCCTGGAGCCACTGTGGAGATGACCTGTCAACGGAGGAAAAGCAGAGTGGGTATTTTGCCTCCCTGCTTCTGGTTCCCCCAAACAGATCATCCCAGCCACTCCCAGCACGGCCTGAGGCTGCCCAGAGGGACCCGGCTGGCCCAGCCTCCTCTGTCCATGGGATCCAAGCCTGGCCCCACCTGCCATGCATCAGTCACTCTGACACCCGGGTGGAGAGGCTTCACAGAGGGGACCTGGGTCTCTGTGAGCTGGTCGGCAGTATAATGCAAAGGCTCAAGACCAGAGTGCTAAACTTGGGCAAAAAACTGTTAATATTCGAGTACTGGAGATTTTACATAAAAATTGCCACATAGCCCTGGCCAGTGTGACTCAGTTGGTTGGAGGGCCGTTCTGTAACCAAAGGGTAGTGGGTTCAATCTCCAGTCAGGGTACATACCTAGGTTGCAGGTTTGATCCATGGCCTGGGCTCATAGAAGCCTCAGTCTGGGCGGGTATGGGAGGCAACCAGTCGATGTTTCTGTCTTACATCGATGTTTCTCTCTCCTTCCCTCTCTCTCTAAAAGCAATGGAAAAAATGTCCTCAGGTGAGGATAAAAAAAAAAATTGCCACATAGATTTCCCTGTCTACAGCTGGCTGGAGCTGAGTGACCTTCCCTTTAACTAGAGTCTGAACCTTCCAATTTGTCCCATTTCCCACCAGCTAGTTTCTGTCACTTGTGTTGCCTGTCTAACCCTGAGAGCATTTGAACTTGAGACTCCTGGCTGAGCCTTTAAAGAGAAGGCAGCTGAGGCTGATACCCCCTTTGGATGGCAGAAGGCTTCCACAGGAATCGACTCACTCATTTTCACAGAAACCCTAGGATGTAGGCAGCACTGAAAGGGACCCAGGGCTTAGAACTGTTAGCTGAGTTCCCTGAAGTTGCCTGGCTGGAGTCTCCTCTAGGGGGTCCGGTGCCTTCCAACAAAGGCTGTGACCTGGTTTCAGTGGTGTGCTCTGGCCTACCCAAGCCTACAGCCAGCCTGCCCTGCTGCCTGTCAGCCAGACTCTGGGCCTCACCACCCTGTGCCTTTCTCCCTGCAGGGGGAGCTGCTGAGCCCGTGCCGCTGTGACGGCTCTGTCAAGTGCACCCATCAGCCTTGCCTCATCAAGTGGATCAGCGAACGGGGCTGCTGGAGCTGTGAGCTGTGCTACTACAAGTACCACGTCATTGCCATAAGCACAAAGAATCCTCTGCAGGTACAACCAGGGGCTGCGTGCCGGCTGGGGGCGCTGGGGTGCAGGGGCCTATGGTCTCCTACACCCTTGGCTTTCTGGTGGGAGGACCATTTCCCCTTCCGGTCAGGGACGTTTGGAGAAAAGGAACGAGATGGGTTAGGTGGGCAAGACCACAGATGACATTTGGACAAGAAGAACTGAAATAACTTTTGCAGTTTTTTTCCTCAACCTTCAGCAAGAAGAGGAGAAAGGAATGAGGCAAAGAGAGAGAAATAGATATAGAGGGAAAGAAGTGTGGAGAGTCGGATGGAAGAGAGAATAAGAGATGGATGGATGGATAGACGGATGGGTGGATGGAAGCAGAAAGGACAGGAAAAGAAGAAGGAAGGAAGAAGGGAGGAAGAGAAAAAAGAACAGAAAGAAAGAAAGGAAGGAAGGAAGGAAGACCAGAGGGCAGAAGAGAGCAGGATGGAAAAAGGAGAGAGGGAGGGAGGAATGAGGAGCAAGACTGAGATAAAGCTAAGGGTGGGAAATAGAAGGACAGGAGAGGAGACACAATGGCACGTCCCACACCCTAACGTGCTTGCACTTCACCTTGTCAAAATGCAGACACGATTCGGGAGTCCGGGGCAGGGCCCGAGCTTCTGCATTCCTGATAAGCTATCAGGTGACAGGGCCAACGCGGATGCTGCTGGTCCATGGATCACTCTTCTTGTGACAAGGGGCCAGAGAAGAATGGAGAAGAGACGGGAGAGGGAGGCAGAGGAAAGGAGAAGAACCGGCAATAAGGAAGAAGGAAAAGGGGAGGGGCTACTGTGAAGGGCAAGGGCAGGCAGAGCCAAGGCTGGGGGTGGCGTCTGCCAGGCAGATTCAGACAGGGCTGGACCTGTGAGGACGGCGAGGGTCCCCACCTCATCCCCCGCACCTTGCCCTGACACATCCAACATCCCAGAGGAGCCAGCCGGCCCTGTACCACCTCATAGATATTCCAGCTCGAACAGCTCTCCCTTCGAGGCGCGAGCATATACAGAGCACTCAGCCTCTGAAAATACCTCCCGCTGTGCATGGTCCGCCAGTTAAGCTGCCACGTAACCTATTAGCCATCAGGCTAGTGAGGATGGGAACCCGAACGGCCTGCACGGTTGTTTCACTCCTCCTCTCTGGGGGGTGGAGGGGGGGGGTTGGCCCTGCAAGCCCAGGAGGGCAGGCGGGTGGTTTGGCGGTGACGGTGGGGTGGGGTGGGGTCTCTGAATGAGGAGGCGGGGCCAGCTGGAAACGTGGAGCTGCAGTGTCCAGGGCATTTTATTGTAGATAAAATTGCACACTATGCAGTTTTACACGGGGCACTGCATCCGCCCAACCCCTCCAGGCACCTTAGCCATCCTGGTGGCGTACAAAGGGGTCAGAACAAGAGGTGCCTCTCCCTGTGCCGGTTCCATCTTTAGTCATTCATTTCAAATCTTGCAGTGTCCTAAAATAGCAGTGTCATGAGACAGCCGATTCCAGGCCCTGGGTGCGTTAACTCTCCCTTCCTTCTCAGCCGACTCGAGCCTCGGAGAAGGGTCAGAGTCACACCTCCACGTCTACCCCTAAGTGCACCCTTGGCTCGCAGTGGGCACTGGCCTTTGACTCGCGAAATGAAACACCATTTAGGGATAGCTCTTTCCTGGGGTGTGTGTGAGAGAGAAGGGGAAGGTTATTCTAATCTCACAAGTACAGTAAGCACATGGCAGTGTTGACAAGATGGATCTATTAGTTTACTGTTAGGTTACTCCTGTGATTGGGACTTTTGGAAATTCAGCAATGTGTGCTCAGTAAGTGCCCTTTCACCTTTCCAGACTGCACCAGAAGAAGGCAGTAGTTTGGACTAGCAGCAGTGTTGTGCGGTTGTGGCCCAAATTGCCCCACTTGTGTGTCCTGGGCTCCATGGGCCCAGCCAAGTTGGAGGCAGCTAGCTGCCTGTTGAGCCTCAGTGGGGCAACTTCTGCTCCCATAGCCCAGCCGGATAGCCTGCGAGTGAGCAGAGCAACAGGTGGGGGACCTGGGGCTACCTCTGCTCAGTGTGGCGAGGTTTCTTCTGGGCCCCACACAAAGTTGTGAGAAACAGTGGTTGTGACAGCGTGTTGCCTCAGTGACCCTCTGCAAGCTCTGGCTCTAGCAGGAGAGCCACTGAGAAAGGAGGAGTTTCAGCGTGGCCCTGTGGTCTTGACTTCGTGGCTATTTCGGCTATACCTGAACTGCAATTAGATTAATGTTTGGTGCTTACTGGGGGCTAGCCACTCTTCTAAGTATTCATATATATCGTCTCATTTAATATTGAAAACAACCCAGTGCAGTGGGTACCGTTAGCATTCCCAGTTTACAGATGAAACAATGGAGGCAGAGAAGGGTCAGCAATGTGCTCGGGGTCACCCTGGTGGACAGGGTTGCATCCAAGGGGTCTAACTCCTGAGTCGGGCCCTTAACCTTTACCCTATGGTGCACAGCACTTCGTTTGCTGAGTATGGTTACCTTCAGGAAGACCCCACATCCACATGCCTAACTGTATTTTTGCTGAAACGTAATGAAGAATAGAAATAATGGCAGCCCATACTCTTCAAAGCACTGATTAGAGAGTTATTTCATTTAACTCTCATAATACTCCAGGAAGTGGGACCAATTATCTCCACTTTTACAAAAGGGAAACTTGAGTCTATGATGTATTGACTTCTCCTAGGTCACACTCTGCAAGTTGGGGCACAGCTTGGCTAGAATTGGGTCACCAGGCGCTGTGCTCAGTGCTCCTTGTAATAAGAAAGGAGGCAGCCAGGCAGGCTTTGCGCTCTTCCCCCTTGGTCGGTGCATTCACTGTGGGGCAGAACGTGGAGAATATCGTGATACTGCGTATAGAATCTGCCCTGGAGCTAAACTCTGGGTGTCCAGTGCTGGCACAGCCTAGAACCTCCGGAGCCCTTCTGGCCTTCCCAGCCTCTCTTTGAGACGTCAGTCTTGTGTTCTCTGCTTTCTCCTTGCATTTTTGCTCCTTGTACACCGCTTGCGGGGCCTCCCATGGGACAGACAGGAGGAGAGCCTTGACAGTGGCCCCCTCACCCCGCTCCTTCTTCATCGTGCTTCAGATTGCGGTCAGGGGCCCTGTTTAATTTCCATAGGTGGCTTGGGGGCTGGTAAATGGGGGCTTTAGGAATTAGGGGGACCTTTCTGTGCCTCTGGATTTGGGATTTTTGAAGTCTGGAGCACGAGAAAGTGAGCGTTATTGATGACTTCACGGTAGAGACAAAAAGCTCAGTCAGAAACCCTTTTCACAGACAGTGGGGCAGGCTCTGGAAAAAGTATTTGCTGCGTGTGAGCAAAGTCTGTAGGATAAGTCCATCTTCTGGAAAAATCCCTTGTTATGTGTAACCCTAGGCTGAAGGAAGCAGTGGAAAATTTAAAGGCCCAATTACCTCTAATGTGATGCTATCTGTATAATTAAATGTAAAGGCTGATGTCCTACATCTAGATGAGTGAGCGGAATGTTTTCCAACGGTTACAGTTCCCTGCGGGCCGTAGAGCCAGAATCAGGGCTCCTGTCCTGGCCATCGATCACGAAGCGAGGGCTCACGGTTGGCAGGTGGACGGTAGTATGCCTTTTCTCCAGTGCAGGCGGAAATGCTTTCGGGGCTGTTTTCCACAAGGTGTTAACACAAATTCCTTCAATTAGGAGATTGCCCTTCCCTTCACCTTCCCCAGTGTTCTCTTTGTAAAATGGTTCAACTTGCCTGCCTAAAATTGTTCAAAAGCATAGTATTTACTCTTAGGATAAAGTAAAAAAATCTGTGCATATTCTTCAAGATTCCACATGGTCTCTCCTTCTTATATTTCCAGCTTTCTCACCTCACAGTCTCTTTGGCTTCTCTGCTCCACTCACTCTGGCCTTCTTCCAGGGCTTCATACTCACAGTGCTTTTGCTTACGCTCGTTCCTGTCCCCGGAGCACTTGCCCCTCCTCCCTTCCCCTAGTAAACTCCTACTCAACTCAAGCAGCACTTCTTCAGGGATGTCAAATCCCCATCTGATAGACTTTCACAGGGCCGTGTACCTCCCTTTCTTACTCCTGATAAATTCCATTTGTAAGTAATCATTTGGTCGTCTGTTTTCTAGATTGTAAGCTCCATGAGAGCAGAAATCCTGTGTGTTTTTGCTGACTACTTTGTCTCTGGCACCCAGCGGAGTGGCTGGCACACAGAGAATCTCAGTACTTATTTACTGAGTGACAGCATGCCTAAATCCCAAGCTAACATCCAACTGTAGCCTTATTTAGGTCTCTGTTCCCTAGACCAGCCATAGAGGAGCAGCATTTCTGAAATGAAGCTTACCCACAACTTAGCCTTTAACCCATCCATCAATAATACTACTATTGGTATAATACTTACTCAGTAAGAAAATGAAATCTCAGTGTTCGTATAAAGTCAGTAAATTATACTGTTCTTTTTATCTCTCCCTCATACCTTGTGTCCTCTTCTTGTCCTTTGAATTGATCATCTCTAGCATGTATATCAAATGGCATGCCACGTACTGCCGTAGGAAAGTAAAGAAAGGCCTGTGTCCTCTCAGCACCGATTAGTGTGAAATAAACAGTGTTGCTCTGAAAAGAATATTCCCGGGCCCTGGAACGCCACCCGCACTAGCGCTGCAATTTCACTTCCTCCTTCCCACTTCTCTGTAGGTGTCATGATCAATTACAAAGGCCTTCCTTCCCAGCCATTCCTGCCCAGAGCCCCAGCCCTACAATGCCTTTTGATCATTCGGTGTGATACAGATTTCCTCTCCATCAGAAGTACAATGTAAAACTCAGAAACTTGCAAAAATATCCACTGTATCACTACTTGGGAAGCCCTGGTTTAAATACTAAACCAGAAGTGAGAGTTTGGGACAACAGAAGGGAGATGGCTGGGAGTGGGATGGGAACGGGTAAGGGTATCTGAGCAACAGCTAAGCTACCGTTCTCTTCCCCACAGTGGCAGGCCATCTCTCTGACAGTCATTGAGAAAGTTCAGATTGCAGCCGCCATCCTGGGTTCCCTTTTCCTCATTGCCAGCATCTCTTGGCTCATCTGGTCGACCTTCAGTCCCTCGGCAAAATGGCAGCGCCAAGACCTCCTCTTCCAGATCTGTTACGGGATGTATGGATTCATGGACGTGGTGTGCATAGGTGAGTCTGGGGGCTTGTCTCTAGCGGAAGTGGGAAGCCACATGATGGTGAGTTAGACAAATCCCTCAGGCCTTCCCCTTGGGAAGGTCAAAGCAGAGCAGGCACCAGCCTTGAAACCTGTGATCTTGGGAGGGGCCAGTGGCTTAGATTTGAGAGGCGAGTATGGAGGAGAGGGGAGCAGGGAAAGAAGGAATATCTAAATATTTCCCAGGTGAACCTGTTTTGCCTTGTTGAATATAAGGATAAGGAGGCTTGCCACTAAGATTTGTGAAGAGTCAGTTGGTCAGTCTATCTGCCTCCAGCAGGATGCAAGCTTCCTCTCTGCTGTGTACCCCATGGCTGCCCAACCAAACAAGGAATGCCTATACCTTGAATTCCATTCTCTTCTCAGCAAAATGCCCAGAAACAGTATCAGTGATGCCTGCCTCCTTTTTTCAACTTTCCATGAGCCTATTCCAACGCCCGAGATTTCTCTAGTCTAGTCATTTTCAAACTGTCTGCAGCGCTGGGCGTCCACACCCAGCTTCATTCAGGAGGGAGCAATGGAGCGCTGCCAAGGCAGGCTCTGAAACTCCACCCCCGCCTCACCCGGAGCTTCTGCTCCTTTATCTATTGACATATGTTTCCTTTTCAGGTAAGATTCCATTTAAAAGGCTTCAGTGTTTAGAAAAAAGTTGGAAATCCACCACTTAGGTTCCTGCTTATCCCATTCCCAAATCTATGTTCCTCTGTCTTCCCTCATGCTGGGTTGGTTGGTGGAGGGATGGATCTTTTTGCTTTTCCCAAAACAAATGACTGTGGCTGTTAACTTGGAAGTCTTTGCCCAAATAATTCAGCGGATGGGGAAGGTCCTAGTTTTCCCTGAACGACATGAGGCATGCTGAAGCACTGGCTGCACATCCCGGCCCGGAACTCTCAGATGACCCCCAGGCCACAGTGCTGACAGCATTAGTGTGCCACAGCTGTCTTCTCTGGGCTTCAGTTTGTGTATTATATCAAAATGCTACATTGCCTCGTTTGGCAGAAAAACATCTATTAGCTAGAATTTGGCTGGGATGATATTCATGGGAGTCTCTCTGGGGTCCTTTCATATTAGAACCAGAGAGTTTGGAGACTCGCATACTGATTACAGCAGCCAGAGACCAGTGATGCTGGAACTTGTAAACTTGTCTAAGCATCTTGCTGCCTCTTCGTGCTAGCAAAACCAATACATCAACTCCCAGTTCAAGAGAGTTTTAATGATGGCATGTCCGCAGTGCAAGAAACAGACTGCCCAGGTCTGGAGGACTGTGGAAAACAAAGAACTGTTAATGGGAGGACTTTGACTTTGAGACATTCTCATTTAGTTCCCTTTCCCTCAAAACTCCCTTCCTATTCCTGCTGAGGCCTGGTTTGTTGATGCCAAAAACCAGGTGTGTCTCCATATGGAGGTATGGGGCTCTGGCATGGAGAGGGAAGCACTGGAGGGCCTTCCTGTAGGGGCCCCTCCAGCTGCCCTTCATTCTCCTTCAGGCAGACCTTTGATCTGTCCCTGATGGGAGTATCTATGACACACGCTTTCCTGTCACGTGGTGTATTAGTCAGCTTTGGTTGCAGTAACAAACAACTCCAATGTTGCAGGGCCTTACAACAAGAATCATTCATTTCCATTCATGAGTCTATGAAATGGCGCTGGCTCTGCTGGGCTTGGCTGGGCTTAGCTTCCGACTGTGCATTGGGCTTGGGCCTGCTCTGAATGTTTCCTCATGCTGGGACCCATGCTAAATGAGAAGGGGCGACAGGGGCCTATTCTTCTCCTAACCAATTGCAGGAGTACAAAAGGACTGGTTGATATTTGCAATGCTTCTCTAAGTTTCAGCTCAGTGCTGGCATACTGCTCCTTCTGCCCACAGACATTGGCCAATGCACGTCACCAACAAACTTTACATCAAAGGGGTGGTAGGACAGGGAAGTATTCTCCTCCCCTGGTGGAAGCATGGATGAGATAGAGGAGCATCAGTACTGTCTACCACTCAGGGTTCCATACATTTGAAGACTGAGAGAATTGAACAAAGAAGAGATTGTACAATCAACCAGTGTAGCTCCTTCGCTTTGCAGTTGAGAGCTGGGGCCCGGGGAAGGGAAACAGTCTGCTCAAGCTTGCTCCTCTGGGATTAGAAGCAAGGTCCCCTAACTGGCAGTCAAGTGCTCCTTCTATGAGCCCTCTTGCATCAGATAGCAGGAGTCCCATGGCGTCACTTTTGGGATACCTGCAGATGCCACCTGCTACTTAAGTACACCTGGGCCCACTTATAGGAGGAGCCCTCATACAGAGGCCTGTTCTGTTCCCTGTGGCTCTGAGGCACCCAGCACCCTCACTCTGGCCTGCTTGGTGCTCTGGTATCTCCTTCTCCTAGTATCTCCTCCTATCGACCTGCCTCCCCCCGGCCCACTTCTATCTCTCTAATTCTTTTTCTTCTTACATCCATCTTGCATGCAGTCATTCAATTTCTGAGAGAAGCAGAGTGAGCTAAATATTGAGGGTTTTCACATTGTTTTCCTTCCTTCTAAGGTTTTAGGAAAACATAATTTCCCAGCTGCCCAGCTGCACCATGATCTATCCATTCTGGTCTGACAGGCCACTGACTGGTTGGAGACAGCCAGTGAATGGAAGAGGAATGCATAGGGATCCTAACTGCATTTGGTGCCACCCAAATGTGGTCAGATACAGTTATACTTAGGCTATCTCATCTTTTTTTCTTTGAGATTGTATTTATATACTTTCAGAGAGCAGGGCAGAGAGAAAGAAAGAGAAGGAGAGAAATGTTGATGTGCAACAGATACATCGATCGGTTGTTTCTCGCAAGCCCCCAACTGGAAACCTGGCCCGCAACCCAGGCATGTGTTCAGACTGGGAATCGAACCAGCAACCTTTCGGTTCACAGGCCGGCACTCAATCCACAGAGCCACACCTGCCAGGGCCCATCTCACCTTTAAAATGTTTAGATTGTTCTATGATTTTGTTGGTTAGAACTGGTGCTAATTCAGTGTCAGAGCATGTTCCCAGGGACAAGGATAATTCTTCCCATGTTTTAGGTGGTAAAACATTGAGACCGAAGGATTTGTCTTAGACTGAGTCAGGCAGCAGAGTAGGACTCTCAGGTCAATGTTTTTCTAGGAGAGGCTGTTCACAGGAGGAAATGCTGGGAGATAAAATCAAACTTTGGAATAATATTGACATAGAGAAGGGGGAGAGAGGTAACAGGAAGTAGTTGAAATGCACACATTCTTATGGTGGTTACGATGATGGTGGTTTTGAGGATGGTGATGATGATCAGTATTGATGGTGATGGTTTTAAGGGTGAAGTTTAAGTACAGGTCATTCCTCCTGCTCTGCAATGTGCTGGCCAGTTGAGGAAAAACACACAACACTGCACAAGTAGTTATAGAGTATCAGCTTTTTAGGGGCTCTCTGGAAGGGAGAATCAAGTAGAGCCTGCAATGCCTACTAGATGTATCTTCATTTTCAGGCTCAACTAGGTATTCAGACTCATAGAACTACCAGTGAGCACACTTGACACTGGATTTACTTAGAGGAATGTGGGACAGGAACCATGGCCCCGACAAGGCAGGTCTGGCTTACCTCTTCAGGTGAGTCCTTGAAGGGTGCTCCACATCCTAGTCCAGGGCTAGTCTTTTGGCCCCCAGATAACAGCTCAGGAAAGAGGAGATGAGATTCACAACGGTGGGTGCAGGGTTCACGTTGGTGTAATTTCCAGGTCCCCGAAAAAGTCTCTGCTTCCCTTTCCTTATCTGTAAAATGGAATGATAACACTGTCTTCAGAGCTGTTGAGAGGATTGAATAAGAGGGTGGATGCCAAGGAGCAGGCACTCCTAAACATGAGTGGCCAGGCTAGGAGGCACTCGTAGATCCCACTGGTATAGGCACTCAATAAATTTTTGCCAAATCCAGTCACAGCCTGGGGAACCTGACCCCGCATCCTCACATAATTGAGAGTCTGCTGTTATTTGGAGCAGTGCTTCTTCTGGAAGGTTTTGGCTTCCTTCACTCATGTCCCCTCAATGAGAAGATCTGATTACATCGAATGTCCTGGTTCTACCCGCCTCCTCTTCCGTCATGTCTAATGACGCTATCTGCCCCAGCGGAGAAGTTGACAGAGCCTCACAGAAAACAAATGGGACATTCCCTGCTCCAGTGGGTCAAGTTATTAGAATTTAACAAGAGCAAATTAATTAAGGTCTTTGGCACCAAAAACATTTTTTTTCACTCCGCAGACCCAAGAGATTGGCCATCAAAAAGTCAACTTTGCAAAATGAGGACCTCATCCTCCCCGTTTGTTTTGTACTTGTGAGTGGAATGGGGTCAAGAGGAGGAAGGAGAACAACCTTTCTGAGCTTGCCCCAAATCTTTAAAACAGTGGAGCGTGGTAATTAACAAAATTATTTTTGAAATGTTTTGCTAAAGTTTCTTCTGTGTGCTGTCTATTCAGGTTTTTTTTTACCTATGATTTACAGCTACCTGGCACCTGCCCTCTAAAACAAAGGGATTCAAACCCTGATTTTTAGCAAGTGGGCAGGGGGTGGTGGTAGCAGAACTATCAGGACTGCAGAACTAAAAATGTTATTTTTCAAACTTAAGTTTAATTCACATTAACTAAGAATACATGTATGCCACAACAATTCCTTCCTTTCTTCCTTCCTTTGGGCTAGAAATGGCCCATCTGTCAAACCTTTTAATTCCCTATCAGGAAACTTTGAAAATACGGGGGAGGCAGCATGTTGCAGGGGAAGAGACTAGGAAATGGAAGATCTAGGTCTGAAAACCAGATGACCCACTAAGTACCTCTGTGACCTTGGGCAAGTTACTTCCTCTTTCTACAACTCAGATAACGCATCTGTAAAATTAGAGGGTTGAACCTACTAACCTCCAAGGTCCTGGTAGGTCTGACATTCTAGGATTTTGAAGTTACTTCGATTGTGAGAAGGTGTCATAATTCTCAGAGGTCGACAGCTGTGGCTGTGGGGGATTCTCACTAATGGGGGACCCAGGCCAAACAACCAATAGGCATCAACCATGTAAATAAGCAAGCCAGGCTCAGTCCACATGCTGTTATCTGCATGTGGCTCATCCAAGTTTCCAAATTAGCTATGAACTCATATCTCACCCGTGCCCTCCCTCACCCCCATGGCTTCCCACGCATGACTACCCCCTTCCACAGCTGATCTGCTGGGTGCTTAGAGGATGAAGATGACTGATTTAGAAGCAGACACAGCCCTGGCTGGTGTGGCTCAGTGGACTGACCACCAGCCTGCTCAAAGTTTCACCAGTTCGATTCCCGGTCTAGAGCACATGCCTGGGTTGCAGGCCAGGTCCCTGGAAGGGGGCATGCGAGAGGCAACCACACATTGATGTTTCTCTCTCTCTTTCTCCCTCCTTTCCCCTCTCTAAAAATAAATAAATACAATTAAAAAAAAAAAGAAGCAGGCACAGCAAGTGAGCACTGCCCCCCTCAAAGGAGACTCCTTGGGAGGTAATTTGCTTAAAGCAGCTGTGCTGACAGACTCAAAATCCTTTAGGAACACCTCTTGAGAACTGTCTTCAGTGCCTGCAGCACAGTCTTCGGAGCAGATGCAGAGTGGCATGTCTCTCTGTTGACCGTGGATCTGTCACCAGAAACAGCCCAATCTGAGACATTTTGGCGACCACCTGGAACGTGCCCAAATCTGCTTTTCTCCTGTGGCCTCTAACCCAGCACTGAAGTGACTTTAGTTAGGGCAACTCCAGCAGATACACAATTAAAATTACCCCCCAAATTTCAGTAGCGTAATGCGATACAAGTTCCTGATCAGGAAGTTCCCCTCCTGCCCGCGGCTCCACCGCCTCGCAGGGCTTCCGAGCCTCTCATCTCCAGCTGGTAGAAAACAGAGAGCACGAATAAAGGACACGCACGCTTTCCCTCCAACACCCATTTCTTAAACCTTGGCCACATTTGCACAAATAAACTACTGTGGTAACTTTCTAGTAACCCCTTCAAAATGAAGTTCTGAGATACTCATTTAATAATAGTGATAGTGAAATAACTAACATTTATTATTCATTATGTACTAAGTACTGTGAAAAGTGCTTTATGTACACAATCTTATTTACTCCCTACAACCCTATACTATGGTTACTATTATAATGCCCATTTTCTTAAGTGGAAGCTGAGGCTAAGAGGTAAGTTGCCCGAGGTCATACAATTAAACTCCAGCTTCGTCTGATTCTAAAGCCCACATTCGGAACCACTCTGTTATAACAATGTAACACATACATTAAAACACATCTTATGATGAATTCTAATGGAAATTATACATACATATATCATTTACCAAAAAACAATCTCCTCCATAGCTGCACTCCCTCTGGAGGGAGCACCGGCCTTCGAACACAGAGCGGGAAGCAGCACGGACACATGGCCCTTTTCCGTTTCAGATAATCCTAGGTTTACGTCCTGCTTTATGTGCAAGCTGTGTGTCTTTGGGCAAGATATTTAGCTTCTCTGAGCTCAGTTTCCTCTTCTGTAAATTAAGAGATAATATCACCAGCCTCATAGTGTTTCTATGAAAAGTGCATTATATTTGCAAAGCCATTTTAGAGATACAGACCATAGTAAGCATTCAAAATATCGACTATCATCACCCTCATCACCATCACCTTCTTCATCACCATCCAGAGTGGCTGAGAAATGCAATTTTCTCTGTATCTGTCAAGACAGTGAGAGTTCTAAGCCTCATAAAGAAACCCCACAGGAAAGAATCCACAGTATCTTAGGGCATGATTCACACACACTTGCAGAAATGGACCTCTCAATCATACCAATGCAAAGATATTTGGGTTCCGACTCAGTCCTACTGAGTTAAGCTTACTTCATGTCAAAGAGTCTCAGTACTCAGGGATTTTCCAGCAAAGCTCTTCTCTCAAGTGTCTGGGTAAGCAGAGTGACTGGAACGTTCTCACTCTGATGCACTGAGAAACACTCTGTACAGCTCAACCGAGGTCAGCTGGCCCAGCAGGGGTCCTGCTAGGAAGGGAGCTCTTCCAGAAGTCACCTCAGAAGGGACAACTCCCTGGGCACTGACAAGATGGCCCTGAGAGATGGAAACACAAGGTGGCTTTGCACTTACCCTCAGTGAGTGCTTTCACTGTCCTCTGTCCTTTGAATCTCTGTTGAAAGAGTCAGATCACTCAAAGCATTCATCACACGGAGACTCAAAGCCTTCGAGTCCAGGTGAGCCTGCCCGAATGGGGCCCCTGGACGCACATCTCGCCAGTTCCTCAGGAGGCCCTGAGCAGAACAGCCTGGCTACACTTGTGAGAAGCACAAAGATGTTCCCCCTGGAGAATGCTAGGCAAGTGGCGCTGCCAATCCGGACTGTCCCAGCAGCATCTCTGAACCCACCCCAGATAGCTGGTGATAGCGAGTTCTTTCTCACACTTGCCCGATAAGTTCTTCGGTGCAGGTTCTGACAGGGCTGGCCCCGTGAGGGGTAGCATCCGGAAGGTGAGTGTTGGCGGTGGTAGAGCTTTGGAGGTTAGTCTTGCTTCACATCTGTCTGTAATTCTCCAGGGGGGAGTGGAGCACCCCTCTAGGTCACCACTGAAGGCTCTTGGTGGTGGGAGAGCAGGCAGAGGCGTGAAGGAGCGTTTCCCCTTCTCTGGAGTCGGTTGGTTGCTTGAGCCTCTTTCCGTGGCAGCATGTTGTTCATCAGTAAACGATGACTCAGACTGAGGACTGGGAAGGACACTTAGGAGCCAGAAGAACAGGTGCTTGTGTTGGGGTGGGGGGGGCTGGCAACGGAGAAGGAGGAAGTAACAAGAGTGGGCATTTTCTATCCTATGATCTCCCCTAGCCCCTCAACAATCCAGATCAGGTAGCCTTGAGTATTAAATGTGTGCCAGGCACCAGCACGCGGGGCTCATTACCTCATTTATTCTCATAACGACCCTATGAGGAAGGGGTATGAGCCCCGATTTACTCAGAAAAAGAACGCAACTAACCTAAGGCCACACGGTTAGTAAGTGATGGTGCTCTGAATGTTCAACGCATATTCTTTGGTGAGTTGACTTTACATCATGGCACCCGAGGAGGGTCTTTGGGTCTAGGAGAGGAACGATCCTTTTCTCCTGTTGCCTTACATTTTCAGGTTTGTCACATGTGGAAGTAGAGGATTTTTGAAATGACTTATAGTTACATTTTTGTTCAAAATGTAGAGCCTGTGGAGAGGCCATGGGCCAGGATAGGGACCATGTTCGAGGCAGGGCAACACAAGTGTGGTCCGCACACAGGCAGCATCAGCATCGCCCGAGAGCATCTTAGAAATGCACATTTTTAGGCCTCACCCCAGACCTACTGAGTTAGATTCTCTTGGGGGCACCTGGAAATCTGTATTTTAATAAGCTCCCCGGTTGATTCTGGTGCATGCTGAAGTTTGAGAAGCACTATTGGAGAGATGTCTGCAACTTTTATAGCATTTCCCCAGCACACCAGCAGGAGATGGGAGCAGGGAGGGAGATCCTACCATTGGGGAGGGGACCAGAGGCTTCTTTCCAGACTTCTTAGTTAGCTTCGTCCTCTAACTCCATATGTGATGGGAACCGGGAGCTCAGAGAAGCACATAGTGGGTACTCAGGAAATACCAAATGGAATTAAATTGTATCTCACTGCTGTGGACATAGCAAGAATCAATGGCCAAGATGCAGCAAGGGAGGATTGGGATGCCACATCCGAAAGAACTCCTGACGCGGCTGTGGTGAGCTAGGGGCATGGGAGCCACGCAGTAGGACCACCCACTCACAATGGCCGCATTCCCTCCCGTCCTCATGGGCTGAGCAGAGGGCCCTTCCAGCTGGGGATCGGGGTGGGGAGATGATCTCCATCATCCCCATCAGGTGGCAAATGAAACATTCTGACAACTGATGGAACCTAAAGTTTATGAGGAAGAGGAGGCCAGAAAGGTAGAAAGACGTTAGAAAGGCAAAGGCAACAATTCTTCTGGAACTGGATTTTCCACAAACACAGCCCAGGGTTGGGCACTTTGCAGGTGGTTACCAGGTAACTGTTAAACTAAATAGAGAATCCCAGAAAAGGACTCAATCAAAAACATACTGGCTTTCTAATACTACCATGCCCTCTAATTCCCCATTTTATCCTTCTGCTACTCTGCCTGCCTTCTCCAATAGCCTTCTGTCCTATTCTAATTTCAGTCTCTCTCCCTCTTTATCCACTGCCATTTCCCACCCATCCCCTTTCTCTTCCATTTCTTCAAACTTGCCCTCTTCACGTGTTCCCATCAGATGAGCCCCACCCCTTTCCCCCCATTTAAAAAAAGTTCTGCCACTCAATGAATCAATAAGTAGTTTGTAGAGCAGGAAGTTGAGAGAGTGCTAGGAAGTAGATGTGAATGAGGTAGTTTGTGCTTTTCCCACTTTTGCCAAACAAGCATTATCTACAAAAACAGGTGCATCTTCCTCCCCTCCAGCCAACTATCTATTAAAATTGTTTAATTGCTTCCTGAACACTAGACAGTTAGATAATTAGGAGGCAGTATTCAGACTAAAAATTTGAGCCACACTACTCAATCAGGGTAAAACTGTCTGATCAAGAAGCTAATTAAGAATCAAGGGTAGTGGCTTTTACTGGAAGAGTTAGTTTAGGGCCTCAAAAGCTCCTGCCTTCTCTCTCCCTGAGGACCCTGCCTTCTCTCTCCCCGAGGATGTCTTCTCCATCATCACCAAGGCTTCATTAGTCTCTCGAAACCGTATCAGCTGCTGAAGCCTCAACCATGCCTTCTGTCCTCAAGGGGCTTATGTTCTAAGGGGAAGAGCATAGCAGTATTCAAGCAAGGCTTGTGGAATAGATGAACAAACGAATGCTACAGGGCCAAGAGTGCATAGGCACACATTCAAAAGGCTAAAAGAAGTGGTGAGAGTTGGCACACTGGCAGAGGGTGAGAGACTGGGTAAAGAAGTCTCCTTGTCCAGAATGAGGCGGGCCCACGGGTGGCCTGCAGATTTATGAACTTCCTAAAATCATAATAACAATTCATGTGTCTGGTTAGTTTTCCCCCAGGAAGATGGCCCTTAGCTTTCATGAGATCCTCAAACACATTAGGATCCACTGGGCTACAGGGAGACTGTCTCTCCTTCAGTGAACCCTTGAAGACTCATTGCACAAAGTGCAATTTCAAGAGCTGTTGGAATACTGGCGAAAAGAGTGGCAGTGGGTAGCTGTCTCGCCTCCTCGAATCACAGTGTTGGAGGCTGGAGAGGCTTTGCGGTGTTCCCACCCAGTCTCTGTTTCACATCAGGGAGGCTGGAGTGACTCACTGCTGTTTGCTCCTATGAATCAGCTCTTCCCCCAGGGACCGGAGCAGCCGCCTCTGGATTTACAATTGCTGTAAATCCCATTGTACCTCATCTCCAATCACGCCACTCACCATCACAGGTCCCAGTCTCCAAGACCACTGTCCCAATATGGACAATCATCCCTTTCCTGTTTTACTCACTCCTGAGGCAGCCCCATCTTCCCAGCCCTTCTGCGGTACCCTCTGGACCGCATGGTCCATCACTGGCAATGTCTTCTCTTGAGTGTTACTTTCATCTTCCCTTAATTGCAACAAAACTGTCCTGGAGGCAGTGTTTCTTGCATGGCTGCCCCAAGTGATGGCTGCTTCTGCTCTCATACACTATTTTGTGGGGTTGGGGGTTGGGGTCCATGCTGTCCTTGCTCCCCATTACCACTTCCAGACGTCCTTGCTCCCCATTACCACTTCCAGACCACCTCTCTTCCTTTGTCCTTCAGAAGTTCCAGCCCCTTTGCAGTGCATGCCATCACATATTCCCACCTCTTTCCCCTCGATGCTCTTGGCTGCTGACTGCCTACTCACGTTCTTGATGTACCTGGATCGCCTGCTCCCTCCCACCAGTCTCCAGCAACTCTACAGATCATCGGTTCGCAGCAGAGGTGGCACCATCCCCCAGGGGGAAATTTGGAAATGGATGAGGTTTTTTCATTTGTTCTCTAATGTAGTTGTGCCCCAGCATTCATATTGAAATTTATATAGTCTTGTTATAAATGACTTTCACTTTGTTTTTCTTTACTTTATCTGTTAGGGCATTATATTATTTTTTTTAAAGCAACCATAGTGATTTATGTTATCTTATGAATCTCATTTCAGGATAAGAAAGGGAATATTAAAATATATTGGTTATAAAAAGGGGGCATTTTTGTCTGATAACACTGAGGATGGCTGATGCAGATAATGTCTCCAACTCCTCATTACTCCAAAGTCTGTTTCCTCCAGCCTGCCTCAGCCTGCTCACGTGGTCACCCTCTAGAACTTGTCATCACCAAGAACCACATCACTCCCCAAACCTGGAATTAAACATCCCACTCTGATTATCAACTCTCCCCATCTTTTTTAATGTATTTTTTAAAAGGTTTTATTTATTTATTTTTAAAGAGGGGGAAGGGAGGGAGAAAAAGAGAGAAACATTAATGTGTGGTTGCCTCTCACACACCCTCATCTGAGGACCCAGCCTATGCCCTGACTGGGAATCGAACCAGTGACCCTTTGGTTTGCAGGCCAGCACTCAATACACTGAGCCACACCACCAGGGCAAACCGCCACCCCCACCCACCCCCACCCCCCGCTGCCCCCGACCATCTTTTAAATTTACAGATTCCTTCCCAATGCATAGAAGAGGGAAGGGATGCAGGTGACTTCTAGAAGCTGAAAAAGGGAATTCTCCAACTTTATAGAGACCTCTTGTCATTGACAATACAGCTTTCCTTTTTTATTTTAAATGATTCCTTATCCATTTTGTGTCCTTATTTCTTTTCTCCCTAGCCGAGGCTCCATGGGCCAGTGTCATAACTACTCCCTTGCAAACATCCATCACCCTCCCTCCTGTCTCACTTGCACAGAGAAACAATGTACATTAATTAAATACAACTCTCTTCTTACTCCACGAATGCACTTAGCAACCAGTTGAAGGTGTAGAGAAAAATCACACAACCAATGACTAGACTCACTTCAAATATATGGCCACAGATTTCAAATGGACATCCAACAACATTAGATGATTCTGCCACATCTCCCTTGTAAATTCACCCTCCCATTTTCCAAGACAGTTATTTCCCACTTTCTCTTTTTCTCCCCAAATTGTCAACACTTCCTCCCTTATGCCTTCCCCCTTAGCTGATGACTTCATGGAAGGAAAAAGTGCACTTGGATGAGAACTACCTGATTTTCCCACTACCATTTCTGTCAGCTTACCTCCACGGTGCCCACCAACCAGTGGACACTCTTAATTCCACTGACCTCCCAACAGTATTTCAAAGAGTTTTCACATTCTCTTTCCCCGAACATGCCTTCCTCTGGCCGTCTGGGTCTTCGCACTTGCTGGTCTTGCTTCTACACCATTGCTCCTCCAGAGCCTCCTTGGCTTGTTCCACCTCCACCAATCGCCACCGAACCTCTGCACATCAGAAGCCCCAGGGCTCTGTCATTGGCCCTCTTCCCTTGTCTACCTTCTCTCCTCAGGAGGTCCAGGCATTCTTAAGGCTTCAAATTCTACGTCTGCACTGAAGACTTCTATCTCCAGGCCACGCCTCTCCCTAAGCTTCAGACTTACGTGTCCAGCTGCCTAGCTGGTCCTTCCAGTGAGATTTCTAGCAGACATCTTAAATTTACCATGAATAAAATAAGAATATCACTGTGGCTGCATGATGGCCCCAAAGGGATTTTGCAGATGTGATTAATTTAAAAATCTTGATGTGAGGAGATTATCTAGGGTGATTCTGATGGGCCCGATATAATCATGGTGTTCTTATAAGAGGGAGGCAAAGGAGTAGCAGGTGATGTGACAGTGAAGGAAAGGGGTGGACTGGTGCAGGGAAGAAGCAAGGAGACCTCTAGAAGCGGGAGAAGGCATGGAAGTGGATTCTCCCTTCAAAGCCACCAGAAAGAACCAGCCTTGCTGACACCTTCGAATCACCCCAGTGAGACTGATTGTAGGCTTCTGGTCTCCAGAACTTTAAGAGAATACATTTGTGTTATTTTAAGCCACTAAATGTGTGGTAATTTGTTACAGCAGCCATAGGAAACTAGTTTAGTCACTGCCACCAGCACACAAATCCATACCCCTGACCGTCGTGCCTTTCACGTCTCCGAACAGCTGAGGCCAAGAGCCTCCAAGCTGTTCGGATTTTTCTCTTGACTCCCACTTCACCTGTGAGCAGGTCTGTCAAGTCTGCCCCCGACACACATCTTGATCGCAGTGATTTCTCATTGTCTGCGCTG
Organism: Micronycteris hirsuta; assembly: GCA_004026765.1. NCBI lineage: Eukaryota > Metazoa > Chordata > Mammalia > Chiroptera > Phyllostomidae > Micronycteris > Micronycteris hirsuta. The sequence goes on along the minus strand of PVJI01000329.1, from coordinate 208,995 downwards.
CTATTCCGCTCGTCCAGGCCACCAGCATTTCCAACTTGAATCATGACATCATTCCTGCTTGGTCTTCTGCCCTGCTTTTGTCCTCCTCAGTTTACTGCTTCTCAGGAGCCAGAATGAACTTTCTGGAGGGTAAATCAGATCCCATTATTCCCCCCAATTAACACTTCAGTGGTTTCCCATTATACTCGGGGTAAAACATGAACTCCTTGCCATCACCTACGAGGCCCTGCCCCAGAGTGGTCTCTGCACTTCCTGCCCTGCATTCCCCACTCTCTCCCTGCACCCTGGCCACGTGACCTCTTTTCTGGCCCTTTGCGTCCGTTCCCACCCCCACCCTTTGCATGTGAAGTTCTTGACACTAAAATGCTCTCTTTTCAGACCTTTGCATGGACCCCTCCTTATCATATAAGTATCCAATCAAATATCACCTCCCGCAGAGGCCTTCCCCACCAACCACCCTCTTGCTCAAACGAGACCTTTAACATCTGCAGCCAGTGGCTACTTAGCCCTGTTTTACCTTCCTCACTGCATGTGTTCAGTACCTGAAGCAGTCCTCCTGGCCTGCTCACATGTCTGCTGTGTCTCCACTAGAGGGGAGTGCGCTCTGAGGGCAGGATTCCGCCTCTTCGGCTCACTGCAGCGTCTCTAGTGCTTGGCGTACAGCAGGTGTGCAGTGAGAGTTTCTCTTCTGGAGCATCTGACATGGCTCGTCTCTGACTCTCCCTTCCCTTCCTATTGGCCAATATGAGTGCGTCGGAGTTCTCTCTCCCGCGGGGGTGGGGGGTTGTATTTCAGTAGCGTTGGGCTCTTTGCATGAGGACTTAACCAGCAGAACTTCAGACACCGTTCGGCGGGTATGGAATGGCCATGGGGTTTCTTTTATGGTGTCTTTGAAGGCACACAATTCATTCAACATCAGCTCAGTACTGGGTGCCATGGATACATGGCAGAGGGAGGAAAATATACAAGGTGAGGCAAAGGTAGGTTTACAGTTATGAGGACTTGAAACACAGAGCTTATTCTTGTATTATTACTGGTTATTGCATTATTTCTCACAAGAACAACTGTAAACCTGCTTTTGTTCTACCCTGTGCTTGTATTATGCCTTAATGGACACTAAATTTGGATTTTGTGAAGCCAAGACATGAGCAGGCGGCGTAGAAATAGGCAAAGGCATCACATGTGGGTGCTCAGCTCTTTCACGGACTTGGCATCATGGCCTTGAGCCTGCTGAAGACTCATTGAACCTGGGAATGTCGGGGTGGGAACCATGTGACTCAGAGCTGAAAGGTAGATTTGAAAAGCACAAAACAAGCTATGTAAATCCAGCTTGCTCCCACACCTACATCCTTTTATAAATAAAGGGAGCTATGACCTGCTTTCCCTTACTTGGTTTTTATTCTTCTCGCTGCTGCCTCAGGTCTCATCATCCACGAGGGACCCTCTGTGTACCGCATCTTTAAACGGTGGCAGGCTGTCAACCAGCAGTGGAAAGTGCTGAACTATGACAAGACAAAAGACCTGGAGGATCAAAAGTCAGGAGGCAGGACAAACCCCCGAACCTCCTCGTCCACCCAGGCCAATGCCCTTTCCTCAGAAGAGGAGGCTGTGGACACCCCTACCCTCGAGGAAGGCCCTGCCCGGGCAGCCAGCCAGCCCTCAGGCCCTCTGTCCGATCACCACTGTGCTTACACCATCCTGCACATCTTGAGTCACTTAAGACCTCATGAGCAGCGGAGCCCCCAGGGTGGCAGCCGAGAGCTCGTCATGAGGGTCACGACAGTGTGACAGGAGAGACCTGGAAGGGAGGCCATGACCCTGCACAGGAGCGGAGGGTGGGCTTGGAAGGGGCTGCGCCCACTGGGATGCTGGTCTGGGGAGCAGGTGGGGGGAGGCAAGGTTACTCCCCAGGGGCTAGAACAGAGGGTAGGCAGAGGGTGGGGAGCCTTGAGGGGTCTGGGGGCAGGATTGGAGCTGGAGTGAGTGAGGCTGGTGTGGTTTTGTGGTTTCCAATCAGTCAATACCATTCTCCAACAAGAGCAAGGAAAACCAATGCAAACTCAGCAACGAAGTGCAATACAGACTGAGCCTATCAAAACCCAGCGCCAACATTGGCCAGATGTCCTCATGTCCAAAACACCTGGGAGAGTGGAGGCTGCAGAAGGTGGAGCTGGCCTAGGGGTGGTGCCCAAATGTGCATGTGTGAAGGGAGAGAAAGGCAAAGGGCATGGGAGTGAAAAGCACCTGTGGCCTGCCCTGCTTCACCCTTGCATTTGTTTTGGTTTCTCTCTGCCACGATCCACGATCCACGGGTGGTGGGGGGGAGGGAGAGGGACGGGTGTGGGCTGGCACGGATGACACACAGCTTTTGCAGCCCCTGGCTCACCTAATGGGCAGGATTTCTAACTCGGATGGCTTCGGTGACTGTGGGTGGACAGTGGAAGGAGGGAGATGTTGGCATGAGCGGCCAGAGGTCATGGGGTGGGGGGGCGAATTCCTCCCTTCCAGACCGGAACTCCCAATTTCGGGTGGGCTCAAAGAGGGCTACGGTTGGGAGATGGGTGTCTTTTTGTGCCCTTGTTACTTTATTTTATGGTTATTTGGCTCAAAGATGTTTACAGGACACACACACACACACACACACGGACACACACACACACACACACACACACACACACACACCCCCCACACTAGAGAAAAGTACAGATTTCCCCTGGGTATCTCAAGCACAGTCCCGCTGCTGTGGCTTCAGCCTTCCATGCTGTCAATCCAGGAGTGACTTTCCCTCCTGCCCACCCCCGCCCATGGCCAGGACACGCTCAGTGCCATGCCCCTCCAGGCTTGGCACATCCTGAGAGCCACTGGATGAATCCTGGGGAGTTGGGTGGAGACCAGTCTAAGTGTTCCCTGCTGCTGTTTGGCCAGGCTCTCAGTGCTAGTGCTCCCTGGCCCTCCCCCAGTGCCGAGACAGCGCCAGGGACCCCGGTGGGGAGCACTGCCCCTCGGGCCTGCCTGCTGGTTCCTGGGACCCTGCCAGAGAAGGCCACTGGGTGGTGACCTGCAGAGGTTCCTGTTTTCATTGCACAATGGCTGCGTCATCCATGGGTATTCAAGGGACACTGTCAAGTACTTTTTTAAACCAGTTTTTAGGGTTTTTTAAAACTCTCTGTTGTTTGTATTATTCTCTTAAGAGCTTGAAAATAAAATTTCTTTCCCAACCACTCGTGTCTTCTTCCATATGTGAGCTTCCCTTCCCCTGTCCTGATCTTCCTCCATGGTATGACCCTCCCTGCCTCCCCCATGTCTCCTGCACCCCTAAGTCTCCTCCATAGCAAGGAACCACAGATGTTTTCACTTCTGCTTTGAGGGTACAGATGGGGCAGGGCAGGGGTGTGGGTCCCTGCTGTCCTCTTCTTGACTCCTGGGACTCCTGGCCTCTTCTTGGCTCCCCGGCAGATGGATTCCTTCAGGTCAACAACTCCCAAGCCCTCCCCTGGTTTCTGCCCAGGAAATCTAGAAGTGGAGACGAGAGTGCTGGGGGGGAAATCTGGGGGAACTTTCACCCCATCGGGTCATTTTACAGACGCTGAGAGACCCATAGGAGGTGGGTGAACACGTTAGGACCCTATTCTCCTGACACTTTTCCTTTGACTATCAGGAAAAAACCCCGGGGCAGGGTCCCAAGGGAAGGCTTGGACATATGAGGAAGCAGACAAGGTCTTCCCTCCCTTCAATCTGACCTGCCCTCCTTCCTCAGGCCAGCAGCGGGTCGAGCAGTGTTGTCAGGGGGATGTGCCCAGGCTTAGGAAGGCTCTCCCCCTGATGGATGCAGTGGCTGGTAAGAGCCCAAAGGATGCATACAAGCAAAACACAGAAACCAGTGAAACCCAGCAAAACTGTACAAATACCTCCTGTAGAGTAAAGGTGTGTATTTTTCTGTGTGGTCTCAGACCAGGCCATTCAATTCAATTCAATATTTATGGAAAATATAGATGTTTTACAGAGACTACCTATTTTCAAAAAATGTAATAGAATGCAACAAAATGTGCACATCGCCACAACTACAGTAACCATCGTGCTGCCCTTCGTGACTCACAGGGCACGTCCGAATCTTGTGGTCATGTAGCGTCATCGTTCAGAATACGCTACTGAAGGAAGAACAGGCGATTGATGAAAAACTCTTGTAGAGCGCTGAAGTTTGTGGGATCTTGATGGTGTAAGCTCCAAGATTGCAAAGGCCTTGTCTGTCTGGTTTACTGCTATCCATCCTCGATGCACAACTGTGCATGGCATATTACAGGTACTCAGTCAATATTTGTGAGTGATTAAGACATTCCTGGAGGGCTGCCTTCAGCATGCAGGACATATGTCTCTCTTCCTTTTAACTGATACTTGAGCTCTCAAGTTCAACCACAGAGTAGAAAAGGAAAGTCTACTTTTGACTTTTCCACCCAACAGGATGGTTGATTCCCGGTGCCTTGGGAAACAAAGCAAGACCTTGACCCACTAGCCAAAGCAAAAAGGGCTCCTATAATCCTTGGCATGACTGTGTAAATGGCATGTCCCCCACCACACACATGGGCCACTTTACTGCCACTACTATTGTTGTTACTGGATTAAGTAGGCCACCCGGGGCTGAGCTTAACAATGGGACCTATGGAAGCAGCTAGAACTAGGTCAGAATCCTTTGTGAACATGGGCTGGGAATTTAGCTTTACTGGTCTCTGGCTTCTTCATCTTTAACATACAGACAATTAAAATGCCCTTCAGGATCTTTGTGAAATCAGATAATGCAAATAAAGTAGGCAGTGAATAAATCATTGCCATTATCATTTTATTGTTCAACAGAGTAACCGGAAGGTTATACCATTACCAGAGTGTACGAAAACAAGGTTAAATCAAAATAAAAATGGGTGTCTGGCATCAATACTCTGTCTCATTTAGGTGTTCCTTCATCTACAAGTAACTGACTCTATGCAACTAGAGGAGCTTAAACAATTGAGGGTTTATTTTTCTTCTGTAATAAGACATCCGGAGTCGGTGGCTGCTGGCATCAGTCCAGCTGCTTGGTGATGCCACTAGCGACCCGGGCTCTTTCTGTCTTTCTGCTCTGGCATCCTTAGCGTGTTGATCTGTGACCCGGGGCTATAGTCTGTTCATCTCAAGCGGGCTACTAAAGCATGAAAGCAAGGACGGTGGTCCAGTCGCATCCCTCCTGCGCATTGGGAACAACAAAAGTTTTCCCAGAACCACGTTTCTACTCCGAGGCGCTTCCATGTGTATCTCTTTTTTTTTAGTCAGAAATGTGTCACCTGGCCACTTTAGCTGCAGGAGGGGCTTGGAAAGTGATTATTTGTCTTTTCCCAGCTCCTGCTGTGGAACGCACCAAAAGAAAAGGAGACGAGATGGATGCTGGGCAGGCCAGCCAGGAGCATCTGCACCCCCTGTGGGTAGGCGGATAAATTAGTGTGCTGTTTCTGAGGGCCATTTGGTAGTATGCTGTTCAATTAAGAATGAACGTACCCTTCGACCCAGGGATTCTAGTTCTTTGGTACACTCTTAGAGAGAGAGCAGCAGATGTTACCTTCTCAAAGAGCTTCGGAAATGAGGATCAGAGCAGTATCACTCTAATATTGAAACAAACTGGAAAAACCAATATAAGGGTGATGAAGACTGAGATCTTGAAACCACCCACGTCAGAGAGAAGGTCATAGCCCTGGAAGGACTGACAGGGACAGATCTCAAAGTCATGTCATTAACTGAAAAATATAATCTGCAGGAAATATGCACAACAATCACCTATGTGCAAAAGAAAAAAAGAACCCCACCCGCATGTCAACGTTAAAATGCCATATTCCAAAAGAATGTGGAAGGATACCACCCATCTAATTAGACAGAGCTCTTTATTTCTGGGAGAGGGTGAGGTTAGGGAATGTGCTGGGCAAACATCTGCTTATGTGGTTAGCACTTTAATAATCAGAGTGAATTCATGTAATAGTTATGCAATTTCAAAATTATGGGACATATGTAGAGTGGAATATTGAGTAATCATGGACAACAATGATTAAAATCTTTGTAGAAGATCGGCATCTTGTACTTGGAGAAGTCCTGGCTTATCTTTGCTGAGAACTTTTCTTTGGAGGAGGGACGGCCCTGAGGGGTATGGAATAAGGGACTCCTGGGGGCTGCAAGTTTCTAGGTTCCTGAAATTTACAACTGAGACTTTATTTGCTGACCGAGGGCAAGGGCAGGGAGGAAGGTTTCTGGTTGAACTGAAGACATGGCCTCCCACTCCCTCCCGGGTCTCCAAAGGTCTCTCTGACCAGAAGTGTTTCTAAAGCAGCCCTGGAGCTCCCAGAGATCTTGAGTTTTTGCTGGCAGTGCACACTTGGAGAGCCTGCCCACTGAGAGGTGCTGAGGGGCGCCGAGCACACCTGCAGCCGGGCATCGCCGAGAATGCCTCCTGCTAGCCCAGCTCTGTGTGCGCCCAAAAGCTGCAGGCAAAGTGGCCAGCACAGAGCCAGCGCCATCCAGCCTGCAGGCAGTTGGTTCTTTCCCCTGCTCTGTCCTACCTCCCTCCTCCCACCTCCCACGGTGAGGGTTTTCAGGCAGCAGCCAGTTGATGCCTTCCAACAGCAGATGACGGTGGGCAGGGCGGATGATGCCAGCGCCCCGTCCCCATGTCCACACCAGGCTCAGGAGCCACTGGGCTCTGATAATAGAAGCTAGTCATTCTCTGCCCAGGGACTTGTCAGCTGGAGATAGTCACTGAAGGCTCCTGCCTGTCCGGCCAAATGCCTGAAGCCTCCCAGGTGTCTTCCTGGCCTCAGAGCCTGCCAGATGTGAATCTGCAAAGTCAGTCAAGGAGACTGACAATGTGGAGAAACTCAAAACAAACATGGGGAGGGCGCTGAGGCAGATGGAGACACTAGGTAATCAGGCAGAGTAAACAAACTTCACATAAACAAAGCCTTCTTCAGCAGCAACAACAAAAGAGAAGCTAAAACAAATGAGACACTATCTTTTTCTGTGTGTATTGGAAAATTTTCATAATGAAGTTAATAAGAGACCCCAGCACGTCACCCTTCTGTGCCCTTGTGTGCCCAGGGATGCCCCTCCTCTCACACCGTCTGTGCGCCGCATCCTGCAGATCCCACACGCCCCAGTCCAAATGCTACTTTCTCTAGGAAGCCTTTCCTGATGCCTCCTCCTTCCCCCACCACCCACTGAAAATTAATCACACCTTCGAACCATTTTGATAGCAGCTATTCCATTCTTACTTATAAAATAGTAATCCGCATACTAATCCCACCAGCCATGGTCAGAGTGCGTTAAAGCCAGGGAATCCTGTTCAGTAATTTCTCGATCCTCGGTACCTACCACATGGTCTAGAACAATTGGAACCGATGAATAAATAGATCAGTTATTCATTTATTTCATAAACAATTATGATGTACCTGAATGTAGCAGACACGAGGTAGGCAGAGAGGTTAACAGGACAAATAAGACTGAACTGGTTGGCCTCGTGGAGGCTACAGTCTGGGAGACGGAGGCAGCCATATAAACAGATAATTAAAGGAAAGAGTTATTGGTGCAACCATGGAAAGTACATGTAAGGTAGAGGGGAGGGTGTGAACGGGCAAGGTTCAATTCTACAAGGAAGTTTGGGGAAGTCTTCACAAAAAGAAGTGGTACTAACTCGGCATGATTAGTCCAAGTCCATGGAAAAGCAGATGCAAAGAGAGGGTTAGACGTGCAAGGGATTGTTTGGTGGAGGTAGCAGAGGGCAAGAAGAGCCCTCAGGCCGCAGCACATGCCTGATGCCTGTGGGAAAAGGAGGAGGGGAAGGAAGAGCCCCTGACTGCAGGGCAGGTCCAAGAAAGGTTTGGCCAGACCAAAGGGGAAAGCTTGGACCAAAGTGACCCACTGGAGGAGTGTCGTATCTTGTTGGATGGGGCTGCCTTAGGGACCCACCACACTGAGTCGTTGGCTGGGAGCAGCCCGCAGGAACCACGGCCTTGACACGACCACGGTGGCAGGCCCAGCAGGGTAGCAGCTGGGGGCGCTGTCAACCACGCTCCCCGCAGCACGAGTTGTGAGTGCACATGTTTGTAGCTGCCACACTTGGTCTTTATATTTTCGTGATATCAGCAGGCGTACAGGTGAGGTAATGTGAGAAAAGACAGAAGGGAAGATGTTCCAGGTTGAGTTCCTGCATAAGCAAAGAGTCCAAAGAGAGAAACTATGTGGATCACTGGTGGCCTGTAACAGTCAGGCATGAGTGGAGCAGGGGAGCGATGATGCAGCAGGAGATGAGGTCAGCTGGTTGGAGCGGTTCCATTATGGGGGACATTGCATGTGAGCAGAGGGGAGTCACTGATGGTCAGGAAGGATCAGAGCAGATCTGGGCTTAAAAAGAGATTCTTGCGGTCATGTGGAGGGAGGAGAGCTCAGAGGGAGGCAGGCCGGCCAGGCAGGAGGCCCTAGCAATGGTCTAAAGCAGTGGTGGTGGAAAGGAGAGGGAGAGGGATGAGTGAATGGAAGGGTGGATGAATACAGGACCGAATGAGTGAATGCAAGTGGTCAGATGCAAACCAGCTGTGCTTCTCATGGGCCATTCCATTGTATTCAAATCCCTGATTTCTGCTCTGTGTGGGGATGGAAATGAAGCAGCTTCTGTAACTCCTTCCTGCTGAAGAGTTTCCATTAGGTGAAACTATGCCCTGATATATAATTAAGGGAAGGAAGTCTCTGTTCAAGGTCCTGCTCTGCAGAAACATATTAACACTCGCCTCACCCCCGCCCCTGCCCCGGACCCAGGCTAGTCTCCAGCAGGCACGAACACGACTCTGCACCCAGCTGGAACGCCCGTCCCCAGGAGGAGAGGCCTTCCGTTTCTGCTCCATTCATTTTCAGGGCCAGATGGCTTTTGCTTCATTGACTTTCACTACTGATGTAGTCTTGTTTGCTGGTTTTTCACAGGTTGCTTCATTTCCTTTATTTCAATTCATTCTTCCACTTGCCCCACTTTGGTGCTTTGTGTTACCTTCATCACGATGGCAGGAAGCCAACTGGAGCTCTCAGCAGGCGGACGCTTTTTCAGGGAGCTGCCAAACCTAGTTCCCACAGCTTAGCCCTCCCAGCTCTGGGAAAACATCGCTGTGGGAGCCCTGAGAACAAACAGCGAGGGCAGTTTTATTGAAAAACTGCTAGTTAAGAAAGATGGCAGGGCCACCAATAACAGCCATGACCAAAAGGATGATTTCTAGTCCAAACGACTTCCTTTTCCCCAGGATGTCTGTTACCATCTTGCATAAAGCCTAAGTCTAAAAAGCCACTTCAAGGTCATTCCTCAGCCAAGTGCTGTTTGGTCACCAGCAAGGACAATGAACTTCTCCACCTGCTCTTCCCATGCCGCCAGGCTTCAAGTGCCTACCCCCAAATCGAAAGGCCCCCAGCTCCACTTGGTACCAGCGCCAACATCTCTGGCAGTCTCTGTGATGTGTGTCGACAGCCCTGTCCATTTGTGGCTAGCTGTTGACTTGCTTTGGTCTGAGTCAAACGCCTTGAGCACTAGGGTTTCTGTTCTTTCTTCTTCACCAGACTCTCAGAGGCTCAAGAATGAGAATGAAGCCTTGTTGCTCCTTTTGGGCCTCGGAGCATCTGGGGAGTGACCCGTCATTGGGTGTCTGCAGCTTGCGAGGCCTGGCTTCCAGGGCTGCTGTAGCCATGCAGTGGGGTCTCCGGCTGGCACTAGGTCCCGTCCACACAATGGAAAGACCAGCTTCTGTTTACCCACATGCCTTGCCAGGGTTTGGGTACAAAGAGTGTGCCCTGCAAAGTGCCCTGAGATCCTAAAAGAAACAGGACAGACTAACTCAGGGCCATTTCCAGAGAGTGACCAACACTGGGAAAAACAAGACAAAACAAACACCCACCTCACATTTTTCTTAGATTTTCACCACTCTTGTGCACCCTGGCCCTTTCATTTGCTTTTCTCAGCCTTCCTCCCTGTAAGTGTTTATGACATTATGTAACCGTCACACATTTGGAGTTAATTGACTCCAAGTGAATGGTTCCAGAATCTTTTACGGACTAGCACACGGTTCCCTGGGCCCTGATTCTGCTTTGGTGGTGGTGGGGTGGTAAATGCGCGTGTGTTAGTGGAACGGAGAGAAGGAAACAACCCAGCAAGTGCCAACTGGCAGCCTCCCTGGATTGATAATATTAATGATTTCAGAGACTTCCAAAGAGCCATTGCCAACTCTTTTGGCTTTTTTCAATACTATTATCACTATTACAAGGACACCCCAGGCCCTTTTACTTAAAGCCATGACAGAATGCCCCAGATGAGAGCGGTGTTGGTTTCTGCCTTCAAGGGCTGCGACCTCAATGCTTCATAGAGAGGTGGGTGGTGGGGGTAAGGCTTGATCTCAGTTTGAAGGTCAAGGTTTCAGAGGGAGGGATGGCACAGTCCCGTGAGAGCTTGTTTTAGGCCAGTAGCCATGTGAACCCTTGCTCTGCCCTACCTCGAGAATTTTCACTTGCCTCTATGAAGACGTTGATAAAAATCAAGGGCCTCACTGGCAAAACAAGGTCATGTTTAAGTGCACGTGCCCTGGGCCCACATTTGTTCCACTCTCTGCTCTGTCATGTACTGGCTGTGTCCTTCTCAAGGCCCTCCATCTTTGGGGGCCTCTGGCCCCTGTGACTCGGGGTGTGGGAGCAGGAGGGTCGTCTCGTGGTGAAGGATCGCTGAGAGTCTGTGGCGGCGACTCACTGTGAGGGTAGGGGAGCCGGAGGGAGGACATTCGGCTCAAGGGAAAAAACAAAGGCTGAGAAATCAATGAAAATCATTCATTCATTCATTCATTCATTCATTCATTCATTCCATGTATCCTCCCTGAAGGCCCACTCTGTGTCAGGCCTTATTCTAGAATCCAGACCAATGCTGTCTAACAGAAATTTAACCTGAGCCACATCTATAATCTTAAACTTTCTAGTAGCTACATTAAAAAAGGTAAAAAAAAAAAAAAAGGTGAAATTAATTTTAACGATGTTTGTCAACCCAACCTGTCCCAGGTTTATTATGTGAACACGTAATCAATAGATACAGTACTAATGACATATTATATGTTCTCGCTTTCATTCTAAGACTCTGAAATCCAGTGTGCATTTCTGGCATATCTTAAATCATGGCCCCGGGGGCTGGGACACCCAATGACTTGGACGGGGAAAGAGCAGAGGCAACTATCATTTACTGAGTTCTCATTAGGAGAGAGGCATCGTGCTAAGCACTTTCCACACATTAAATAATTCCATCCTACAACATAGCTAATCAGGATTGCTTCTCACTCATTTTACAGAGATGAGGTAAAGGAGGCCCAGAAGCTCTAAGTTGCTCCAAACCATATGGCTGCCGAGTGGTGAGCCAAGGAACCCCGTCTGTCCGATTCTGTGCACTTGGGCTGATATTTACTATCTAGTTTACTGCGTCTCCTGCAGCCAGTTGGCCCGTCTGAATCTGTGAACATGGGGTGGTGTCTCAGCTCTCAGGGCTCTCGTGGGAGATTCAATCAAACTGGTGCAGGCTCCGACTCACTTAGAAGACCACAAATGGTCACATCCCTTTGAATCCTTCTATTTAGATGAAAGCCACCTGTAAGCTCATCGGCAGTGTCAAGCTGTTGGGGTCCTTCTCATCCCTGGGACTTAGAGAGTCCTGAGATCTGCCCAACTCCACAGCCTCCTGCCACTGTACCCGTGGGCCACGCAGGGCCCGTGGGGCTCTGGGTCTCTCCCGGCTGGAGCTGTTGGTTGACACGCAGGTTGGCCTGAAATAACACCATGGGACACCACCCTCCACAGCGGGTTCCTCAGGCCACAGCTCAGGGGCAGCCAGTGAATTTAAAATTTCAAACTTTTGAGCCCACATCTAAATATCAGGATATTTCACATAAAAATCTATATTTATAGTCTCTCTTAAACATTTGAAAAAAAATCTGCTAACACTCAGTTCGTATTCGCACATGGCTACCACTGAGTGGCAGCTGTCCCTTTCGGGGGGGGGGGCATGTGCTATAGCTGGCCACAGTCCTCACCACTCCCTACCGCCCCCTGGCACTAAGGAAGATTCAAGTTTTCATTTATCATCACACGTGTGCCATTGCTTTGAATTGTGGAGGCTCGTCTCTCTGTGCGCATGTCTCTACAGGACAGGCCGCACGCACAGGCAGGCTGTGTGCTTCCTAAGGCCAGCAGTGTTACTGCTCTATGCTCTCTTACCTGGCCCCTTGCAACATCTGCCCAGCTCCAGGGGTCCAGTCCCTCAGCCACACACACAGCCACTCTCCTCTCCAAAGCCCCTGTGCCAGCGCAGATCCTGGCATCCACCCTGGAGAAAGAACCTGCAGCCTCTAAGCCTCTTTCCAGTTTTAAAGAGCCTTTGAAATGCTGAGCATTCATTCAGTTCTCCAATGAAACCTTCCATGGGTGAATGTACTTCTGAGGGGGCCAACCTTCAAAGGCCCAGGGGTCCATTTCTCTTTGCCAGAAGTTAGGGAAAGATCGACCATGCCTCCCCAAGCTGCCTTCCTGAGACCATGTGGTAAGGTGGCTAAGGGCACAGATTCGGAAGCCAGACTAACCTAAATCAAAATCTGGTGTTCACCCCCAGCTTTTTGTGTGAACTTGAAATATTTACTTAAAGTCCCTCTGCTTTATATCAGGATCTGGCACAATTAGTGCTATGTAAGTGATTGCTTTCATTCTTACAAAAGTACAAATCAAGGTTTTAGCAGCTGACTCCACTGTACCATTTAAGGGGAAAGACTTCCTCTTGGAGTGAGTTTCTGATATCATAATAGGGACTGAGGGCATGTTCTCCCTTTTCCATACCAGTAAACAGGCCCAATCAAACGGTCCATTTTCCCTGTTGACTGCTTTCCCTGTTGAATCAAACGGAGAGGGAGGTGTGAGACACCTGGACCCTTTCCACAGACGAGGAGGCCCCCGTACGGCAGCAGGCAGCGTCCCATGACCAGCCCTACCCTCGGGGTTCAGGCTCTGGCACAGTGTTCTCCCCAGCACAAACTGCGGAAGGAGAGAAAGAGGGATTCTGCTCTGTGCACAAAACACAAATGCCAATTCAAAGGGCAGGTCAGACACAGCAAGGGGCTCAGTCAGCTGGGCACAGGGAAGGCTGCTTTGAGTGACTGAGGGGAGCAGGTTGTGAAAGGGGCTTCAGGTGGTCTGAAAACAATGAAAGAATAGGGTGTAGAAGTCAGGAGACTTGAGCTCCAGGCCCACCTGTGCTGCCAACTAGCTGAATGACCTCAGGCAAGCCCTCCACTCTGCTGGCCCTCAGCCTTCTCCGCCAAGGAGGGGACAGACCAGGTGTGTTCACTGTCCTCTCTGGCCATGACACTCTGTGACCATTCCCTGACTTCTCGTACTTGAATGGTCATGCTTGTTACAAGTTCCATCTTTCCCAGTCCTGACACAGGTACACTGTCACCCCCCAAAGCAAGAACTGTGTCTATGATAAGATCCAGGCTCCTATACCAGGTGCTGCTTAGAATCTCAGACCTAAATTGGGCTCAATAAAAGCTGAGCTTTTTTCATAGTGGCAGCTTCTGTGCTCAGCACACCATACTTAATGTTTACTTATCCATTCTCCCATTAATTCAACATTTATTAAATTCTTGTCACTGATAACTGGGGAGAATGAATGAGATGACCCAGGGGATAAAATTCAGCAATTTACCCATAGGGCATGACCTTGGACCTCTGAAAACCGGTGTCACAGTATCCTGTCATGCCCCTGCTTAAGAATTCGTGCCAGGGCTACCCTGTGTCCCCCTAACTTCCCGAGTCAGGTGGGTACAGGGGTACCAGAGGGCCAGGCCAATCTCTAGCACCATTTAAAGCACTGTGCTATCAAGGCCTCTTGCTCTGAACTGAGTCACAGTCCCCTTCCATGCTACACCTTCGTTCTCTTCTTAAAAGCCAGCGGACGGTCTGAAATCAAAGCATTTCCAGAGATTCCCCCCAAATTGTATGTACCCTGGGCTCTGGTGTCAGGAGCCTCTTCTTTTCCCAGAAGCCTAGGCGGCCTCCCACTGACAGAGCCTGATAATAAATGAGTTCATTACCCTGGCTGCTGGGGCCCATGACAGCCCATCTGCTGGCATGATTAATTAAAACTTTGACTGGCGATGGAGGTGCCATCTCCGGGCAGGAAAGCAATTAATCGGAGCATCTTCCAGCCCATCTTTTGTGATGGATCCTGGGGAGACCGACACCAGAAAGAGGGAGCAGGGTCTTCCTGGGTCGGTACCATCGCTGTCCTCTCCTTTAGGTTTCCGGCAGTCTCCTTGCTAGGAAGCCCACGCTAAGGCTCAGTGAATTCCCCACTTACACCTGCACGCCATGTGCTCATCACTCTGTCTCGCCAGGTGCCAGGTGTGTGTGTGTGAAGCTCTTCAGCCTGTGTATCAGAAGCCCTGCATTCGGGGGATGTTGGTGCTTTCCTGGTCATAAATAAGGCTGCTTTGCTCCCCAAGTCTCTGATAAGTGTGTGCTCATCTCTACATCAGAACCCAGAGAAAAGGAAGTCTCAAACTCTGAGAAAAAGCCCCAATCAGCTCAGGGAACCACATTTCTCAGACACCACATTTCTGTCTTTTTGTGCGCACTGCACAGTCCTAGAATATCGGTGTGAGATCCAAGGTGGGCTTTTGAGTGGCACCACAGTAGGCGACTCTTTGTGCCCTCGCAGCCTAGAAAGCCACCCAGTTGGCCTTGGGTCTACAGAAATCCTGCATCTGTTTCTCCAACACTCCTTCCTCCACACCTCTGTCCCCCATGCCCTGCTACCACCCCCGATACAAAACCTCCTTTGGAGCCAATGCTCACACAAAGGTATAAAGAGCTGGTATAAACAGTTTAAACTATGTGCTATATTTATTAGTAGTGACTTTATTTTATAGAGAACCAAAGCCTTGATCTATGGAAACGAGATAGGTGCACTGCAAAACAGGAACCAATGAACAAAGGGAGGGAGATTTGGGGTCTTTAGGACCTCCTAGAAATGGACTTCTGCCCTAATACATGAGATCACCCCTTCCTTTTCTATATCCTCAAGGCCACCCCTGACCGAAGGTAGCATCATTTCACCGTATCTTCCTCCCCTAGGTGACTTGTCATGGGAGACTCTCACGCTCTAAGGAATAAAGATGTCCTAGAATTGAGCATAACCTTGAATGAAACTGTATACAGACTCGGTTGCTTTTCGGCACCATGAAGTATAAAGGAGATGGCTCGGAGACAAGAGCTGGGAGCGGGACTCAGGCTGAGGGGGTAGTGAACAAATACAGCTAAGAGAGAAGAGGGTGGACAGGAAATCAGGGTCTTCCTCACTGGACACTCAGAGTCACACCAAGAGATGACTTAAGTGTGCCAGTTCTGCCTTCCCTATAAATTCACTGTGGGATTGGAAGGAAAAATCCCATGTCCCCATGTCTGTTCCTGTTGCATGCCCATTTGGAGATTTTCTTGACTTCCTATGGTATGGAAATGTGGTGGCAATCAGGACAATTCCATGTGGTGAGAGCTTCGAACTTCAACAGAGGAGGCTCCCTGCTAACGCTGGATGTCCTAAGGGTCTTGGCTGTTGGTCTCTTTTATTGATGGGCCTTGAACAGTGCCCGGCACATGGTAAGTACCCAATAAATATTTGCGGAAAAAGTGAGTGAAAATAGACGAGGAAGACTTGAAGTGTCCCGGAAGCCTTCATGTACTCAATCCAAGGCTTTTGAACTTTTCAAAGTTGCAGAGCCCCACGGTCAAACAATACCTCCTCACATGCACCCCCAATAACAAAAGCATTAGAGAAGTTGCCACTCCAGTTCAAGTGTACATGAGTGCAGGGGAACGTCCCCACCCCTTTGTGAATTTACAAATCAGAAAATGGGAGTCAACAGTGACTGCAGATTCGTGGAGGCAGCCCCCGACCCAGGCACCCACCTCCTAGTCCCATGCTCTCCCCACTAGCGGGGGCGCTGTCTGTAATTGTCACCCCACTTCTCACCAAGTGTGGGTCCCAGGGCACAGGACAGAGCTGCAGGGTGCTGGACAGCAGGGCCAGCTCACCTGCAGTCCTGCAGTTATTTTGCTCCCTGGGGTTCCTGCTGGTGGGGCACAGGCAAAGGTGACAGACAGGAGCTCTGCAGGAGGTGGCAGACTATAAGCACTTTCCCAAAAAGCGGAAAAGGGCCAGAGGAGTGGCTGAGGCAGGATAGAGAGATGGGTGTGTCAAGGTGGAGCAGCAGTAGCCAGGTGGCCTGGCGTGAGAGGGGAGAGACTGAGGTGATAAACTAACCTAGCCTGACAAGCAGGCACATGGGCACATGCCCTTAACATTGGGCCCAGTTTCCTAGGAATCTCAAGACCCAAGGGGGAGAGAAAAGACAGATTCCCCAGCACAGAATGGCCTTCCGTAGGATCAGACACTGGGCCATCCCCCACTCTGGTCCCCTGGGGGCTGGGGGCCGCCTGGTTTGGACCCTCACTCTCTCTCTGAGTCTATTCCAACAGCTGCGAGCTCTCTGTGCATCCTCTCAATCCTCTCAGTGCACTGCTACCAAAATAACCTTGCTGCCCATCCGAATGAATTTCTCTTTTCAAAATGAGAAGTGGGGTTTTCCCACGATAATTGCCCTGACCTATTTTTGCAGTCTGATCACCGTTTCCTATCATGCAGCTCACCTCCAGACAAACCAGACCGCTTACCCTCTCCTGGCCTTGGCCTGAACTCTGCTGTGTCCTCCATTTGAATGCCCTCGCCTTGCTATTATTAGATTCTTGCTCCATTCGTGGTACATCTTAAATGCCACCAACCCCAGAAAGCGTCCCTGGTTACCAAGACTGAAGTCAATCTCTTCAGTGCTCCGAAGCTCCACTTGGGTCCGTTATAGCCTTTCTTACTTCGGGGATTCTGGCTATTTGTGAACTTCTGGAGGATCGACCCTGCTCTTCCACTCTAATCTGCAGTGCCCAGTAGTGTTTTGGACATAGCAGGTGCTCAATGTAAGTTTATGAACTTGAATTTTATCGACAAGAAACCTGGGACACTTGACAGAGAACGGGCAGGCATATGGACCTGCTTGTGGGGCAGCCAAACAGCCTTGGTGCTGGAGAAGGTCCCTGTGCCCCACATAATGCTCGTAGGAATGGACACGCAGGGACAGGGCCATGGGCCGGGGACTAGACGATGACCATGCGGTCTCTTTCCTCGTACCATGAGAACTCACAGGTAGGACACAAAGGCACGTACATACCGACGACAGCTACGTTTATGGAAGAACGTGCAGTCTGTTTCATACCCACATTCTCAACAAATGCAGAGACAGACTCTGTCTTCACACGTCAGCAGTCTGGCCCTTTCCACTCACAGAAGATGTACAAATGTTCACGATCTCCCCACTGAGTGAAAACCTCTCTCTCAAGCATGTACACACATTTTTTTCACACTTACTATAGAAAAAAAGGAATTAAAGTTACCGAGTCCTTTCCACAGTTCAGGTGTTTTAGGTATGACAGGCATAAACACACACTCCCCACAGGCCTGCTCACGTGTCTATGTGTTCGTGTCCAACACAACCCACCTCCTCTCTGCAACCCCGCTCTCTTCCAACTTCACACATTTACTCTCCGCAGACATAGTAACCAGTCTCAGGGGCTGTTATGGGTTGAATTGTGTCCCCCACACAAGCTATGTTGAAATCTATTCCCAGTACTTCAGAACGCGAGCTTATTTGGAAATAGGGTCATTGCTGATCTTATCACGTAAGATGAGGTCCTACTCGAGTAAAGTGGGCTCCTGATCCCGCACGACTGGCTCCTTATGAAAAGCCACCCTCAGAAATGCATCCAGCGGCCCAGCAAGGGAACGTGTCCCTGTGTGTGTACGCTGTGTGTGCATGCTGGGCCACAGGGGTACGCCTGGTGTGTGTGATGAGTGAATGTGCCGGGTGGGGCAAAAGTGGTTACAGTGGCTCACATGGAAAATAAGACAGTGATTAATAAATAATAGTGCAAGAATAAACTGTTCTGCACTCACAACTGTAAACCTACTTTTGTCCTGCCCTGGATGTGTTAACACACACACACACACTGGCCCTCAGTCGTGAAACTGTGAGTGTGCTCTTGGCTTAGACTATTAATAAGAACTGTGCACTCCTGTGCCTCCCCGTGCCAGTGGGTGCACGGCAGCTGACGAGGGGTGCTTACTTCTATTGGGACACGGATTGAAGTGGCCTGTAAAAGGCATCTAGGGCCCAGGGGACTGGAAAAAGGGGAGGCAAGTCATTAAACAAGGAACCAGGTGAAATGACACATTGCTGTGTGGCTAATCTGCTGAAGTCCCAAGGCTTGACACATACACAAGTGTGCACACACACACACACATCTGTGCCGTCCAGCACTCAAGCTGCCTGGAGTTTTAAGTTTCCCATTCCTCGTCTGCTCTGAAGCCCACTAAGAGGCAGCTGTCCACTGTGCAGGAAAAAACACACGGCCTCGTGGAGCGATGCGCCTGGGTCACAGAGAAAGGTACAGCAGAGATGGAGCTGCTGTTCTGAGAGCTGTTACTGAGGAGCTAATCCATGTAGGGCTAGCAGTGTCCATTCGTAG
This sequence comes from Micronycteris hirsuta, assembly GCA_004026765.1. NCBI lineage: Eukaryota > Metazoa > Chordata > Mammalia > Chiroptera > Phyllostomidae > Micronycteris > Micronycteris hirsuta. Next base: position 190,302 of record PVJI01000329.1, on the reverse strand, counting down.
AAGGCCCGGAGGGCATCTTAAAGCCAGACAGATGCTGGTGTAGAGGAGGAAGAAACAGAAAACTGGAGAGGCAGATGGTAATGGGAAGTATTTACTGCGCACTTACCATGTGCCGAGCATTGGAAGTGGGTCACCCTCGTTCATCCTGACAACCCGGGAAGCTGGGTACTATCCACATCAGCCCTGTTTGACGGTAGTAGAAACCAAGGCCAAGAGTGGGTGAGTAACTTGGCCTTGGTCACATAGCTAGAAAATGGTAGAGGCAGGATGTAAAATGTAGGCAGTCTGAGTGTGAGCTGGGCTCTTATTCACGACATTCGGTGCAAGCGAAAAAGCAGCTTGTGGCAAGAGGAGGGATGGAAAAGGAGTGTGGAATCGCCAATGGCGCAGACTCTGTAGACGGCTGAAGACCACATTACAGAACTGAAATTCTTCCTCCATGCCCCTTCAGCTCCCACAGTTACCTGCCTGGGGCCAGCAGTCATGGTGGAACGGGAAGCTGTGCCTCCTCAAAGCCCTCACCTAAGTTCTGGCCCTGGCCCTACGTGGGAGGGGCCCTGGGTATGCAGATCCTGGAGGCCTGGGCATCAGACAGATGACAGGAATTGTCCTGGCTCCACCCAGAGATTTCTGCATGATCTCTGGCTATGATGCAGGATGTAGGGGGACAAATGAATAGGAAGGCTGGAGGTACTGAAGTTTACTGGCTTACTCTGTATGGAGTGTTACCTCAACGGACCGATTTTTAATCTCAAACAAACCCACCAACTTCCCTATATAAAGTAAAACGAAAGCTGAGAAGGGCAGGCAACTCCTCTGAGTTTATGTGGCTAGTAAGCAATGCAACTGGATGACAAAACTGTTGGTTGGCTAACTGCAAATCCATACCTCCCCTCATCGCCCTGAACTGTCTCAACTACGAGAACTAAAAAAATGTGGGTCCTCTCACCTTCCCAGCCTCTCTCACTGCTAGGGTTAGACATGCGACAAATTTCTGCCCAAAGATTATTTGACTGAGAAAGTCCTGTCTTTTCCCAGGCCATCTTGCCCAAAGACGAAATGCAAACGATTTCATTATTCTGTTGCTTTCCGAGTGAAGGGACTGACTAAGGCCACAGAGCTGCTGACTGCTGCTGGCATAAGAATGAACAAAGCCAGGAGTGTCCAACATCCAAGCGAGGCCTTGAAGCCCTATGCATATGCTTCTAAAGAACAGACAGGAGTCTGGCCTGGGGTTATGTTCAGACTGAGGAAAGGGCACTTCCTTTCCAGAATGGCCACACAAAGCCAACGCTACCTAAACAGATGATCAGCTCTGGATTATGTGGGCTGCTCGGTGTGGGAGTGAGTGTGTGGGGGAGAGGAGGAAGCCTTTTCTCCCACCACCGCCCTAGTATCCCCCTGCTCACTACAGGGATGAGGAGTTACAAATACGACTGGTGCCTGGGCCATCGTTATTAGGGTCATCAACACCCCTAACAGGGTATATGTATGTTAAACTTCAACGGTATTTCTACTGCCTGCTCCCTGCTGCCATCCAGGCAAGAAGCTGGGCCCACTATTTCTGAGCAGGCCAGCAAGATGCTCTGGCTCTGTCCCAGGCTGGGCAGCCAACTGGTGGCAAGATGTGGATGCAGGAGGCAGAATGCAAACCTAAGCCAGGAGCTACAACCCAGCTGTCCGACGCTGACTTCCATTTGGCTGTTTGCTCCCGTGCATTTAAGCTCCAGCAGAGCAGGGAGTTGACAGGAGATGGTAAGGCAGAATATGGCCATTCCTTGTGCCCTGGTTTTAATAATAACTTACTATGATCAAAATCTAGGGTGGGCCATATAATCTATCATCTGCATCAGGACACTTGAGAGTGAAAGAGGCACTATTAATTATGCTGGGGCAATAATTCTCAAGTAAACTGGAATATGTGGTCACTTTATCAAAACCTTAAAAAAAAAAAAACAGCACCCTAACCTGGGTTCTAACCCCCTACCTTGATCACATAGAGACTCTAATTTTCATGTAATAACTAGATGAGAAAATCCAAGTCCAATCGCAACAGACGATTATAAAAACTAGCACTGGAATAGTTCTAACAGAAATAGAGATAGAAGGCAGACCTAATCAAAAGTTCTGCCCATGCCTTCTATTTTGAGCTTTCACAATATAATACCACATAATTTGCGTGAAGTATTTTACTTTACAAAGTACTTTCCTGGGCACGATCTCCTTTTCTAGCCTGAGAAGCAGGTACTGGGCTCGGTGCCTTGACAAAGGCCACACAGCAAGCAGCAGCCTCCAGGGTCTGGGCTAACGTGGGTTCGCTCCCTTCCCACACTGCAGCCCTCACGGTGTCCACTCCAACCGAGCGCCCAGACTGTGCTCTGCACCTAGACTACCTGGGGGGGGAGGGAACAATGCAAAGTAGGCCAGTGGGATGCCGTGGACCAAACAGGCATGCGCTCGAATCCAAAGTGGCTGCAAAGCCAGTCACGGCACTGTACATATTCCAAACCAAAGTGTGGATACGTCCATTTATTTTCAAAACTATCCATGACTGGGTAAAACTGCCCATCTAAAAATTTTCCAATGCTGTAAATTTTCTATGTAAATTAACTGGCAAAACTTCAATGTTTAAAATAGTGGTTTTAACAAAGGGGCAGTGCACACTCTCGGGGGGCAGGTAGGTTATGGTGTGGGGGGTGAATACCCCTCCTTTATCTCTACCCACTCTATAGATCAATACATGGTCTCCTAGTGACACAGAAGACCAAAGGTGGCAGAGACAATAGTCAGCGACTTCCAATTCACACCATACGAGCCTGTCATCTGCGGGACTAGTGCGTGCCTGACCGGTGATCGTGTGCTGCCTGCTGCCTCCCCGGGCCACAGCCAGCAGGCGCCTGGGAGGTCTACAGGTCTGCAAATCTCATTCCCGGGCAGTGAGGCCTTGGAGTGGCCATCCCAGACGTGACGCCCCTCCTCAGAACAGAATGCTGGGACCAATGCTACACAGCACATGCACGGCACATACATGCAACGGTTCAGAAATTACATGGCTCGTTTACTCCTTTCTCTCCCCAGCCTGTCAAACTCATTTCTTCCTTCAGGTATTCAGAAGACTAGGTAAAAACAGGGTTAGGAAAGCAACCCGCTACCTACAACATAAATCAAAAACTATCAGAAGAGCTCAAGGACCAACTTGATTCAAACTTTTCCTGGTTCCTGGTTTCCAAGGGGGAGTTCCCCAAACTGCCAAAGACAAGGCTGATTCTGGGGCCATAACTCAGGAGAACCTGGTGAAAATAATGCAGGATTTTTAAGAAGAAAGATTTCCCTCCTGATTCAATGAAATGTCTAGGTTTTACCCAAGTCACCAACATCCCTTGGGCCCGAGCGATCTGACCGGCAGTCAGACGCGGCAGCCGCCTCGGGGTCACGTTGGGTGGGCACGCGGGGTCGAGGCTGGCTCCGTGTGCACAGCACTGGGGAGCCTGAGAGGCCCGAGGAAAGCGCTCGTCCCGCTGCCCCCAGCTGACCGACAGGCGTTCTGTCGTGGGGACCCACTGGCACGGGGTGCACAGACGGCCTTTAACTCTCAGCACTGAAGATGGGCAGTGATCCACAGGAGGAGCGCGTCATCAACGCCTTGAATGTTCGCGGAAGGAAGTGAGTTGATGACCACTTAGGAGTTGCTGAGGGTATGGGGGAGTGGGCTCCGCCATGTCTCTGACACCACAGAAGGAGGAGTTAGAACGGACGGAAGAAATGAGGTCAGGAAAAAAATAAAGGTTTTGGTATTTTCTTAATTTTAGGAAAGGGAACATCATCCAGAGAGGAAAAAAGGAGACGTAGGCAGAGATGGAAAAGACTGGGAAATTAAGGAAGAGGCATTTTTAACACAACCAAACTTTCTCTTGTTGAGACCTGCAAGCAGAGTAGTGAAATAATAAATCCTAACTACCGTGGTGAAGTTCTGTTTTTGTTTTTTTGGGAGGTTCACTAATATGTCAGAGGCTGAGCCAAAAGAACGTCTTTTCCTCATGAGGACACCACAACTCAGTGCTTAAAACGGGTACGCAGGGCAACTGTGCTCCCCCACCCATCCTCTTAAGGAAAACCATAAGATGGTTCTGGTGTGGCTCAGCAAAGTGATGTGGGACTAAAAGGCTTCGATAAAAAGAGAAATGGGCCAGACCTCACCCCTGATTTTCCAAACCTGGCTTTCTGTTGGGAGGCGCCAAACGGTACCATTTGAGCAGCATGAGCCGTGGCTGCGGGGGGTGGGGGGGGGAGCGTGGACAACGAACCACGCCTCCTGGGGCGGGCTGAGAAACTCACCGACGACCGCGCCATAGTTTCGGGTGAGAGAACTGCATGAGGGCTGCAATCCTCACCAAGACACCGGGGCAGGAGGAAATCCATTTTCCAGAAACTTCAAAGCACGGGTGTTATATAAGGAGACCAGTAAGACCACAAGAGAAATAAGACATCGGTCAGAAAACAACAATGACTCTTTATAAGCTTGTTTGGGGTCTAAATACCTCTTATATGAGTACACATTCATTACACAAAGAATCAGGAGATGCCCTTCCGCATGGCCTGCAGAGACCATCTCCAGAGCTTCCAGTCCCCTTGAATGGCTGCCTCCGGGTTGCTCTGTGTAGAAGTCCCAGTAGGGCGGCGACGGCGACTCCTGTAGACTCCCCACACATCCAGGACCTATATCAAGTCCAGCTGTAAATGGGAACAGCACATTTAGAAAGGAAGCAGGCCAACTTCAGACCACTGACGCTCCGGTGAGAGTCCAATGACAACAGCTCTCTTCAGTGGCAGCACGCACGGACTTGCATAGGTACCCACCGCTAACTAGTTCAGGAGTTAACCACCAAGCATCTCCTCATACAGCACTAAGAACTTCTCTGCAGAAAGCTGAAAGTTTTTACTGGGCGGCTGTCATGTGAGGCTTTAAGGCAGAAAGTCCCCACCCACGAAAGATGGATACAAAGGCCAAGGCTTTTCATGCAGCCTCCCAGGCAGCCGGCTGCAGTGCGACGAGGACCAGAAACCCCCAAATGCTGACCAGCGTATTTTGTTTACACTAAGTTACGTGAGAACATTTAAGAATTAGGCTTTTAAAAGCTGTTTTCTTACTCGTCAACCCACACAGACTGCATGTCGTATTGCTTACTTTGGTTGAGAGCAATTTCAGTAAATTATGACATTTTGCTCCTATAGGAATAGCCTCTGCAGCTCTTTTTAATCCTTCAAAGAGGATAAAACTGAATGAACAAAAACTAAAACCACTGAACACAGAGATTTCCATTATGAAATCATCTATCAGATTAAATTGACAATGCAACAAATAGTAGTGTAGAGAGCTTCTGGTGTGTTAGAAATTAAAACAAATAAGAAACTAGTCTAGCCCTGGCTGGTGTGGCTCAGTGGACTGAGTCTAGCCTGAAAACCAAAAGGTCACCAGTTCAATTCCCAGCCAGGGCACATGTCTGGGTTGTGGGCCAGGTCCCCGACTGGGGGTGTGTGAGGGGTCATTGACCGATGTTTCTCTTGTACATCGATGTTTCTCTCCCTCACTTCCCCCTCTCTCTAAAAAATAATAAATAAAATCTAAAAAAAGAGAAACAAGTCTGTAAGCAGCCTTTGTGCTATATCTATAGCTCAGACAACTTCCATCATTGGAACACCTTGTGTATGTTAAAAGTACTTACTAAATCATCCACATCACCACCTTCTTCAAATACGGCTGCTGTGTCTTCATTTGGATTTTCTTTGGGGGCCAGAAACTGTGAACACAAAGTTGGTCATGACGCTGAAATGGCATGTTCCCCTCTGCAGATGCAGAAACAAACTGCGGGCGCTGTACAGACAAACCTAAGACTTGCGACAAACGGCCCACACGTCATCATCGTGACAGCTGCTCCTTCACTTGTCTCAACGTGAAAAGACTGATTCTGAGGTTGCAGAGTCCACACTAACTAGTCACAGAGAAAGTTCTTGCCAAGAGGGAGAAAATGACATGGCTCGCCAAGGCATTGACCATGTGGAGGGTCCTATGCCAGGCACTGATGATGCCTGACGTTGCCATTTGTGTTCCCACAGGAAATAATGTGGGGTCACCGGGGTCAAGCAAAGAATCAAACTCCCCAAACCAGTATGCCTTGGTCTCTTCTGAAGGGATCATGAGAATAAAGGGTCAGAACGTAATGATTATAATCAGCTGTTCCTCAACTCCACTGCGAACAAAAGGAGTAAAAGGAAGAACTTGTAAATGATGTAAAACAAAAAAATGGGCGAGCTTGGCAGGTCTTTCAATTCCTTTTCTGGAAACCCTTCCATCTGCATTAGAAACTGTTCGAAAACAGGAGGACGAGAAGACTTCCAGGGTGCCCTTCTGTTCAGCAGCCCTGGGACTTCTAAGGGCAGACACTGCAGAGCAGGGCCTGAACAGACGTCTGCAAGGATCTAGGAACGAAACTCAGACTTTAAAAGGGCAATGAGTGCCCTTGAAAACTATCTGAACACTCCTGTTTTCCTCCAGCTCCTCCGAGAGACAGCAGTGGGGACTCTTTTTCTTCAAGGCCTGTGGTAACCACATCTAAGAGCTGGGTTATATCAACCACTTATCTACGCTGACAGGAGAAGTGATCTTCTGGCAGCACAAATACTTGAAAAGGTAGCAGCGCAGAGCCCGCAGGAGTGGTGGGAGGCGGGGCGTGCATCTCCTGCTGGCACTGCTCAGGGTCAGTGGGCAGGGAGCCCACTCGCACTCCCCTGCAGCTGCCTCCACCCATGAGGGGAAAGTGTAGTTATACTTTCCTCACGTTCTCAACGTGAGAAACTCAAGAATTACTTTCCCTGTATGTACATTCCTGTTATTTTTATGTTACAATGGATACAATCGAGGGTTCTGAAATCTAAAACTTACAGACTCAAAAATGTCTCTCGAAGGAGTCACCCTTTCAATACTGGGCTGTGTGCGGCAGGTCTCAGGAAGCAAGCACTGCAGCACCCTTCCATCCCTCATGGGCAAAACCTCACACACGCAGTTCCCAGGGTGGCCACAGGGGCGGCTGCCTGTGCAGAACGGGGAGGTGCCTGCCTTGGCACACAGGGCCACGGCGGTTTGTTTCGGACACGTCTCTCCTGCACTTTTTAACCCTCAGTGAAAGCCACCTCACCATTCAGCATCTGCAAGTCTGACGGAGGGATTAAAGGATTTATGTTTTTCTAAGGGCATTTATGGATCTTCCCATGGCCCTTTGTTGACTCTGAAGTGGACTGTGCACAGTGCTAGAATCAATGGGACGAGAGACGTAAAAAGCTAGCAACAGGGGCCAGTCTGGGACAGAACTGCAATGCAGCTTCTGTATTGCTACTTGTGTTGGTTAATTATTAATAAAGATATTTGAGGGTCAAATACAGATATATAAGAAATCTACATATGTATTTGCATACAGTTTATGTCTAAAGATTAAACTCTGTTCTATCCCAGATTCTCAAACCGATCTTTATTTATGATTCCCTGAATTATTATCACTATGAAAGCTGACTTTTATTTTATTCTTCTCCTCATAATCATTAACCCCCACATGGTTTTCCCTGCGTCAGGAATACAACGGGCTAAAGGAGAAAGCGCCGGCTGGGACGAGGAGAACGAGAAGCAGCCCTCCGTGAAGGACTCCACCTTCCGAACACAAACTCTGTAGGCTGAAAGGTTCTAGTCCACTACATCTTCATGACCTCTTAGTAACTGAACGCATGGTAGGTACTTACTGACGAATCTAGAAAAATCCTTCATGGTTTTTGCACACAGCCCTAAAAGCTCCGACTCCCGTGCCCTGCCCGCCTGCAAAGCCCCTCTGACACTGCGATTCCAGGATGAATGAAGACAGGACTGGCTGCGCAGTGAGACTGGGGCATGTATAATTAGACACAAACGGCGCGTCTCTGAGACGAGGCCAAATTCCTAGGTGGAGGAACAGCAGCAAACAAACTTTCATTTCCACCAAGTGCTGAACATCTGCAACTGATCTTCCTGACAGATCTGCTGAACATTTCTGCGGAAGCAAATTATGGCTAAAAGCTGGGCTGCCATCCGTTCTCCTTCCCGAAGCCCCAGGCAAGGCTGATCTCTCACACAGATCAGTCCTCCTCATCAGAGGCTTCAACTGCCAGTGACTTCCAGGCTGCACAGTGACTGGGAAGCGAGAGCTACAGCAGAGAATCCCATGACTGGCCTGCTTTCTCAATGAAGGCAACGGATTCTCTGAAGGCAGCAGGAAGGGGTAGGAGTTAGTGCTCATCTTTTCTTGTGTTCTTTCCCCTTGCAAGATGCCGAAAAGGTAGACAATAAATAGAAAGGGCACTTGGATGGCACACTCCTGCTCCGTCAGACCACCATCATTTACTTGGGGCTACCAAGAAAGAGGTTTCTTGTTCGGAGAGCTTCAGGGAAGGGATAAACGATTACTTTTCAAGTACTCTGAAACAGAATCCTGGCCCCAAGCAGAGAAGTGGAATCAATAACCGTTCTATAGAAATTTCCAGTCCTGTCCCTCCATAAAACTAGAAAGGAAAGTCAGCTTCTGCTTAGACCCTTACCAATCCCCAAATTAAAAACACATGGCTTTCATTATGCTGATTCCAACACCATCAGGTGATTCCAAAAAAAATTACCCATAATCCAGATGTATAAAAACATCAAGTAGAATTAAAGTCCATTTGTGTGTATTTTGTCTAAAACAATATACTTGTACATTCGAGTTTCATTAAGGCCTCCGGTAGCTTACTTCATGCTACAAGGGCAATATAGTGCAGCAAAGAAATTCTGCAACCCAGCGTGGGAGAACAGAGCCATAATCTTAGCTCTCAGTCCCTCAGTATCTCCAGGCAAGCCAGGTAACCTTTCTACAGTGAATTTTCCTCAAAAAAAAAGAAATACCAAAATACCACTACTTAACCTATCTATCTCATGGGGTATAGCGAGTCTCAGATGAAATGAAGTACACAAAAATGCTTTTTGGTATTATAAGTTTTATGTTCCAATTCCTAGCAATATACCTAACAGATGTCCACCAAATAATACATATAACAATAGCCATAGCATTTTTATTCATAACTGTCAAAGTTTGGAAACAAGCAAATGTCCGCCATCAGGAACACGGATGAATACATTGTGTCATAAGCACAAAAGGGAACACTACAAGGCCATAGTAAAGAACGAACAACTCCGAACAACATGGGTGGAGCATAACAGGCATGACTCCAGTTACAAGGTGAAAAACAGGCAAAACTAGTCTCAAGGGACAGATGTCAGAATAGCGGTTACCTCGGGTGAGAGGGGAGTTATGACCGAGAAGGTACCAGGGAGCCTCCTGGGCGACAGAAACGTTATATATTTTGATCTGGGTGATGGGCACCCAGATATATGAACGTGTGAGGTTCATCAGGTTGCACATTTGAGTTTGTGTATTTACTGCACCACCTCAATAAAAATGTAAAAATTGTATCTTACAAGTATCAAGCTCAAAACAAACCTAAGGTGAGACTGTGACATTTTCATTATTGCTTTTCTTGAACTAGAATATAAAGCAACTACACCAGAGATTTAAGGCAGACAAGGAAGTGGAAAAGAACAAAGGAATATATTGTAAGGTCCAACAGGGACCAGTACTTGGAGACAACTGTTCTCAGGAAATGACTGTTAAATTCTAATCTTGTAATTCCTCACAAGGCTTTGGCGCTCTTTCACATACTCTCACACACGAAACTGGTGCACTCTCGAAAGAGGGAGTGTGAGCATCGTTTCTGTCTGTAGAGGTGGCAGGTGGCATTCTAAGGTGGAGGCATGGAGAGCTGGCGCCATGGTGTGGTGGAAAGAGGACTGTGGTCCAGGGGTCTGGATTCTAGTCAGTTCTGCGAGCCATGAACCTGCGGGGGACCCTGAGCAGGTCAACCTCACCACTCTAGTCAGCATCTGAAAAATCACCAGATTGCTAGGCTCTGAGCGTCTACATGGTACGGCAAAGGCAGGTTTACAGTTGTGAGTATGCAAACCATAGAGTTTATTCTTGTGTTACTATTAGTTACTGTATCAGTTTTCATGTGAATAACTGTAAACCTCCTTTTGCCCCATCCTGTATAATGCTAAGGTGGAAAAATTAATAAAAGTCAACAACAATTAGCTAGCTAAATTAGGCAGCTAAAGGAATACAAGTACTAAAAAAGTGATTCCCCACCCCAGGCGAGTTTGTATCAAATAATTATTTAGACTAGCTCAGCTTCTTTGAATCCCTAGAGAAACAATATTCCAAAAGCCGTAAGGACTAGTCCTCTTTCCCCTGTTTTTAAAAAAATACATATTTTATTAATTATGCTATTACAGTTTCCTGATTTTTCCTCCTTTGCCTCCCTCTGCCAGGTAACCCCATTTCCTCCAGCAATGCCCCCCTTAGTTCATGTACATGGTTCATGCATGTAAGTTCTTTTGCTTCTCCATTTCCTATACTGTTCTTAACATCCCCCTGTGCATTTTGTACCTTTTCCCCATTCTACCCTTTCCCCACTGATAACCCTCCAAATGATCTCCTTATCTCTGACTCTGTTTCTGTTCTAGTTGTTTGCTTAATTTGTTTTGTAGATTTAGTTGTTGATAGTTGTAAATGTGCTGCCATTTTAATGTTCATAGTTTTTACCTTTTTTTTCTTAAGTCCCTTTAACATTTCATATGATAATGCTTTGGTGATGAACTCCTTTAGCTTTACCTTTTATCTGCCCTTCCCTTCTAAGTGACAGCTTTGCTGGATAGAGTAATGCCCTTGCTTTTCATCACTTCGAATATTTCTTGCCAGCCCCTTCTTGCCTGTAAAGTTTCTTTTGCAAAATCAGCTGACAGTCTAATGGAAATGCCTTTGTTGGTAACTGTCTGCTTTTCTCTTGCTGTTTTTAACATTTTCTCTTTATCATTAACCTTTGGCATTTTAATTGTGATTTGTCTTGGTGTGTTCCTCTTTGGGTCCAACTTGTTTGGGACTCTCTGTTTCCTGGACTTGTATGTCTATTTCCATTGTCAGATTGCAAAAGTTTTCTTTCATTATTTTTGAAATAAGTTTTCAATTTCTTGCTCTTCCTCTTCTTCTGGCACCCCTATGATTTGGATGTTGTTATGTTAGGAGATGTCCCAGAGGCACCCTATATTATCCTCATTTTTCTGAATTCTCTTTTCTTCTTGCTGTTCTGGTTGAATGTTTTTTTCTCCCTTATGTTCCAAATCACTGATTTGAATCTTGGCTTCATCCCCTCTAGTGCTGGTTCCCTGTACATTTTTCTTTACTTCACTTAATGTAACCTCCATTTCTACATGGGTCTTTTTTATGCTGTTGCCTTACTCAGTGAGTTCTTTGAGCATCCTGATCACCAGTGTTTTGAACTCTGCACCTGATATGTTGGTATCTCCATTTTTAGTTCTTTTTCTGGAGTTTTGTTTTGTTCTTTCATTTGGGTCATATTTCTTTGTCTCCTCCCTGTGTTTGTTTCTGCGTATTAGGTAGAGGTACTTTGACTCCCTGTCTTAGAAGCATAGCCTATTGTAGAAAAGGCACCTGTAAGTTGTATGGGACGGAGCCTTAGGTAATCACCAGGTGGGGCAACCCATTTCACTGCTCTGTGGCTGTGTTGGGGGGAGGGCTGTCAGAGAGGACAGTGCCGCTGCCTGGCATCTGGAGGTTTGTCTGGGAGGAAGTTGTCTCCTGGCACTCACCCTGTTTCCAGTCACTTCACTTTCTCCCCTTATGCCACTGGTGCCCTTCCAGGCTGTTGCCCTGGCGCTGAATCCTAGGGGAGGGGGGGGGGCTGCGTAAGTCCTAAGTCTGTGCGGGCCCTCTAAGAGGAATCTCCTGAAAATCTGGCAGTTTCTTCCGCCTTCCTGACCCCCACTGATTTTTACAGCCAGAAGTTATGGGATTTATCTTCCTGGCACTGGACCCTGGGCTGTGTGGTCTGGCCCTTGCTCCAAAGGTATCCCTCTCGGTTTTTATCCAGCACTACTGAATGTGGGACTGCCCATTCACTACCTCTCCACGCCACACCATTCTCCACACCTCTTCCCGCCTCCACATCTCTGCCCCTCCTACCTGTCTGGATGAATGTGGCTTCTTTAAATCCTTGGTTGCTGGGGACTTCCATATAGCTCGATTTTCTGACAGTTCTGGGTGATACTTGTTTTGTGGTATGGTTGTGATTTTTTCTATAGTTGTATGAGAAGGTAAAGTGTCTTTACCTCTGCCCCCATCTTGACTGGAAGTCCTCCCCTCTCTGTTCTTAATGCGGAGTGAAAAGGACAGAGGACTGGGAGTCGGGGGTGAGGGTTGTCCTACAATCGGACTCCTGGCCAGTGACTTACTATGAGATCTCAGACAGATCATTTTACTCTCAAGGCTCTAAGTTTCTTCACCTATAAAATAAGGACTTGGCATGAGACCAGTATGTTTCAGGTTCTGTCCCCTGGGCATAGGTGTTCTCAATCTGCCACTCCCACTGTCTATCAACTAAGGAGTCTACCACCTTTACCTGTTTCACATACCAGGCTTCCTTGTAAGCTTTCAGTTGAAAAAAAAAAACAAAAAAAAAACTGAGCTCGGAGATCATTAGGATTCTTTCCAGCTGAATAAAATTCTGTATAACATAAGCCAACATCCTCTGCCTTAGTTAAGAATCTGGCCGTTTAGATTCTTCTAACCCAAGGCTTTCGACAGTGTCATTATCAAGGTTTTGGGCCAGATAATTCATTGTTGTGGGGCTGTCCTGTGCACTGTAGGATGTTTCAAACTGTCCCTGGCCTTGACCCCACTAAAAGCAGTAACATGCCCCCTGTGGTAACCACCGAAACTATGCCTAGACTGGCAAATGTCTCCTGGGTAGCAAAATCTCCTGGTTGAGAACCACTGTTCCGACCCTAACACAGGTTAGCAAGAAGAAACCTAAACGAAGATAAAAAATAAACTGCAACTGGAAAAATCAGCCTATCCTGACCTTTCACAAGTCAATGACTCTTACTGAGTGTGGCTTGGGGCAAAGGATGTCCCAGGTGCTCCTAGAATATGCCAGTATGAACAGACACACCTTCTACCCACCACCAGGCCTGGAGAATAAACTGATGGATGAAGGGGACATAGGAGTTATACAAAGACTTCACCAAACATCAGTGTTAATGGCATGTCTAAGAATAGCAACCAGAAACAGAAAACGTTAAAGAACTGACAAGTTATAATGACAATAAAAATGAGTGTAAAAGTGGTAATATTTATGTTGAGGGCAATGAGAGGTAATGACATACTTAAAAGAGAGTGACTATATCCAAACCTATGTCATGGAAGAACTTTCTATTTCTGCAACATGGCTGACTTAGCTATATTCTCAAAGAACAAAAAACCACACCTTTGTAGAATACACTGGGGGAGATGGCTCTCCTTAAGATGTGCAAGGGTAAAGGTATGATTTAATTTTCGCTTAAAACGGACATCCCTGGATAATTATTTCCCTTCAAATCATCAACATTTCACAGCAAGAATCTGACAGCTTGCCAACTTTAAACCACTTGTAAATACCTTGGAAGAATTTAAATGCACTGTGAGGATTGTTCTTCAATCTCTCTAATTATAGTCAAGTTTCCTTAATTGATTATTTGAGAAGTGACCAAATTTAACACTTGCTTTAAAGGCAATGTGAATGAATATTTTAGCACACAGTCCAAAGTGATTACACTTCCCTAATGTGGTTAAGAGAAAGAGCTGACGCATGTCTCCCTATCACAGCCACAGGGAAAAAACTGCCACGAGCCGGAATCTCTCTCTGTCACCCTCCTCATTATCATCTGTAAACGCACTCTCCTGTCTACGCCTCTCCCGGAAAACCAACAGGTACCATTTAAAAATCTTTCCAATGCAAAGGATAGATCTCCACTCCGAAGAGCACAGTGAAGGGCTCTGTGCTAGTGCAGCACGTGACCCAGAAGGACCGCCATGGAAGTCAGACAAGTCGGTGTGTGCAGACGAGGCAGGACGCTGGGCTGCATTCCACTGTGTTTACCATGTTTTCTCCCGATTCAAAGGTGAAGATTCCAGAATTGTCTTAAATTACAACCCACTGAAATCAGTTCTGTTGATACCAGAATCATGTAAGGCCACCACCCCATATATAATAACTGCAATTCCTCAGACACCAAAATTCCTGATGGGTAGGCTCTGTGCCCTTAAATTCCAAAGAAGATTCCTCATGTGCAACACAGAACAAACCTCAGACAATTTGCAAAAAGCCCATTATCCTTCCTCTGCACCACACTGGAGTCACTGAGCGGGGACACCTTTGGTTAAAGGCACCTCTGGAAGGAAAACTACTTTTTAGATTAGTGTTCCCCTCTTCCTCCAAAAACTGTAATGTGTACTCAACTCTCGCCTAGATAACAGATATTACTTTAGTGCAATAATAACTAAAATTGAAGTATTTGTGTTGACTAATTTTACTTGTTTAGCAAAAGCTGACTGATAAGCCTTCACCCTCTGTGCTGGTCAACTTAAGCGTTAACTTAGCAAGGCCATGGCGGCCAGCTGTTGCATCAACACCAGTCTAGGTACAGCTGTGAGAGGTGATGAACACTTACAGTCAGCTGAGTCTGAGTAAAGGTTGCCCTCAACAATGTTGGTGCCCCATCCAAACAGTTAAAGGAATTCTGCCTTAAGACTGTGACACAGAAATCCGGCCTGAGTTTCCAGCTCCTTGGCCCAGGACAAATTTCAGATGGGCCAGCGTCCATAATCATGCGAGCCAACCCCCTAAAATAAATCAATCCCTCCAACCGCCTCCACCGCCCCCCACACACATTCTATTGGTTCTGTCCCTTTGCAGAGCCCTTAATGATACAACACAGTTCAAGGGGGAAATGTTGGCACGCCACTGCATACAGCAACAAACAGAAATAAAGCATAGCAGTTAAGCGACATACTCTCAGGTACCGGCACGCTGCGGTGCTGAGTGTGGCAGAGAGGGTGCAGACACCATGGCACCCCTTCGGAGACAGTAATCAGCATTGCACAGCGTTTGCTTCTAAAATTCCAGGATATTACTTCCTGAAAGCAAAATGCTTTTGCCAGGCAAAGTGCTTAATGAAAATTCCTGCATATTCTGCACTTTCCCAAACAATATTCCAGTTTCTGCCAAATGACTCTGAACATTCGAGGCAGTTTTAATTTGGCCTGAATGTAGCCGTAAGATAAACATGGCCAGCCCTGCTCCTGCCACTCACTTAACAGAGGCACGTCTGGTGCTGCAGACCAAGCTCCCCCTCAGCGTGTGCGTGGGATTTGAGTCTCACTGCCCCCCTCTGCTACCCTGAACTGATCACTTGAGTTCCCAGAGGATGGGGTGCAGTCTCTTCACCCAGCACAGCGCCTCGCAGACAGCAGAGGCTCGTACCTAACTGCCAGCGGCCAGCTGCTGTGCGAGCAGGACTATCACTGATGCTGCACATTATAAACCATACACGTTTGAGCTATTCAATTTAATTTCATTAAAATTTCACCTACAACCTGAGGTATGATGAGGGATTACTGAGCTACATGGCCACATGCATTTGACTTACAGTTGAATCAGAGTCAATACTTGTACACCAGGCAGGGAGATCCTGGCCTAACTATTTGCTCATGGGGCCTCATACACGGAACCTTTTACTTACTGAAAACACCTGCGTGTGCTAGAACACCAGTGTTTTGCTACCTTGCTGCACCTTATAATTTGAATTATAAATTCAAAACCATGCCTACAACCCATCTCAGACAAAAAGTATCTTGGGGGAGGGGTCTGGTTGTTGATACTTTTTTTGTAAAAAACAGTTCCCTAGGTGAACGATGTGTGGCCAGGTGGGAATCACTGGTCCAGACAGATCTCTCAGCCTTCACCATGGTCTGGGGCAAACCTGGCATGCCCTGTGGACTTCAGCAGCTCTGGAGTTACTGAGGCTGCAACTACAGGTGGATTCTAGAAACACTACCACAGTCTATGGAAGACTAAGTGAGATTACAACTTCACCCACAAGGGTGATGCAGCTGAAGCAATCTGCCGTTGGTTGGCTAAAATGAGCACACTAAATTTAGTTAGCCTTAAAGTTTAACTTCTTCAGGTAAGAACGGGCATCAAGAAAATATTCACTGCAATAAGTTATCTAAAGACAGGGAGTCATCAATACCTTTTCGGCTTCCTCCGCTGTGACAGAGCTTCCAGAAGCTTCATCTTTGGTGATCAGAGTAATTCCATCTAAAAAGTAACTCACAGAGTAAAATCCAAGTACAGAATCCCTCCCAATCCCACCTTCCATCCGACCTATCTCCTCCCATTTAGTACTGGGGTTTTTTTAAACTATGATGGAGCTCTTTCTCTATAAGGAATACAGAATGATAATTCATTGTTTCTTTCATCTTACATTACCTTTCCTCCCATTTCTGCTCGTGTAAAATAAAGGCCACATCTCAAATGCCCCATGCAGGCTTCCTTGCTTAAATCCAGATTGAAATAATCTCTTCTTCAGAATTCTCAGATCACTCTGCTTATGCCTTTGAAATGGCTCTCATCCTGTATAACTATTCGTATAAATGTTATCGCTCCTGATGGGACTGTTCACTTTTCTCTAGAGCAGGTTTTATTCACCTTTACACTCCCCTCCATGTAGTACACAGAAGCAGCTCAGAAAATAAATGATAACTGAACGACTATATACTCTGGCCCAAACTCATTAGGTACGTAATATGGGAATCTGAAGACACTCTGACTTCCAGTAGTGTTATTGGCTATTGGTGGAATGGCAGGAAGGCCAAGGTCAGGCGGGAACATGCTCTCACGGTGGCCATGTCTATCATTTAGTGCCCTACATCAATTTTAGCTCAGTGAGAGCCAATCAAGGATAGAAAATCTACGCGTTAGTTTTCTCTTCCTCCTGAGATTTTCTCCTGCCTCAAATGGCTGATGCGTGAAATACTTTCAAAAGAGCACATGTATTTAACATCCATTTGTACCCAGAAATGGCCCAAGTCATGTGTATTCTCTTAACAGGATATAAGCTTCCAGAAAATATGTAGCTTGTGTATGTCCTGTAAGATTTTTTCCAGCAAACAGTATGCTGGAGGCATCCAATAAATTCCAAAACCAATCTCTTTCACCTGCGGGGTCGGCAGCAGAGGCACAAGGGTGATTGGAGGAAGCCCCATTCACCACCCATTCTAATCGCTTTTGGTCCCCGGTGTAGAAGTTAAAGGGCTGAGAAATTAACTGCCAGGGAAACGGCTGCCTGTGCGACGATGAAAAGCCGCCGCTAGAAGCTGGACAGCTGGGTGTGTAACTCCTTTATACAGAAACACACCTAAAGCCAGGCTGGAAGTAATTCTGGGGCCCGGCTTCAAGTGAAAAGTTTCAAACTTTTTAACACCACTGTTTCTGAAATACATATTTTTAATAGGTAATAGCTTATACTTAGGTTCTGAAAAAATCAAGTCAGCTAAAAAAATGGGCAAAGGGCATGAAGAAAGTCAAACACTGAGCTTTAGAAAAGTGTATGTTGCGCCCTGGCTGGTGTAGCTCAGTGGATTGAGCGTGGGGCTGGGAACCAAGCAGTCCCAGTTCGATTCCCAGTCAGGGCACATGCCTGGGTTGTGGGCCAGGTCCCCGTGAGGGCCATGTGAGAGGCAACCATACATTGCTGTTTCTCTCCCTCTCTTTCGCCCTCCCTTCCCCTCTCTCTAAAAATAAATAAATAAATAAATAAATAACGTTTAAAAAATAATTAAAAAAAAAATAAAAAAAAGAAAAGTGTATGTTGCCTTCTTTCTAGGTTTAATTTGCACTGTCCTGAACTGAGTGGCCAACTTTGGTGCATGCAGCTGCTGGTGTGCCGACAGGAAAAGCCCCCGGACTTGGCAATGAAGGGCAGCAGGAGAGGTCAATGCCGTGGGTCCAGGAGGACCCAGAGTCTCTCAAGATTGGAGCCAGAGGGGAATTTTCCCTGCACGGCTCCTTTCACCTCACAGGCCAATCTCGGGAATGAGGCGGCTACACAGTTTCAGATGGGACTTATATGTTTACTTATTAATCACTCTATTTATACTTATTAAATCACATTTTTAGTTCACTGAATCCTGAGCATTTCCCAGATCCAAATAGAAAGTCAACAAGCAATACAATTTATATATTTAGAATTTATATTTACACTTACCTTGAATGATGATTTCCCAGAAATGAGTTAATTCTTTTTCCACTTTCTCTCGAAGACCTTTCAGGAAATTGTTAAAGCGCTGATATTCTGAAAACTGTGGCGGCAAGTCGGAGCAAGTCGGAGCAAGCAGAAAGACACAGTCACCCTTAGACCACAGTGCCACACACAATGAATCCATCTTTTAATTGGTTATAATTATACATCTTTTAATTGGTTATAGTTATACATATTTATAATATATTATACACAACAGTTACCATATTTTTCAGACTATAAGATGTACTTCCCCCCCCAAATCTGGGAAGAAAATGGGGGTGCATCTTATAATCTGAATGTAACTTACCTCGCTCACATTGGTGAAATATTATGTTATTTATGTTATTAAATATTTTACATTTTTTGCTTCAAAATTTTTTTTCCTATTTTCCTCCTCTAAAACCTAGGTGTGTCTTATAGTCCAAAAAATACAGTGTGTGTGTGTGTGTGTGTTATATAATACTTACACACACACACACACACACACACACGCACACACTCTTTAGTAAATGAAAAACTGTTATTTCAAGTTGCAGTTTTGTTTGCTGGGGACCTGAAATCTTTCCATCTGTGGAAGGTACAAAACTTGCCAGAGCCACGCTGTTTTTTGGTGGCCTGGTACTTTGTTTTTTAACTTTTGATACAGACATGTTTGAACAAAACGGGAGAACAATTCGTTGAACACTCATGCAGCCATCACCCATCTCCAGTAATTACCGGCTCAGCCAATCCTGTTTCCTCTACATCGCAACCTCCATCTGTAAGTGCTTCCATATGCAATATTTAAAACATATATCCTTCTTAAAAATACTCATAAAATTTAATAATTCCTTAATAGGAGCAAATAACCATTCAGCATTCACATTTCCCAACTGTTCCAAACAACATTTAAAAAGTTTTTTTTACAGTTAAAAAGGTTTTTATATTAAGATCGATACCATTTTAAAGTCTCTTTAGATTCTCCTCCATCTCTTTTTTCCTCCCTCCCTCCCTAAACGCCACCCTGCCCGCTCTTGCTCTCTCTCCCTTTCAGAGAAATCACTCGGTACTCTGAAGGACAAGTTCACTTGGTACTCTGAAGGACAAGTGGTGGGAAGAGCGCAGAGGTTTTGTCAGACGCACCGTCTAGGCCAGGGAGCAGAGCTCCGTAAAACACGGTCCTTTCTCACGACCGGCTTCCATCTGACCAAATCTTTCCCCATCTGACTAAGTCACCCCCGTCGGCTTCTCCTGGCTCTACTCTGCCAACATTTTGTCTTTTATCTGTAGGGTATGTGGTTCACCTACCACTGAATCTCCTATTCTATTCTAATTTTAACCACCTTCCCAGTTTCTTATTCTTTGCAAGTACCTAAACTATTCAAGAATTACACTGGTCACTTCTATGGCAAATATTAATAAGCAACCATATAGGAACTACAACTGTGCCTACTTTAAAATATACTTTCTAATTCAAATTTGCTTACTCTTGCTTAGGGTTTATGTATAAAGGCCTAGAAATAATTTGGAAGAAATAATTTGGAAGTGTTCTATAAACATTTCTAATAAAATACAACAACAAAAAACCCTCGTCCTGAGTGATTAATTTTCAGTGTTCTTTTGGCCCCTGGCATTCAGATCCCTAGTCCTGTATTTACAAAACCCTTCTCAATAATTACACCAATATATATTGTCTATCAATATTGTTGAAACAGTTAGCCCATCCTTCGCAATAACGACTGGGCCCACCAGAGGTTACAACAGAACTTCCTTTGTTTCCCTAATAGGGACCATCAGCCAGAGCTACAGTCTAATACAAAGCTAACTCTCAGGGACAAAACAGTCCACTCACCCGCCCATCCTTCTTCCCCCTGCAGAATGACACCAGTAGTAAACTGAGTCAGTCACCTCTACTTCTCTTGACAGACACTGCTATTCATAGTGAGAATGATTACTTCCAAAGCCCAGGCTTGTCTGTGGGGTGCTGTATGCCTCTCCCCCATGAAGGGGGCCAACTGTTTGGGATGAGGAGACAGGCTAGGAGAGCATTACCTGAATGGCTTCTTCCCGGAAGGCTCTGATGCAGTCCATGCTCTTCATGAAATACGGTGTTTCGTTAGTACCCAAAAACTCTTCAATGTGATTTATCAGCTGGAGACTCGCTGGAACACAAGACAGTACTTTTATTTTTCCCCATTTAAAGGATGCTTATTAGAGAGACGATATCCTTCTGTGTGCCTGTCAGTACGTGTCAGGGTTCAAGAGCCTCATGGTCAGTATGCACTACACTTCTTTTCCGGGCGGGGGAGGGGGTAGTGGAATGAGATGGAAAATTTGATTCCAAAAACCTTTATTTGAAAATTTTGTGTAGTACTTATTGTTATTTGTCAAGAAATAAAATTTAATTTCTAAAATGCTTAGAATTATAGCTAAATGTTCCATTTGGGATTTCTTTTTTTTTTTAATGTACTGGAAATTTTTATTAAATTAATATTAAATGTCAATTATGACCCAAACAATGTCCTGACTTTGAACAGAGCAAAAGAAGGTTAAAAATGTCCTTCACATGAAAGTTTTCTATTCCTTTAAAATATTTTATTGTTTATGCTATTACAGTTCCCCAATTTTTCCCCCTTCACCCCCTTCTACCCAGCCTGGCCCCCACTTCCACAGTCTGTCCCCACACCACTGTCCATGTCTATGGGCCCTTCATATGTGTTCTCTGGCGAACCCCTGCACCTTCTTTCCATCAGCCCCACCTCCCCCAACCCCTCTAACAGCTCTCAGACTGTTCCATGAGTCTATGCCTCTGGTTCTATTTTGCTCATTAGTTTATTCTGTTCACTTATAAGTGAGATCCTATGTTACTTGTCTTTCACTGACTAGTTTATTTCACTTAGCATAATGGTCTCCATTTCCATCCATGCTGTTGTAAAAGGCAAGAATTCCTTCTTTTTCCATTTGGGATTTCAAATACTAAGTCGTTGTCTGTTTGTTTGTTTTTAAATTGTTGTTGCTTTTTATCCCCCTCCCCCCTGAATTTAGGGGCCACTGGGGTAATTCGAAACAGCCTTTCCTGATATATTCATAATAGCTAGACCCTCTAGTCTCTTCCGTAATTCCATTTAGGATTCATGTCAAACAGTGCGAGACAGTGAAAAATAATGAGGCAGGGATACCCCATCTTCTACCAATCCAGGTCAATTTAGGAAAGGCCAGCCTCATCCTAATTTAGTAATATCCTTTAGAGTGGGAAGTCACTGCTACGTATCTTCTGCCCTCAGTTGAGCAAATAATCTTACGCTGCTCAGCAGTCTACATTCCATAAATACTTAATAAACAACAACGATCAGCCAGCAATGTCATAAATGCTACAGAAAGAGAAAATATATTAACAATGTTACTATTCCCAAGGTGGATTGCAACTTGGGGCTGCCTTATACACAAACAAACGATTCTTTAGTATAAAAGCAGAGAAAAACAGAAACACAGTCATAAGGGAACTTCAGTTGCCGGGCAGATCAAAACTGACCATTCTGATCTGTGGAGAAGAACAAACCACGGAGATATGCACCTTCATGGCCTAAAGGCTCACTCTCACTTGTCCCCTGAACCCACTCACTAGCTCGCTGTTTGGCAAGCTGAACGGTCAAGATCGTCTAAGGCTGCGTGTCTGCCATAACCCAGCCTCACCTGAGCATTCCAACAGTTATGGGTGTGCGGATACAATACGAATGCAAACAGGATCACGGTGACCTGAGCACTGCCCCGCGCCTATGAAAGGCGGGAAGCCTGGTCACCAACTTACTTCCTAAGGCTCTTACAGCACGTGAAAAGGGTAAAAAACTGGGTAAAGTATTTCCTAATATAATAATAAGTTTGCAGCAAGAGAAAATATGCCCATTAACCATTTCATCTCTTCTATCACCTAGGAGATGATAATCTCCATTATAAAAAAAGACAACAAATTTGAGGGATTAAAGAATACTTCCCTGCAATTTCTGAAATCTTTACCAATGTATCTTGCAGCAAAATTAATATCCAACAACAATTCAAAGGAGAGACTGTTCAGATGGGTCTTTTTAGAGAAGGTAAACAATACAACCCTGATTGGCAGGCACAGCAGAAAACCATCAACAGAGGCTCAAAGCAACAAAAGCTATCTCCCTTTTCAGCTTGGAAAGATGAAGTAACAAATGTCTGATGTCTCCTACACCACTTAGAGCAGCCTGCTTTATTAGACCGTTTGATATAAAGTCCATTCAGAGTTACACATCTGGGCACAAATAAGAGCCTTCATAGGTCAGTGGCAACAATCCCAGAGATTCCAAGTGTCTCATTACTTTTGAATGAAAATGAGGGATCTTTCAAAGTATAATGTAAACGTTCCTCTACGCTTGATTTGTTTATCATTTTCCTTAACTTAATCTGGTATATATTTATTGTGTCACTGCGGTGTGTAAGATACTGTGCTGTGTTCTGTGGAAGACTGAGTGAAGTTGAAGGTAAGATCCTTGCCTTTGAGGAGCTCACACTCTAACGGAGGATATAAGGGACACACACAAACCAGCAGTAGGAGGTAAATGTGAAGAACGCTATGGAAATGTCTCAATTGATCTGAATTTTAAAAATGTGTGGTGATTATAAAAAAGCATCATGAAGTAACACAGCTTTCCAGATGAGCGACGTGAAGCAACATTCGGCCACGACTTAGCAGAAAACAGAGTGAGAAAAAGCCGGAAGACCAGAGGTGGAGAAGCACGTGGTGCATGTGAAGGAAAGCAAATGGTCCAGCACGTGGAGTCCACAGACAAGAGCACAGGAAGAAACAAGAGGAGGAAGAGTTGGACAGGAAGAGGTTGGAGGGAAGGGAGCGCCAAAAAGAACGGAGGGCACGTGTTAAGAGTCCTGAGTTGGGATAGAGCTTGGCTCTTTAGAAAGTGTGGGAAGGAAAGGGTTCAAGACCCGTCTTAAAGGAATTACAACTTTTAGAGGCTGGAAAGAGAAAAGGGAGTTGGTGAAGGAGGCTCAGAAGAAATGGTCAGGGACATGGGTGAAGACCAGGAGGACATGGTGTCACAGATACTTAGAGAAGAGATGAAGAACACTTGTCTGCTGTGTAATATATAAATAACATTGTATATTTTTATTACATAAAGACTGGAAGGAAAAGAGTATAAAGAGCACGAGGGATTAAGGACACGTACGGAGTCCTCAGACCCCAAAGCCCATGCAGTCACTAAATAAATACTGAACCGCTTTGCAAAAACACAGCTTTCTGACCCACTTTATCTTGAAATAAGATGGAATGCATATATACACAGTTGTCATCTTACAGAGAAAAATATTCAAAAGAGACTAAAATAAAGCCAGCGCAAGAGCCAACAATCCATTTGCAATAACGACAGGGGAAAGAAGGAATTCAAAGAAAAGGAAGTAGGAATGTCAATACCCAGTTTCTATTTAAGAATGAAGTGCTTGCGTATTTGTGGGCATATTCAGATTTAGTTTCCTTATTTACATATTAGACTATTCTATGCCTTCCTCCAGAAGGCTCAGGAACACAGGCGGATGAACACTGCCAAACGTCCAACAGATCCACTGCGCACAAAGAACCAAGTTCTGCCCTTCTGGCAATCCGTTACATGGTCTGCACCTCTAACCCATGATTCTGAATTCTGTCCCTCTCCTGGGACTGTTCTGTGGTTCACTGACTACAATGAACCACTGACCACTAGTGGATAGCTATTATGGACGATGCTTTAATACATGGTTATGAGAATGGGATGTGGACAAGAGACTTCCCTTCCCAAGTATGACGGCACTTCATATTTTCCTGCCACTTTTAATACAAGTGAAATGCAGAAAAGGCTGACAAAAATAATATTCTTCTTTGGCTAGATTATGCTTTTGACTCCCCCTTCCTCCCAGGCCCACATGAAGGAAATGCTGATCATCAGGGTGCTTTTCTCTGCTTCTACATCAATTACAGGGCTAAGGAATGGCTGTCAGTCTTCATATCGAGTAAATCAAATCCCCAATTATAATTCACCAAATGCTTTTCAGAATTAGTCAAAGGCTCAGTAATACTCATTAGTAGCTAATATAAAAAATGGCCATTGGAAGGGCCATCCATCTTAGGGTCCCAAGTTAGGCAAGGGCCTTCATTTATATCAATGAGTCTTCAAAATCGAAACGTCTGTTCTGAATTTCAAAAATGTCTGTTCTGGATTTTCAGGTTTCAAATATGGGCATTATATATTGACCCAGAATCTTACATGAGTACAGACTGTTGATACACAAAATCAGTTTCAAAACAAAGATACTTTAGTGTTATATTAAAATGTTGTCCAGATTCAGAAGGGTTACATAAGAGGAAAATGGCAGTTTCTTGTTTAATGGAAATGTATGTTCTCCCTCTCTGGAGAAAACATTCAATACCGTTCAAAGGCCCATGAAATAAATCACCTCTCTTCTTGCTGCAGTCACAAGGGCCAAAACACCCGGGACCATGTGCTTGCTGGCCTCCGACTTCACATTGACTCGCCACCCCGTCCTCTGCCAAGATTTTTCCAACAAAGTAAAGGGAAGTCATTTATTGTGGTTTTTTCCCATCAGACAGAGCCAAAATAAATAAATAAATAAAGAGCAGTAGGTTCACTCATTTGTCACATACTACACAGAAAGGACAGGAAAGCCATTTCAAATGATATCGCTAAACCCAGGTATCATTTAAGATATCTCCCAATTTAATTCCTCTCACTGTCTCAACGTTGGTCTTATGGGAGTCTTGCTTATTGAAGAGGTGCACATTTTGCAGATATCAGCAGTGAAATCATTTTAAATGTTAGGAACAGATTTACATAGCCAATTACAATGACATCTTTATAAAACAAAATGAAAAAATGACAATAAAACTCAAGCACCTAAATCAAATAAGTATCTGGTCAAGTCAGCCATTAAGAGAATAAAAAGAAATATTACCTATCAGCAAATAAACCTCTAAGCAAGTAGTCCAATCTGCCTCTAATTAAATCTGTATGTAAATTACAATCACTGTTTTAAGCCAGTAACTTACAAGAAACATTTGCCTGATAAGAAAATGAGTCTGGCTCTGGCTGGTGTGGCTCAGTGGATCACTGAGAACCAAAGTGCTGTCCTGCGAACCAAAGGGTTGCCGGTTCAATTCCTACTCAGGGCATATGCCTGAGTTGTGGGCCAGGTCCCCAGGAGGGGGTACTCTAGAGGCAACCACACACTGATATTGCCCTCCCTCTGCCTCCCTCCCTTCCCCATTCTAAAAATAAAATATTAAAAAAAAATGGGTCTGTTTTAATATAGGCAACTAAAACAGAAAAGGATCACAAAACAGGCTTCCTTACGTCTCCTTACTACAGGATATAAATTGGCCGTTGTGGGTAGAGGCTGTGTGTATACCAGAAATCACTGAATTTTTAACCCGGGAAATTTAACACAGGCAATTGTTCCACAGGTAATGAAAAGCTGTAATGCCAGCTGAGAATGGTGCTGCAACCCAGCGATGAGAAAGAATGAGAAGCCCTTAGCACTCCTTGGCAGTGTGGGGAAGGAAAGGGAAGGAAGAGGGGTGAACCTAGGGTTCAGAGGCACGGTCCTATGAGAGTCAAACCATGGAGGATTGAAGATGCTGCCCAACACATTAAGGAAGAAAGAGAAATACTCTGTCTCCTTCATCCTGCCTCACTTCCCACCAATCTCCCACCAGTGTCTTCCATTGGTTGAATCCAGTAGGAAACTAGCAGATGTGGAAGCCTGGGAAATGCAACCTGCTCTGCTCCACCCCTCCCCCCAGATCAGATGAACAAGGAAAGAGTGAGGAGTGGATCTAGGGATTAGGGGCACAATGTGTTTACTATAAACCCAGAAAGGTTCACACCCCATTTAACGCGCTGGATATTTCCAGGAGATAGAAATTAACAAGGTATTCTTTAAATAATAAGGGAAGATAAAAAGTATAGATTTTTTTTTCTTTCCAGTGAGACAGAATACAATGAAATTCAACTGAAGTCATTAAAAAGGTTCATAAGCATATTTAAAGCTTTTCCCAGCCATTTAAGTTTTTAAAAGCTGAACCTGTACAAAAAACAGAATTAGGTAAAATATATATATATATGATTCACTCCTACTTGAAATATCTTTAGAGCTACACACATTTCCCTTTCCTTCAGGTTGAACACTGTGGAACACAGCAGGGCGGCCGCACTTCATGTGGCCCGTGACGATAAACCAGGGGAACTGGAAGTGACAGAACTCTTCCCGTGGTGTTCACGTCCTGTCAGAAGTCAAATGTATTATTTCTCTTAAAAATTTAAGTACAGAGGACTTCCGCCAAGATGGCGGAGTAGGTGGACACACTGCATCACCGCTCACAACCAGAGAGTTTAAACAACGAACTCAATAGCGAAAAATAAACAACCAGAACGGACAGAATCGAACTGAAGGGAAGTCCGACACCCAGGAAGTTGGGGAGGACGTACATCCAGGCCGGTAAGCGGGGCAGAACCCAGCGGAGGAGCGGAGTGAGAGGCAGTTTGCCCGGAGGGACTCACCCCGGGAGCGCCTAAACAAAACACGATCCCGAGCAACGGGTGAACTTCGCAGGCCGGCGGCGTAACTGGAGAGGCCAGTGGGAACCAGCAGGGCCGAGACTGGCGGAAAAGGCAGTGGGGAACTGGGGAGCAGAGCGTGATAGGGAGTGGCGGTGAACAGCAGACATCATTGCTCCCTCCCAGGTCCCGCTCCCAGAGGAAACGTCACAAAAAAACGAACCAGGTTACCAGGCACTGACAAACACCTAAGACTCCGACAGCTGCGCCAAGATAAAAAAGAATGAAAATGGCCAAAATGAAAGATCAGAACAAATTACAACTAACGGACGAAGAGATAGCCAAATTAACAGATACCCAGTTTAAAACACTGGTAATCAGGATGCTCACAAAACTGGAATAAATAGTTGATCACATGAACAATACGATAAAGATAACGGAGAAAGATTTACAGGGAACCAATAGGGAAAAAAAGGAAGCTGGGACTCAAACCAATGGGGTGGACCAGAAGGAAGAAACAAGAATTCAAAAAAATGAAGAGGGACTCAGGAACCTCAGAGACATTTGTAAACGACCCAACATCCGGATCATAGGGCTGCCAGAAGGACAAAAGGAACACCAAGAAATTGAACGTATTTTTGAACAGATAATGAATGAGAACTTCCCAAATCTGGCAAAGGAAATAGGCTTCCTGGAAATCCAAGAAGCTCAGAGAACCCCAAAGAAGCGGTACCCAAAGAGGAACACACCAAGGCACATCATAATTACATTACCCAAGATCAAGAATAAGGAAAGAATCTTACAGGCAGCAAGAGAAAAGGAGACAGTTACCTACAAAGGAATTCCCATAAGACTGTCAGCAGATTTCTCAAAGGAGACCTTCCAAGCAAGAAGGGGCTGGAGAGAAATATTTCAAATCATGAAAAGCAAGGACCTACAACCAAGAATAATCTATCCAGCAAAACTGTCATTTAGAATGGAAGGGCAGATAAAGTGCTTCTCAG